>ML787226.1:135049-161575 GCA_009831015.1 Picea engelmannii | reverse complement strand
GAGCCACCAGTATTGTTCCAGGTCGCTACATGCACCACTAAATTTCAACAGTGCTTGGAACCTGTTAGGCTCGGCCCTTACGACAGGAGCCATAACCTCTGTACATGGTAGGGTTCAAACTAAATGAGACAATGCACAGAGTTGAAAAACGATAGGTTTGATAGCTTCAAAGCTCGAATAGACCGGAATTAACTGCATGCGTGCGAAGGTGTTTGGATTACCATCGCCACGCACTGTATTAATGACTGAGTACAGTGTTATTAAATCATAATCGTTTATACCATGCGCATCGGCCAGCAAATAGGTGTGTAATTATATTAACGTGCCAGTCACCCGGAGCAGAACCAATACCATGCGTTATGCTCATGCCAAGTGTACATTTCAATCCAACACCATATCCAGTGTCCATCGTGACAATCAATCGTTTTTACACCAAGGTTTAAAATTAATCGATGCCAATACATAGTTTGGAAATATGAATCATTCAACGTATTATCAACTTACCAAACAATAAGCATCGATTAAAGTCCAATATGATTAATCCATGTGCCTTCAAACCATTGCTATTTCTTGAATTGACTTCATAAACTTACCAATGTATTCGTTGCACATTGAAATGTTTGCATTCCAAAGTTTTTTAGAGCATAATGATCCAAAATTTCTCATATAATAAATGAGTGAAAAGCCCATAGCAATAATAATCAAAGCAATAAGACCAAATCCATCAATAACTTTTATAAGATCAGAATAAAACCAATAATTTTTATGCCCAAAGGCTTAGCAATCAAACATATCCAAATGCGCAATCAAGGTAAGAGTATGCTCAAGGATAAAAGTTTGATAAAATCTTTAGCAGTCATGTGATAAACCAATGGTCAAGTGTCTTTTGGAGAAATCGATAAAAGACGACTATAGTCCAAACGATGAAAGAGATATTTTCACACTTACAGTTGTGAAAATCAAATCGAGACCAAATTGCAATTGTCGCAAAAATGAAACAAATGTATAGAAGAACAATGCGACGATGATTTGTCATTTAACGAGACAAGGGGTGTAGGCAGCGTTTTTTAAGAGCAATTAAAAAAAATGTTTGGCTGCCAACACACTATAGGATGGGAGGAAAATAACCTTTCCAGGTGTGCTACACATTCTGTTTTTGGAAAACAACATGATATCTATCAGCAATATGAGTGATGTAGGTGTGCATACTCTATTTTAGAAGGATTTGTGTAATATCGTCAAAGGTGTGATGGTATTAATGAAACGAGTTTGTGTTGGCACCTTGTAAAAGTTGTTAGGGAATGTCGACTCGACTAGATGCAACAACATTGTTGCTTCTGAAATCGACTCAAATATGACTCAAATAGAATTGATGTTGATACAAATTGACTCAACTTAAGCCAATTCATTTCAAACCGACTCAACAAGACATGATGAACTCGACCTGACCAGGTTACAGCATGAGAGGATGGGACACATTGGAGAAAAACGACTTTGAGCTATGGAAATCAAAGGTATGGTTGAAGGTTTTCCTATATGTGGCTTAGAAGTTGACATTTGTGAAAATTTCATATATGGGAAACAAATTCGGGTGAGGTTCCCATCTGGATCAACAAGGAAAAACAAGATTCTAGAATTGGTGCATAGTGATGTGTTTGACCCAATTATAGTGACTTCACTTGGTGGATGCCTATATTATGTCTCCTTCATAGATTATTTTTTCCAGGAAGAAATGGATATATTCCCTGAGGAATAAATCATAGGTTTTTGAGAGATTTAAGGAGTTTAAATATCTTGTGGAAAACCATACAGAGAAGAGGATTAAAGTGCTGAGAACTGACAATGGTGGTGAATTGTGTTGAAAGGAATTTGATCAGTTCTGTAATAAATGTAGCATAGCACACCAAAATACCATACCATATACCCCACAACAAAATGAAGTTTCTGTGAGAATGAATAGAACGATGATGGATAAGGCAAGGAGCATGCTCAGTGGTGCTGGGATCGCAAAAGAATTATAGGTGGAGGAAGTCGAAACTGAAAGATATCTGTTGAATAAGTCTACTTCATATACGCTAGTAGATATGACTTCAAATTAGGTATGTTATGGTAGGAATCCATCGATGGAACATATCAAAGTATTTGGTTGTGATGCATTTGTGCATGTTCCCAAGGAAAAGAGGAGCAATATGGACAATATGGAATTCAAATATATTTTCATAGGATACAAAGAAGGGATAAAATGATTTAAGCTCTAGGATCCTGTATGAAGGAGAATAGTGTAAAGTCAAGATGTGGTCTTTAGATAAGTCAGAGGTAAATCCAATCTCGAGGAAGTTGTTCATACCGAGAATAATCCTGATACGGTGTGGTTTGAACTAAGGAACAAATAATATGATTCATATGAGTCGATTGAATTTGAGGAAGAGGTGGAACAACTAACTCTGGTGGTAAGGAGGTCAGAAAAAATAAGAAAACCAATTGAAAGGTAAAGTCTTCTTGACTTCCATTCCAAATTTGTGTTAAATTTCATCAATGATGAGCCCAAGTTGGTCAGTAAGGCAGTTGGCTCGATAGTGGGTAAACTCTAGAAGGAATCCATGGTAGAAGATATGGAATCCTTGTACAATAATGAGACATGGGATGTATTTACGTTACCTAGTGGAAGAAATCCCGTCAGTAGAAAGTGGGTGTTAAAGAAAAATATGAATGCCGCAAGACAAGTCGAGAAGTTCAAAGCTCTACTGGTAGAAAAAGGATATTCCCAAGTTGAGGGAGACAACCTCGGTGAGATTTGTTCCCCTATTGAAAAAATAAACTCCATTAGTATACTAATTTCTCTGGCTACAACATTCAATCTAGAGATAGAACAAATGGATTTGAAGACAACATTCCTACATGGGGATCTAGAAGAAGAAATCTACATGAAACAGTGTTATGAGGAAAATCTCTATATGGAATGGGGTGAACCAAAAGAGATGAAATGACTATAGAAATAAACTCTAATCCCAAGTATGCTATATAAATGAAATGCTAACAAGACACGATCAAGAGACTACCTCGTCCAGACGCTCGATGAAGACCACTGTTGAGAACACAACTCAAATATTTATACCTACAACTTGTCCTCAACAACCAAGATATGTAAGCATATGATGATAATATATAATGTTATCACATAAATTAGCATAATCCATTAACATACATGAAAAATGCACCCATGGAATAATAATTCAAATATTTTCATGATATCTATTGGACGAGAACATATTATTTCTATTAAAATAATCAACATAAGTGTATAGGTGTTACAAGGAAAATATCTATATGGCTAGGGGAAAAATGCAACAGAAAAAATTTACTACAAAAATCAAATATAATCTCAGATATGCTATATAATCATGTTGGCCCTTGACAAAGTTTTGAGGAAATATTGGGCATGCTTGACAACTTTTGGGACTTCGACAGGCTGGACAAAGATGGAGCGCCCAGGTGAAGCAGATATCGCATGATCTCACTTGTTTTGTGGACCCGAGAAGGGGTTCATTAGGGATTTTTTATTAGGGTTTTGGGATGTTGGATGTTGGGTTTACCCATGATGAGGCCTTGTTGTAATTTTTTAAATAATTAGTAGCTAAGCAATGTAAAAGTAGTTACTAGTAGAGTTATCTATGTGCACAATATGTTTGGCTTAGTGCAAGAGATCGAAAGTTTCTTTCTGCAATATGACTATGTAAAGTAAGGTTTTGTGCTATTAAGGAGTTGGTTCCATGCCTTGACTTGATTTTGGGGAAGGTGGATCTAGTGCGTTGTGCACAGATCACCTATCCACTGTGGTGTTGGCTATGTGGCTTTGTGCATAGGAGAAGATGAGTGTAAGGAGCTTGAAGAATAATAAAGAAGAAGAAGAAGGTTGTGGACGTAGCCCCACACTTGGGTGAACCAAGTATATCTTATGCCTTGATGTGCTTTGTACGTTGTTGTTTATGTCGTTATATGCTTAGTGTTGTTGTTGTTAAGTATAATGAATGCACCTGATGTTGTAGCTTGATGCCTAATTGTGTAAATGAATGCTAGATATGAAATAATGCTATGTGCTAAGAGGTTGTAAGGGCTTAATATTGATTTTTACTGCGTTGATATGTAATAAGGGTTAATCTGCGATGTAAATGAGAATAATAACCTAATGCATATTGATGGCTAAGTTCTATGTTAAGTGTTGTAATCACATATATGTGTCCCAGCTTGGTTGTAGACACCTGATTCCTACAACCCCCCCTGCCTCTATCTCGGGTGAGACTTCATCTATTTTGTAGGTGTTGCCTAAAGGGCTAGTAGTTAGGGTTTTTTGGTGCGTTGTTGAAGCATTGAACCATGGGTCTGCCCCTATGCCTACAAATGGTTATGTTGCCGGGACCTGAAACTGTGATTGCTGGGAACTGAAGAAAAGAGAAAGCTATGTGTGTAGATATGCTACTGTAGTGCGCAATATTATAGTCAACTTGTGAAGCTCTATGCTAAGAAAGGAACCTGATCTGAAGAAAAGAGGTAAGATCTTAAATCTTTGTGCTCTGGTAAATGTCAGATAAGTGGAAATTTTTGCTTCAAAAGTATGCATCTAGGTCTGTTTGATATATTTTTTCCTAGTCTGAAAACTAGGGCACAGTTAGATGAAAGAATTTATCTGAATAAATTTGATAGAAATAGTGAAAAATATGTTATTCCTATGCATAGAAATAATTTTTGGACTAATAAGTGGATGCAGGAACCTAGAAAGATTTTTTGCAGATTGCAGGTCCAACAATGTGATCCCAGTGCCCAGTACAGGAAAGACTGGGGCTCGTTTAAAAGAAAGAGAGGATTGACATTGTGTTGCAATCGCAGAAGACTGGGACATCTTTCTAAAGAATTCCCTGGTGCAGGTCCTATTTGTCTTTGTTGTAAATAAATTGGTCATGAGGTTGAGGATTGTCCAAGAATGATTACTAAAGTTGAAAACATGAACACAAGACAAGCAAAATATAAGAAGAGACTAAGGATATGTTAAAGAACCATACAGAAAAAGAGTCAGAATCTATGTTAATATAGTTAAAAGAAGAAATGGATGATGACAGAGACTTCAGTTTACCAGAGATCCTGAAAGAAAAACATCGCATAGTTACAAGAGTAGAAGACTTCGACATAGACTGCGTATTGGATGAAGAAGCATATGTGAATATTATGCTAGAAAGCACTTGGGAAATTTTGGGAAAGCATGTTATGATACCTTCATTGGGAAGGATAGGCTTTTTTAAAGGAAATATGATAACACTATGTGGAAGAGTTACTAATATACCTATGATTTCTCATGAAATGTCAACTGAAGAGGACTTTGAAGTTATTAGGTTTGTTGAGAATAGTGCCCCTTTCCCCCTTTTATTAGGAAAGACTTGGATTGAGAAAGATCATATCAGAAGGCAAATAGAGGAGGAAGCTACAGAAAATAAAAAGAAAGAACTAAGGGATTTCATAGCTCAAAGAATAGATCGACTGATAGAAGAACGAGAGGTTGAGTTGAAGCAGCAAAATGAAAGAGAAGTAGTTGTCAAATTTGAAAGAGCGAAAGAAGGGTTGAAGGACCTATCCATGTAAGAAGAAAGTATGTCCACCCAGGACCTAGTAAGCAAAGAGGTATTACCTTTGAACCCTTTGAAAGAACATCGACAGTGCAAAGCTACCATGATAAGAAAAGATAAGAATAAGAATGGAAAGAGGAATCCAAAGACTCAGATCATAGGAAAGAAGGCAAGGAAGATTAGTAAGAATAAATCCAAGTTAGAAAAACTATGGGAAGTCCCAGAAAAGACTTTGCAGGAGGTAGATCTACAGAACTCGAACCTCGCCGGAATAATAGAACCATGCAGAATGGGACTTCACGATGGAGAATCCATATGACCATTGGAGGCACCCCGACCATTAGAATGATGCTCCAGAACGGGTAGAAACACAGTTATTGCTGGAAAGAACTTTGTTGGACCGTTGAGACCATGGCATAACATATGGATTCGTATTGATTGAGGCATTCCTACCCGTTGGAGGAATATGTTACGACGCTTTCTTATTTAACCCGTCAGAAGCTGCACCAGGACCACTTTTTGCAAACTGTGATATCTAAGCTAACAAAGAACCCATTGTATCGTGTTGTGATTTCTAGACCTCGCCATCCATTTGATTACCTTGCCTGTCCGTTGGCCTACCCGATTAAATTTTTTTTTACAAGTGTGAATGTCGAGCGAACCAAATGGGTTAGATAAATATGTGGAGGTGATTCTTGTAGAAATCATGGCTGAGAGAGTCATGTATGTAGGAAAACAGGCATCATCGATAGGTGGATTTCAACCATCCCCATCGACTGGACGACGTTCTGGCAGCACTGAGGAGAAGCGAAGCAAACATTGCGATGATCTAGCTAATGTGAAGCAGATCCCATTGGTCTTGCCAGAGTACATGTCACCTTTGGCAAGCACGGTGAACTGTGACAGTATCCTGAGTGACTTTGAGTACACGTTAATCACCGCGTACATCTCGAAGGGGATACACGTAGTTGGACCCCAGTTTGGACACATTCCATATCTGAAGAAGAACGATTTTAACCTCGAAGATAGGAATAACTAAGTGATGCTCGTGCCGCATCAGTATTTCATGAGAATGATTGGGAAGAAGTTTTTAATAGTCTCCTAGCCGTGTATTAAGGAGATCGCATAGTCGACAATCCTGAATGTGATGAAGATCCCTCAATTCGGTCGACATTAGGAGGTTAACGCTTGAGTTAAAATGCTCCTGTTGTGTTACCATGGAGGGTATATGTGGATTTGCAGTCATGCAACTGTGGATCCAATGCTCATCCACCTAATCACAGGACTGAGCATGCAGGGAATGGACCTTCAACAATTCTACCTAGGGAAGACTTCAGATCACTCCCTGGAACAACGCATAAAGGAAGACTATGGTGATGTAGAGAATGGAAAGTGAGGCTACAAGGTAGCCTCTATCTAGGATGGCATAGTGTGCCTATCTTTTCATCTTATAGCTGGTAATATCGTCAAAAATAACCATCCAACACATGTCACTAGATTTGTAGTAGACCTCACAGGGAAGTGTGTAGAAGGAATGCAAATGAACTGGGCAAGCTACCTCATCAAAGAGTTGGAGAAGGACTGTCGTGAAGCATAGGATCAAGGATATGAATTCCATTTCAGTTGATTACTGATACTGATCACATTTTTCTCTTGGCAGATGCCGGAAGGAGTGACATTTCTAGAATTTGAGCCATCAGAGCCATTGGCCGCGAGGTTCGCCACCTTGTGGTATAAAAATGACATGTCGAGGTAGTGGAATTTGAACGTTGTATTCCATGCTTACTAACAACAAATAAAATGTGCTATTGAGGCATTTCCACAAATGAAACCAAACACATTGCATCAGTACAAACCACTAGCAAAGTTTTGTGTAGATCAACACTTTATTTATCTGACTGCGCATAGGATGAAAGCAAGGAGGAGGTGCTGTCCTTTTATAATTTGACCAATGAAGACATGGAGGAGATCACCAAAGAATGGCCAATAGAGTTCCTTGTACTGGTGGAATATGCATAACTCTCTGACCCTGAAATCATCCGAAGTCCTTTGGTCACCCAGGTCGAACATGATGGATAGACTAGGGCAGAGAAAAAGAAGAAAAAGGAAGAAGTGAAGAACATAAAAAATGATGAGGAGGATAAGTCCTCAGAGGAATGTAGGTCTGAATCACCTGTAGGAGGAGGTGAAGTGAACCAAGAATAAGGAGGGGAAGAAGGAGAAAAGAAATACAAAGGTGAAGTTACACTGCCAAAGGATCCCCCTACAGAGGCTGAAACATTGGAGAAAAGTAAGGTTTCCTCGTAGAAACCCTCAACAAGAAAGAATACTTGAGTGAATAAGCCTCATTCGAAGAATTTTCTCACAGTGGACAATGTCGATCTCATCATCGTAGCAGTGGAGGACGCTTCAGAAGATATCTTGCAGAGACATGAAGTGAAGCAAAAAACATTGTATGAAAGAATAGTGAAGGAGATAAAGGGTATACAACAAGCTATCCAGTCGAGCCGCGCAGTACCTATGGCACCTTATTCAACATAAATTATAGAAATGGGGGATGAGCCCACCCAATTATGAATACTAGAAGATGAAACAAAGGCTTGACTTCGCTGAGTCCAAGAAAAAAATGAGCAGGATACATAAGCCTTGAAGCAAGAAAAGGAGGAGGTCTTAGAGAAAATTTGTGTTGCACAGCAGGAGAAAGATGAAATTAGGGCAATGTTAGAGGAGGATAAAGAGAAGATGCAGAAAGAAAAAGACCATTTGTTCGCATAAAAGACTTTGGTCAAAGAGGCAGTGAATAAAGAAATTCACTCTGTGTCGGGCTTGGCATAGGAGGAACCAGAGTCAACCGAGATGCAAGTGGTGAAGCTCGTAGAATCCATTCAACAACTTCAAGAAAGAGTAATGGAGTTAGAGCTCCAAGAATCACTTAGCACTCCAAAGAAGTATGCGATTAGAGGGAAGAAGCTTCTAGGAACACGGTAGAAAGAATCAGGGCACTGGCCTCAGAGTTTAAGCAATTAAGTAATCGTAGTGCATAGACCTATGAGCACCTTGCAGAAGATCCAGAGCTGAGGAAACTGGAAGCACAACTCCAGGAGGCACAACAATAGGCATCCACCATCCAAGCACATATGAAGCTACTCACTACAGTCAAGAGGATGAAAATATCACAGGAACAATGCACAGTCCAACAATAGGTAATTGCCATCCAAAGCAGAGTCATGGAGGTTATACATAGACTCCAGTCGGTGTAGTACAAAGCCTGCACGCTTTTTGAAGAGATTGAAGGACAAGGCTTGTAGCTGGAACAAGTGGTCATGACAATGGAACAACATCTAGAAGGTCCTGTTACAGAACAAGTAATTCAGGAATTCGTTGAGTAGGAGGCTCTAGTGAAGCAGCAAGTCGCGGTAGCTCGAGCTAAGCTCGAGGCCTTCGAAGCAGTGTTGCCCATATCTGAGTAACTCGGGATGAGTCACAGGTGAGTGTTGGGAGTGATCCAAGTGGATATCGGTGGCCACCCACCTTTTCCGACTGGCTCAAAATAGTTTTCTGGCAAATTTGACAATTTACTATTTTTAGCAATTTTAAACTTCTGGGGCCATTTTGAAGGCCCAAATGAAGGTTTTTAGAGATCAAGGTTCTCAATGATAGTTGAAAGAATGATTGAGCCACCAAAATTAATATCCCCGATGATACCTTTCCAACTATATATCATACATCTAAAATGGAGATCGTATGCAAACGTTACGACCCTGGGAAGTTAATGTACTAACTTACCCAAACGGAGCCCACGCGACTTTTGGTGCTTCATCTCCTAAGGTTAGGTTTTTGGATGTCTAGGGTTTTGGGAATTTCGTATTATTATAAAAAAGGCCTTCAGAGCCTCATTGTAATCATATTCTTGTGAATGCGAGTAGTCGTCACATCTCTTCTCAGAGATAAGCTGCCACCATTATAGCGAGTCTTTCACTCTGTATTTTTATAGTCTCTGTACATTTCTTTCATTAATAGAAATCGTGTATTACTGTATATCTATGTTTATGGTTGCATATCTAATACATTTCTATTATATTATTGAATGCCTTCAATATATTTGTGCATTTCTTTATTATATCTCCGATCTCATTTCTTGTCGAAAATAATCTGGATCAGTGGTATCAGAGCAGGTTGTTCTTGATCATTTTTTTCAGTACATGTCCCCAACGAGTTCCAAGTATAGAAATTTGGGTCTCGAGCTTGTATCTCTTGAATATAATTTCTCTCGCACACCCAAGAAACCCTCAATGGTGGAAGAAAATAAAAACGACGGAGCAGACAATCCTATCAGTCTGTTTCTTGAGAAATCTCTCACACGACAGAGGGATGAAATGAAATAGGCACATATTCATCAAGAGGCCACTTTGGAAGAACATCTCCTTTCAAGGTACAAGTTAATTTTGATATTCCTGTATTTGAAGGATAGATAGATGCAGAAGCCCTAGAAAAATGGTTAACTCTACTAGAAGGTTATTTCTCCGTTCACAATTTTTTCAACAAAGAAAAGATCACCTTTGCACTCCTTAAAGCTCTCCCTCATGTCAAACATTGGTGGGAAACTTACTGGGAGTAAAGTTCCACAGAGGAGTCTGGAATATATGGGGCCGAGCCCACTTGGGATTTTTTTGTGGATGCGGTAAAGGAACAATATTACCCTATTAGCAACTATGAGGACCAGTACATGAGATGGACCACACTGTGGCAAGAGAGGGGCCAAGAAGTTATGGAGTTCACCAATAACTTCCATACCTTGTGCACCAAGATAGGTATCAAAGACTCTAAATGACATTTGGTTTTGAACGACCGTGGGACTCTACACAGATACATCCAAATTGAAATGGATTTTCTGGACATATCATCACTCGGTGCTGCTTATCAATATACTGTTAAAATCGAATAGAAATTTAAGCACCAGAATAAATGGGAGTTTGGGTTTGCAAAAGACGGCCATAGCAGACAGTCTCCAGAAAACTAGTCCAAGCCACATGAAGAGAAGGGGCACGAGAAGACAAAGAAGGACACCGAAAAATGGTGTGATTTCCACAAAATACCCTAGCACAACACTGATGAATGCCCCTCAAAAGTGTTATTGGTGGTCAATATCAAAGATAAGGAGCCAAACCTTGATTCAGAGTCTGATTCTGAAAATTTTGGTAAAGGACAGATCATTGACGCAGACCCCACTGCTATTGTCGCGACCGCAACAATTCAACTAGAAGAACTAATAGATCCTGAAGAGAGGGAGTTCCTTTTTCATTCACAGATGTGGGTGAAGGGTACCCTACTGCATTTTATTGTTGATTGTGGAATCCAGAAGAAACTCATCTCAGTAGAGGTCATCAAACATTTGGGACTGTCGACAACACCACACCCGTAGCCATACAACATCAGGTGGCTTCGCCAAGGTAGATATTTTCATGTCAACCAACGATTTTGATTGTCATATCGCATCCAACCCTTCGAGGATGACGTATTATGTGATGTTTCCCCACTAGATGTCTGTGATGTTCTCTTGGGCCAACCATATATGTGGAAGCGCCATGCTGTTTATGAGTCTCAACCCTGCAGTGTCATTGTTTCTTTGGGGGGTCATCTCTACAGAATACCAGAGGTAGTTCTGACTACT
Organism: Picea engelmannii; assembly: GCA_009831015.1. Taxonomy (NCBI): domain Eukaryota; kingdom Viridiplantae; phylum Streptophyta; class Pinopsida; order Pinales; family Pinaceae; genus Picea; species Picea engelmannii. The sequence continues at coordinate 150,289 of ML787226.1, read as the reverse complement.
ATTCCACCTAAAAAGTGCCACAAGGTAGTATCTCATACTACAAAATTCAGCTTCTTCGCAATCTGTTCAAAAGGGGAACAAAAGGACACTGCAACCACTACAGCTTTGCCCCAAGAACCTTCTATCCAACAGAAGCAGGTCGACAAGGTTGCAGCAAAGCACAAATATTCCTTCTGCACACCATCCTATCATGTATCCCAACTTGTTGAACAACCTCAGCCTCAACAGGTTCGTGACAGACTTCCACAAACTGAGCAGCGCGACGTCTCCAGCAAGGCAAGCAGCTCACCAAGATGCAGATTCAACAAACGCTTTTCCCTCTCCCCTAGGAACTCAATGCAATGGATACCATTTCTTCCTAAGGAGGAAGTATTGATCTAGGTGGATATCAGTGTCCATCCACCTTTTTCGACTGGCTTAAAATAGTTTTCTGGCAAATTTGGCAATTTACTATTTTTAGCACTTTTTAACTTTCGGGGCCATTTTGAGGGCCCAAATGAAGGTTTTTCAAGATCAAGGTTCTCAATGATATTTGAAGTCATTATTGAGCCCCCAAAATGAATCTCCTCAACGATACCTTTCCAATAATCCATCATACACCTAAAACAAAGATCGTATGCAAAAGTTACGACCCCGAGAAGTTGATGTACTAACTTACCCAAACGGGGCCCACGTGACTTTTGGCGCTTCATCTCCTAGTGTTAGGTTTTTGGATGTATAGGTTTTTTGGCATTCCTTATTATTATAGAAAATGCCTTCAGAGCCTCATTGTAATCATCTTCTTGCGAATGCGAGTAGCCGTCACATCTCTTCTCAGAGATAAGCTGCCACTATTCTAGCGAGTCTTTCACTCTGTATTTTTACAGTCTCTGTACATTTCTTTCATTAATAGAAATCGTGTATTACTGTATATCTACTTTTATGGTTGCATCTCTAATACATTTCTGTTATATTATTGAATACCTGTGATATATTTATGCATTTCTTTATTATATCTCCGATCTCATTTCGTGTCGAAAATAATCCGGATCAGGGGGGCTGTTGGCCCTTGACCAAGTGTTGAGAAAATATTGGGCGTGCTTGACCACTTTTGGGACTTCGACATGCTGGAAGAAGATGGAGCACCCAGGTGAAGTAGAGATCACGAGATCTCACTTGTTTTGTGAACCCAACAAGGGGTTCATTAAGACTTTTGTATTAGGGTTTTGGGATGTTGGCCCATGATGAGGCCTTGTTGTAATTGTATAAATAAGTAGTAGCTAGGCAATGTAAAAGTAGTTACTAATAGATTTATCTATGTGCACAATATGTTTGGTTCAGTGCAAGAGATCATAAGTTGCTTTGTGCAATATGGCTATGTAAAGTAAGGTTTTGTGCTATTAAGGAGTTGGCTCTGTACCTTGACCTGATTTTGGGGAAGGTGGATCCAGTGCGTTGTGCACAGATCACCTGTCCACTGTAGATTTGGCTCTGTGGCTTTGTGCATAGGAGCAAATGAGTGTAAGGATCTTGAAGAATAATAAAGAAGAAGAAGAAGTTGGTGGGCGTAGCCCCACACTGGGGTGAACCACGTATATCGTGTGTCTTGATGTGCTTTGTGCATTGTTTTTAATGTGGTTATTTGCTTAGTGTTGTTGTTGTTAAGTATAATGAATGCGCCTGATGTTATATCTTGATGTATAATGGTGTAAATGAATGCTAGATCTGAATGAATGCTATGTGCTAATATGTTGTAAGGACTTAATCTTGATTGTTATTACAATGATCTATAATAAGGGTTAATCTGCGATGTAAATGAGAATCATAACCTAATGCATATTGATGGCTAAGTTCTTTGTTAAGTGTTGTAATCATAGATCTGTGTCCCATATTGGTTGTATACACCTGATTCCTACAACCCCCCCTGCCTCTACCTCGAGTGAGACTTCATTTCCTTCGTAGGCATTTCTGAAAGGGTTGGTAGTTAGGGTTTTGTTGGTGCATTGTTGAAGCATTGAACCCAAGGTATTCCCTTGTGCCAACAAATAAAATGGCTAACGAGACAAGATAAAGATCCTACCTCGTCCAGACATTCGATGAAGTCCACCGTTGAGCACTTGACTCAAATAAATATACCTACAACTTGTCCTCAACAACCAAGAAACACAAGCATATGATGATAATATATAAATTTATCACATTCAATAGCATAATCCATCAATATTCATAGCAAATACGCCCATGGAACAACAATTCAAAGATTTTCAAGATATTGATTGGACGAGAAAAGAGTATTTCAATTAAAATGTAATAAACAAAAGTGAATGAATTACAAAATTCTGTGTCGGCATGGTTTGGAACCGAGAAACTAAATCCCTTCCATCTGGGCCTCCACCACTTCAATCCTCCACCAAAGGGAAGCTAACATAAGAGAGATAATGAGGTTCTCAATCAAGTAGGGAAGAGCTTGGGGGTTGAATAATGTGTTCAAAATTAAAATGACAAATGGATGCAGACTCAATATGAAGTGAATAATTTCTCTAGAGTAACTTTTCTCTCAAAGATGAATTATTATCCTCTTTTCCATAGCTCAGATATGTCCCTGTTATAGCCTTCAAATGGAACATTTCCAGTATATGGAAGGTCAAGGATCATGGATCTCGTGATGTGACATGGAAACTTGACACCATTTTTAAATTTTGGGAACAAAACCCGATGTACATGGGATGTAGTGGTGCCACCTGTGTTTACTCATGATGTACAATAGTGAGGGCACATATATGTGGAAAAATATTGTTTTTAGCTCTAGGATTTGAAAAAAGGGACTTCAAGTTTGTATAGGGAAATGGAAACATGCCTCGTGAGAAAATTTTCATAGGGCGAGACAAATATTTCTATAAAATATGGCCCTTAATGTGTGAGGTCAGAGGAGTATCTTTGATGGCTGAAATACATTATAATACCCAAAAGTGGAGTAGCAGAGACCCAACTAGACGAACTAGTTGCTCATAAGAATATTACAATCTGCATTGACTTTGCACATATGGATGCCAATTTTAATTACATTGTAGATCCATGTGAAAATACACCAAACAGATGTTCATGGCCATGAATAGGCAATACAAAGGTGGCTAAATGCCAAAGGTTTTAATAGTCACAAAAAAGGCCCAGTAAAACTAGTCTCAAACTCGATATGGAGATAAATGTATAGAATGGACTACAATATGATCTCCTATGATCATTAAAGTCATATAGGTACTGGTCCAATGAGAGATAGAAACAACGAAGGAAAGTTGTGACTATGAATTGATGTCTTAAAGTCTTCTACATGTTCTTCCAAAGGAGAAATTCTACATCATGTGAATAAAGGAGTTGAGATCTAACACAATGAGACTTTGTTTGATTACCAGTCATTAAGGTATATCGTTAACAAACAGGATACAACTTACAGATGATGAAAGTAGGTATCAAGGCACTAAGTACATTCTTACAAGTGTGAATAAAGGTGTTAGGTTCAAACACTTGGAGAATCCATCGATCAGGAGACATTAATGTATTCCCAACTATCGATGGCGGGATAACCTGCCACTAATGACTGCAAGCCTCTAGGTACTCATAGGACTCTAGCTCTCATTTCTAGAATAGATGGGCTGATGTTGATGGAAGGAGAACCATTGAAAGGAGAGAATTAAGGCATTTCTCATCATTCAAAATGAGGTAAAAAGTAGGAGCTTGATAACTTGGAGGAAATCGGATGAAGAACATGTTCATGAACCAATGACCCTATGCATCTTTCACGTGTTCCAGATTCAAGAAGCACACAAAAAAGACCCTATGAATAGAAGTTGTTGGTTACTATTTATATATCTAAGTTTATATATTTAATACACTTGAACCAGGGTTCATGTCTACTGGCATTCCAAAAAAACCTCTAAAACTATCAGACCTCCTGGTAAACTAGAAGGCAACGCAACACATAGAGTGCACTGTGCAGTCTCACCCGAGATAGTCTTAATGGGTGACTGCAGTACTCAAGTGTCTACAGTCTAGGATTGAGTGGGGATCTGAGAAATAGTGTGTTGAGAGTTCTATTTTAAATTATTAATGCAATAAACTGTCATTTACGATGATGCATGGAATATAATCAACTCATTCATTTAGCAAATCAATAAACACTTTAAGATAGTAAGGAAACACATGCATTCAATCACATAACACATGGTTTACCATGGTTCACCCCCTCTTGGGCTACATCCACAAATATTTGTCTTCTCGACTCTTTTATTATAGCAGTTCCAAAAATACAGAGCCACGCACTTTACAACTCTTTCCAGTCGGGTTGAGATCTATTGTGAGGTGGACTAGATTGCACCAGGATCCTCTGCCTGTGATCTAACCCTCAAGATATACCATCCTTACTCCTCTCTAGCTGAACATATTACAAAGTTAGCTTGTATAGAAACATATTACAACTAGCTATCAAAACAGGACTCCTCCACTAGACTCTCTATATCCCGTCCGACTATGGTCTCTACGTTTTTATTCACTACCCTCCTCCTATGATACCTAGGTATCTCTATTTATACGTTTCTGCCTCACCGACCATTACAATGTATTTAAAAAACCCTAAACCTAACATCGTTATGTCTTCCATGCATGCGTGTGTGTTGCTCTTCCTTCCAACTTTCTCTTCCCTCGTGCATGCCTTCTTTCCCAAAATAGCCTTTCTTTCTGCTTTGGCCTACTTCCAATAGGCCCCCAACACTGGCATGTGTCTCCTTCCAATCCACCTAACCTTTTTGTGCTTTGTCAACCTCCTTGGTGATCATTTGTAACTTCTCCCTGAGCTCAGTTGCTTGCGTTTGAGCCTGCATGGTATTCTCCTTGAGTGCATCCACTATCTGTACTACAATATCGTCACTGATCAACCCTGTATACTCTTCCTGGGTCTGTGCCATATATTTCTTGGCTTCCTCTGCCTATGCAATGACCTCTGCTACTCTCTCTTAGAGTGGTTCCATTTGAGCCTGACGCTCCTTTTTTTGTGACTACGCAGTGGTGAGTTATGCCTACAGTTTCTTCATGTCTTGTGCCCCTTTGACATGCTTCGTGATGGACATTGTATTATTCCTCTTCTTGAGGTCTTGGATAGCTTCACTTATCCTTTCTTCTTCCTTGTCCCACTGTTGGACCTGTTGATCCTCTTCAATCTTCATCCATAGTTCTTCTTCTTTGTCGAATAGGTCGGCCATTGCGTGGACTTGTCATTCTATCTCTTGTATCTTCTCTATTTCCTCCTGCTTCCTTTGCTCCCTTACCTCTGGTGGAGTGGTAGGTGTGAGATTCTTGTGGAGATTCTCAATCTCCTGCTGATATTGATTGGTTGTCTTCACAATCTAATCAATATTTTCTATTGCTGTCAGTTCTTCCCTCTACGCGATCTTTGGAATCCTCTCGTAATCTCTATCCACTTTTTTCTCCAATCCGTTCACGTGTTTCCTCTCCTCTTTGGTCTCAATATTGTCTTGTTCATATATCAATTCTAGCTCATCCATTTTTCACTTTACCTGCTTTAATTAGGCTCTGTCTGTGCGTACACGAGACTATACCTCCTAGGTAACACTAACTTGTAGTTTATGTAGAGCCTTGGATGGTATCCATGACAATACAAATTGTAATTGAGATAAGCCTTTTAGGGGTGTCCTCCCCACGATCTCATCCATGCACAACATACTGATTGTAATGGGAAAGATTGCACTCAGTTGCGGTATTGTGTGGAATGTGTCTCGCTCACTTGCTTCAGGTTCTCCTCATGTCTGTAATGTTGAAGGCCCTATTTCTATGCTACTGTCGGCTGCCTGCGCTTCCCTAATCTGCTTGAGAAACTGTCGCATGTCTGTCGACACTTCTTGAATTCTGTTCATGTGGTGCACAACATTCTCAAAATCCTCAGATGTATGATCCTGGCCCAATTGGGCTATCATTTGTGAATCATCCTCTATGATCATGTATTCTGGAGGTATTCTATGCGCCTTCATCTTCTTGTGCACACCACCTGTCTGATTCATCAGTCACTTAGTCAGGCCTACTTCTTGTGGATCAGGACTTGGTGTAGTCCCCTACGCTGCCTCAGCCTCTTTTTTCTATACTTGGGGAGACTGTGTGTTATTCTTCTTCCCCTTTTGGATTCCTATCTTAGATGTCCCTTCTTTCGTCTGTTTTGTTTTGGTCTAGACTGTCATTGGTTTCTTGGGAGCTGGGAATTCATGAGGCTGTGTCTCTCCCTACCATACCTCCTCAACATTTGTATGTGCCTTCCTTGTCTCCTCTTCTTCTGCCCCTGTAGGTATTTCTGGAGTGAGGACTGGCATCCTCCAATCGTCTTCCTAATCCTTGATACCCATTTCTATGTCGCCCTCTGTGATGAAATAGCGCAGTTGTAGCCACTGCTTATTGGGTTCCTTCTGCACCTGGATCCACATAGCATGTCAAGTGGCCTTGAAGTTATCTATGTCCTGATAGTATGAAAAATAACATGGTGTTATTCTCCATAGGTTGGAGATGGTCTTCTGTAGGTCTGTTATAACCCTAGATTGCACCAGACATGCATACCTGGCATCATGCCATCTAACTTGCTATCTTTTCCAAGCCATCACTGAACAAGATCTTCTAAAAATCATTGTTTTGAAGGTGTATGTTCCCTGCACCACCACTGCTCATGTACACATGCTTGATGCCCCACTATAGCCTGCGTACACTCACAAAATATCAGGAAAAATAAAAATTTCATAAGATACTGGTTTATGGGTCGTTACTTAACCGTTTGACCGCCCATAACGAGTTACCCCAACCGTTACTATCTCTTTTGGCCTATAAAAGAAGGGTTTGAGATCCCATTTTAATAAGAAGCATGAGATCATAGAAACTCTCCCCATTTCTGTATTCCCCCTTTTCCCCAATACTCGGCAACCAGGTTGTGAGTTTGAGCCAGAATTCCCTTTTTATCCATTGCAATCCCTTGTCATTCCCCTAGAGAGAACTAAAGAGGAGAAGGAGATGTGGAAGCAGTTGGTGCATTGTGAAGAGGATCCTAGGACCGAGTTCAAGGAGCAGTGTCGGTCTCATATTGTAAGTGACTTTTTTGAGATTAATATAAAAAAGTACTTTTTTCGTCCCGCCAAATGATGTCTTAAACTTATATGATTTGTTTACATTTATTGTTTATGATGTCTAACCAGCTAATCCATATGTAGAATGCATGCTTGTATTTTCTTCTTTATCTTTTGGTGAATGCAGGTCAGCCTTGGGAGGAGACTTGCAGTCAGGAAACAACTAAGCGCAAAGGGATCGAATCCAAACACAGAGTTTAAGGTATGCCTACAGGATCCCCATACCTTGTCTTTTACGTATGATTGTGGGGTAATGTCGAGATATTTGATAGGAGACTTTAGATGGTTAGATCTGCCTACATTTTAGAACCCTGGTGTAGTCCGTAGAGGGGTTTTCCCGCTATAGCAGAATTGGTGACCATACTCGGAAGGCCTCTAGGGTCTATCAGGATATTTCTTTTTGGGTGCTTTGGATCCATTTATTCATTGTTTTCTAAGTTTCTATAAGATTATATGTCTTTAAGGGATTTTGGTCTTCCATACCAGTACTCCCTGCCTGTGTTGGACTGTTGGTTTTCAATTTTTTGAGGAGTTACAGAGGTGTACGGGGCCTGCAGTGGGCCTGTACACATGCATACACGCCCTGCCCTTGAACAACCCATGTACATACATTGGTTGTTGAAGTGTCAGTAGCATGCCTTTTGAGAAAATTTAAAAAAAGAAAAGAAAAGGTAGCCATCCTCGTCCCTGTCAGGAGTCACACTTCTCAGGGGTTTTCTTGATCTATTCCTGGTCTCTATTATAGAAGTCTGTAGCTTAGGTATGACTTTAGTATAGCTTTCTTCTGACCAAATATTTCTTGTGTTTTCTTTAATAGGGTTTTTACACACGTTTGTGGGTCTTCTTTGATCTGCCTGTTTGGTACTGTTAATGAATCCCTGCGATCTACATTTAGGCTTGAATTCATTTCTTGGTCTTGACTTGTCATCATTTTTCTCTTTTTTACTTTAGAAGAAAAGAAAATAATTCATTTTCAAATTTCTTTTTTTGAAGCATAAAACAATAAAAAAAAATCTTTCATTTCTTTGTTTGGTAAAGTAGTTTAGGTTAGTTGTTTCATTTACCAAGGAAAAAGAAATTTTTGTTAAGTTATTTACTTGAATGCTTAGGACATTAAGTATCTCGTAGTCGAGAAAAATCTTGTTTTAAGTTTTTCTTATCAAATATCTGAGAAAAGTAGTTACAAAAAGTTTGGTTAAAGAGTTTAAATTGGCAAATCTTTATTTGTGAATAAAGAAGTACTTTTGTTTCCAGTATCATCTCATGCTCTTCTATTTCGTCTCTTAAAACAACATCACTCGTTTCACTTCCGTTCCTTTTGACTTAAGAAAGCCACTAAAATTAACTCTTAAAATTTATTAGACTTTGTGTTTGTAGGGTCCATCAATGCAGTCTAGGCTAGAGCCTTGATTTAGGATTGGAGAGGAAACTCTTCAAGGCTACAAAAACAAACATAAGAGTCTGTTCTAGGGAGTTCTCGAAATTCCAGTAACCGTGAATTTTATTCGGGACCCCCCTCTAAAATAGGGGATAAAAACGAGTGTAACGACCCTTGATTATTAAGTATAATTAATTTAATAACATAATCCTAAAAGATTAGCTAAACTACATTTATGTCTTAAAATAACATTTCTAAGTGATTATTATTAATGAGTTAGTCATGATGGTTAATGATTCATTTAAATATTAATTAATTCATTAATTAATTAAGTATTAAATAAAAGGTGGAGAATAAAATATAACATTAAATTAAGTTGCGTATACAAGAAGGGATAACATAAGAATCCCAAGAATATAAAAGAATTAATGGAAATGGATAAGGGTAATTAAATGTAGGGATAAGGAATTTAATGGAGGGAGGAGTGTCGGTGAAGGGGGGATAAGGAAGGAAGGAAGGAGTTGGAGGGGGATCATTCAAGGGGGAGTTGGCCATGGATTTTGGGGAGCTCTGAGTATTGCAGAGAGGGAGGAATTTTGTGATTGGCATTGACACAGTGGACCGGGGTTTCTGGGGGTTTTGGGCTCAGAGGGCTAGGATATCCGTTGATATCCTAGGGCTAGGAGCTAACCAGTTGGCAGGGAGGTCAGTTTTGGGTAGTTCTCTAAGGAAGCGGGAAGGAAGCAAGCCGCGAACAACAGGAAGTAATTTTTAGCATCAGAGTTAAGGTATTTGATTCCAATTTATCCATTGTTTAATTAGATTTATTATTCATTGATAAAAAAATTTCATGCGTAAGTGTTCAGAAAATTTTGGAATTATTCTTCTTTATAAACCTAGTAGAAGTTACTGTTAATTTACTGTAGAATTTTTAGAGGTTAATTCAAAATAGTCATTACAGTTGGTATCAGAGCCCTGGTTCAAATCTGGAACCGAGGGCCTAAATAAGGGGTAGTTTTATTTGTACATTTAGTTTTTATTTGTACATTCTCTTAAGAAAAACTCCAGCCACGCTTAACTCCTGCAAACAAAACATGAGAAATGGCATTAGACCGTAAATAGAATATTAAGAAAATGATAAAAATGGTAAATAAATAGAATAAAATAAAATGTAATAAGGAAGAGTAAGAAAATAAGTAATAAAGGATTAAATAATAATAGCAGTAAAAGAAAAAAAAAAGTGAAAAAGTAATAAGTAAAAGAACAAGGAATTAAAAAAAAAAGACGTAATAAGCCATGGAGATATTAAATGTATAAGTTTTCCTAGAGATGGACAAATAATTAAAAAACTCATTCGAAGGTTCCCTATTGAATGTTGGAACCTGTTTGAAGTTGTCCTAAAATGGTGGAAATTGCAGCCAAAGAGAAATGTTCAGATCTTGAACATGGATATCGAAGATTTGCAAGTATACCCAAATCGCCTAAAGCTCATGATTTTGCTTGAAGATTCACATTCAAGTTTGAAGATATTACTCATTCTGGAAAGAAGACTTTGGGACGAAACGAAGAGTTTCACAAATTTCTAGATTCAATCTTAAAATAAATTCAACGAAGATCATCAGTTCGAATTTTGAGTTCAGTGGACAAATAAGTCCTTGAGTCGAATGTGTTAAACAAAAAAGTATATCTTCTTGAATTTATCTTAGTTGGGTTAACAATTAAAAAGGACAGATGGTTGTGTAAGGTTGTGTACAGAACTGTATGAACGGGAGATGGTGGGAAGGAAGGTCAGTCTACACTGGATGATCTACACTGGATGATCGGTCTACACCGCATAGTCATTCTCCTTCATTCTTCAGCTATATATAATCTAACGGGAAGGATCGGCCTACCATCCATAAATAATTATAGGTAGCATTCTGGTAGTCGGTCTACACTGGTCGGTAATGTCAAGCGCCTCTAGTGAATTGCAGAGCCCGAAGATTATTTATATATATTTAATATTGCATATATATGATGGTTGCTATCTCTACAGTGCGTCCTTTATATTCTATATTTTATATGGTTATGCCCAATTTGATAGATGCATGATAGGGATAATAGTAAAAGAACCACACCAGACGAAGTCCAAATACACAGACATCAGTCAATAAAACTACTACAACGTGGCACAACAGAACAGATATGAACAATTGGAAACCCCAGCCTGGTGGCTTTGTTTTGCAAAAAAAAAAATGAAGAATTATTGAAAACCGGCCATTACATAATGAGGCCTGCTAGGGTAAATAAAGAATGAGGATTAATGATTCACCCCTTATGGGGTGCAATATAAGATATTGATGAAAAAGAAAACAAGTTCGCATCAAACTTTCACAAGTTTCTCTCTCATGCAAACACATTGCTATTGCCAGAAATCAATCAGTAAAGTTGGACATACCTTTTTTTTGGGCGATTTTGAAATGGACTTGTCTGCAGGAAGCTGAAGATGAAGACGTCGCTGCTCTCCTGGAGGGACGTAACCTTCAATGGCATTTGAAGAACCTGCAGACGCAGAGTCAAAAGCCACCAAAATTTTCTCACCGCTGCCATTATCTTGCTCGTGTATCAGCAATTCTGAGGAGGATGTAATTCTTCAAGACATATAAGAAAAAGCATTATGTGGTTTTCTCCTAATCTGGGTTTCCACGTAAAACACTGGTCTACTATGTATGTGTGTGATTGTTTATTTCTTACTGCTCATTATTGGATAATAATTCTACATTGATATAACATTTGAAGAAAAAGGATTATAATTACGCTATTATTACTTCACCCCCCCCCCCTTTCACATAACCCTCACACGGAAAACACAAAGCTTGAGGAATGATTACGGATCCTCATAGACTTCTCTCTTTCCTGCAAATATAGATCTTATGATGACCATGGAGCCAACCGCTATCCCTGCAAGCTCTCCTATCGCACTGCTATCGGTTGCGACTGCTGAGGTAACGAACATGAGGACGAAGGATACCACGGCTTCCATTGCCAAGGCCTGCATCACTGTCCCGGAAGGAATGGTGATACCCGTGTTCAATATAGGTTTCAACATAACAAGAAGTGCAAAACAAGCTGCTATTGACCCGCCCGATTGAGCTGTAATGTAAGCCGGTACCTGCTTCCATGGAAAATGCCTTACTGTTGCAAATGCAATGGTAACTGCAGGATTCATATGAGCTCCAGAAATGTGGCCAACTGAATATATCATGACCGTTACTATCAAGCCGGAAGCCATAGAACCCCCAAGTTCTGTCACTAGCGGCCGACTGCCGTGATCCAATATTGAGAAACCGCATGTTACAAAAACCAGAATGAACGTCGAAATGGTCTCTGCTGTTATCTTTTGAAGGAGATTAGGCGGAACAAAATCCATGCATATGTTGGGGAAGTGCTTGTCTTTTCTATAGAATTGGGATCCTTCTTTCACGTTTCTAGCCTCTTGGCTTTCTATTTCTTGGCCAGAAATATTCATAAGCTGACTTGAACCATTCTCGGCATCCATTTCCTGCACAGACAGCAATCCATGACCAACCAAATCTCGGAGAAAATGGATGCCAAGGAAGTGAACAGAATAAATGGGAGGAGCGCCCATGTTACAAAATGCAAAAGCATTGCCAGGGAGCCGAGCATTTGTGAAGGAGCCAAGCAGCGAGCCTGCCGAGAAGGAGGCAGACTAACATGTGGAGTGCATGCAAAATGCACGTAGCTGGGTAAGTCCATTTTAATATTAATTAACAAATAATAATATTTATTTCTCTTTATTTACGATATACATTTCAAAAAAAATATAATAAATGAATACTATATGGAAATAAATATTAATAAATTATAAATTTAGGAAATTAATAAAGTTTAATTGATAATTTAAGTAAAAAAAAAAATAATAATTAAACTATTAAACTAATTAACTAATTTAAGTTAATTAACTAATTAGTTAAGTTAAGTAAAGAGTTTAATAAAATATTAGTTAAAGGGCTAGGTATAAATTTAAATGGAGTCCATGGGGATCGAACCCTGGACCTCCCCCAAGGACCAAGCACTTTAGAAAAGTACACCCTGCCAACGCACCACACTATGTGAATTAAAAAAAAAATGTATGTGTGTTGATTAAGGCGCTTGAAGCTTAGGATTAAGCTAAGTCTAGATTATTAGTTTTAATAAACTAGCGCAGCCGCAAAGTGGTTGGCGGCTGATTAACACCGAAAGGAGCATAGGGCAGTGAAAGCCGAAACGTGGCTGGCATTTGTGGACAATTATTTAGATGCCACGATTTAATCCTAATTAATCATTTAAACGTGGTAATCATATAATCTTACAACATTTTTATGTGATTAGGTAAATGCTAAAAAAAAAAGAGGGTAAGTAAACATGCTAACGGATGTTGTGATAAATGCAATAAAGTTAGGAACGATAAATGTGACCCATTGATTTTGGAGGACGACTAATAATATGCCAACATCTTCAATGCGTAGCCATTATATAAGGGTTTAAGCTTAAGTAAGATTTAAAAGATCATTGATTGTGAGATTGTCGATAGGTGTATGCATATCAGCGTAAATTAATAAACATAAGATCGGAAGTCATTTTTAGTCAAGTTGTAAGTGTAAATTAAAAGGACTCAGACTAGGACAAGCGGGAACGAGGCAGCATATGCACTAGGAGCGTAAACATAGAGGCGCAAGGGTAACGTAGCGATATGGTAGAAAACCAATAGTTTTTTTCGTAGGGACGAAGAAACGAAGCTTAGATGCTTAAACCTAACCCTAACCTAGCCAATCCCCTAATCGAGTAATGTCTGTTTACAGACAAGTAAAGAAAACTTACGCCTAACCCTATTTCTAAAGTTTAGTAGCACCAATTTGAAACATCCTAGAACTCACCCTGACAACTTTGGTTGATGCTGGTCAAAGCATACAGGATGGTCAAGACTCAAGCAAGTCGAGGTAGGGAAGCATCAACGCAAGCACCGCCAACACCACCAGCGCCACCACCACCATCGCCCGAACTCGCCCTCATACTGCGCTCATTGGAAGCCATCAACAAGACTTTAAAGGGGCGATAACTGGCAGGAACTGAAGTGGAACCCCCACCGTCTGGAGCGGGTAATCCAGAAGCGTCAAGGGATTCAGGGGGAGGACCTCCACCTGAAGACATCATGCGAGAATTGCAGAAGATAAAACTTCTGAAGTTTGTTGTAGGTCGCGCCAGTGAACGTGCGGAAGTATGGTTGGAAGGCATGACCAGGTGTTTTGCCTTAAGAGACTATGTGTCCAACTCAAAGGCGAAGATTGCCATTTTTCAGTTAAGAGACAGCGCCCTGAACTGGTGGGGTAACCTGGAAAGACAACTGCACCTTACCCCAGACACAGTGTCTTGGGAACTTTTCGAGGAGAGGTTCAGGAGGAAATATCTACTGACGTACTACGAGGAACAACAGGTTGGGGCATTTCATGCCTTAGTACAGGGAAACAAAATGGTAGAAGAGTATGAGATCATGTTTATGGAATTGGTCAAATATGTGTCGTATATGGATAACGACCAGCGATAGGTAGAGCGCTTCATCTATGGATTGAACCCTAGGATAAGAGCTATGGTGAGGATATGGAAGTCGTCTTCAGTAGCGGAGGTCGTGGAAAATGCGCGTTACGTGGAAGAACATATGAACCTGACTGGGGGTGCAAGACCGACATTTCTGCATCGCCCGGTATTCGTAGGAAAGGCCCCGAGGACATTTCCTAGGGGAGGGGGCTCAAGAACACCGCCATATGGTAATAGATTTGCGCCAAGGACAGAAGCTGCAGGGATTTCAATGGCAGCGAGCGCAGCACCTCGATCAGCGCCAGCAACTCAGACAGGTCCAGTGGGACAAGTATAGTCCAGGATCTGCTACTTGGGAAGATGCCGAGACACTACGGCGAGACTATCCCTCACTATTTTTACCACCTCAAGAAAATGTTTCTCAAAGGTGGGGTGTATGTAACACCACCTTTTGACTTAGACATCCAGGATTACCTGAGGCCTATATACTTCATTTTCTAGTCACAGTGAAACTATTAAGTGATACACTTAAAACTTTAAAATTTGTGAACTTTTATGAATGTTTAAATGTTATTTGATGATGATGTATATGATGTGATCTACTACGTGCATGTGAATTTTATGAATGATTAAATGTTATTGATGATGATGTATGTAATGCAATCTATTATGTGAATGTAAACTTTACGAATGTTTAAATGTTATTCATGATGATGTATATAATGTGACACATTGTGAGAATGAAGAAATTAATGAATGTTTAAATGCTATTAAGATGATGTGGATATTATGCAATCTAGTTTGAGTAAATGATAATCTTGTGAATGGGTGCCGAAATTGAATTATGGGATATTATGAGATCTATTTCTAATTGGAAAACTTGATGTTAACTTATCGGTACAGGGATGCCAAAGTGAAATGATGACAGTATTCAATTACATGATGATAATGCATAGAAATGTATGAGTTTGTGTTACAGACTAATCTGCAGGTTATGGGCTATGAAATAGTCAAGGGATAATGATGATGAAAGTGTATATCAGGACCACTGACCGAGAAACATTATGGTATGAATATTGTATTTGGAAATTTATATTGGTTTGGATGCATTGCTATGATATGTGGATCAGTGCATGATTT
>ML787226.1:91980-134190 GCA_009831015.1 Picea engelmannii | reverse complement strand
ATTAATGAGTTAGTCATGATGGTTAATGATTCATTTAAATATTAATTAATTCATTAATTAATTAAGTATTAAATAAAAGGTGGAGAATAAAATATAACATTAAATTAAGTTGCGTATACAAGAAGGGATAACATAAGAATCCCTAGAAGATAAAAGAATTAATGGGAATGGATAAGGGTAATTAATGTAGGGATAAGGAATTTAATGGAGGGAGGAGTGTCGGTGAAGGGGGGATAAGGAAGGAAGGAAGGAGTTGGAGGGGGATCATTCGAGGGGGAGTTGGCCATGGATTTTGGGGAGCTCTGAGTATTGCAGAGAGGGAGGAATTTTGTGATTGGCATTGACACAGTGGACCGGGGTTGCTGGGGGTTTTCGGCTCGGAGGGCTAGGATATCCGTTGATATCCTAGGGCTAGGAGATAACTAGTCGGCAGGGAGGTCAGTTTTGGGTAGTGCCCTAAGGAAGCGGGAAGGAAGCAAGCTGCGGACAACAGGAAGGAATTTTTAGCATCAGAGTTAAGTTATTTGATTCCAATTTATCCATTGTTTAATTAGATTTATTATTCATTGATAAAAAAAAATCATGCGTAAGTGTTAAGAAAATTTTGGAATTTTTCTTCTTTATAAACCTAGTAGAAGTTACTGTTAATTTACTGTAGAACTTTTAGAGGTTAATTCAAAACAGTCATTACAACGAGGTCACATAAGGAAAGGTAGTTGAGATAACCCCTCCAAATTCGAACCAAGCATAGTGGGGAACGCATATAGAGGGCTTATCTTGGGATTCCATTGATCGCATTTGCCACAGAGCTTCGTGGGTCTCAAATCCGTTCGAGGTCCTCATTCGTCTTCAGGAACACTTTCTTTTGATACCCTTGATAGGTTTCGGGCTTGATATCCTTCTCATTTTTGTCCACCCGACTGTTGACTCTACCCACCTGGTGACTGTTCGTGCGCTAGCAACCTAGTTGCCTTTATATTAGTGACTTACATAGGTGACTGCAGGGGTATACCGTAGTATCTAGGGCAAACATTGGGCCACACTTTTCAGAGTATACTCGGAGGGTGCTTCCATTGTCGATCGTGAAGGATTTTGGGCTTGCCAACACTAGTATACCTGGAGGGTGATTCCGTCGGTCGTGAAGGCTTTTGGGCTTGCCGCAGGTTGACCTTGAGCCAACCCCACTACCGCTAAGGAGAAAACTAGACCAACAAGGTTATTTTTAGGTGATGGGGTTAAATGAAACTATGCCCGACTCATGTCCAAGAGGATAACATTTGATTCTGAAGGAACCAGCCATTGTTGACCTTAGAGCAGAAGTACCTAGTCTGTATAAACCTCCGATCACCGATCTATCTATGCCCGTCGTCATACAGGTTCAACCTTATGAGCATCAGGTAGTATCGTAAGAAGAAATGGAAACAAATGTTGCTACTTCTTCAGGGAATACTCATATTCCCTCTACAGATGTCACTAAAGGGGTTGCTCCACCTCCTAATCAATCATCGTCGATCTAGGCCACTATGGTCTCGACTACCTCTACCTCAGGCTATGGTCTGATTCCCTCTATGGCGACAATCACTTCTCCATTCTCATATGGGATTTTTGGCCTCAGTACAATCATTGTCCTTTCCTACTCCACCTTATAGACTTTAGGTCTAGAGCTAGGGAGCTCCAATGCTCCTTTGCAAGGATCCATGGGGGAAAATTAAGATCCCTATAATGATTTCCCTTACAGAGGGGGTCATATACCTCCTTCGTCCCCTTTTCTCAGTGGTGCTCAATAGCACTTCGACGAGCCGATGAGCCGAACATAAACTATAGTTCATTTGGAGCAAGTAGTCAAGGAATTCCTTTTTATAACATGTTGGTAGATTCGACACCATTCTCTCTGTTTGGTGTGTTTGGTAAGAACGCTTTATCATCAGCTGTCATCTCATTCGGGGGAAACCCCGATTATGGAAAAAAATATCCTGTACAGGGCACTATTCCTACACAGGGGGCAAACTTAGGAATTCGTTCTTCACAAGGACCCTGGAATCCATGGAAGGGATCAGTTCCCCTGTCAGGGATGTCGACCAGGGGAAACCCCTTCCATAGTCAATGGAACCCTTGGAAAGGCTGAACACCTATGCCTGTCGGATTGGCAGGGGGAAACCCTTCCCAAAATATTTGGAATGCGATGCAAGCCCAACCCTTTACTTCCTATTACAAGAGTCAGCCGATGAAATCTCAATAAGCACAGAATCTGTACGCTGGTCATAGCCATGGTTATTACAAGAAGCCTGGACAACAACCTAACTTTTCCTGGCAACCTGGTGCTAGCCAAACCCTAGGCTCCTTTTTCCCTGGTTATACTCAACAACCCAAATTATCGTTTCTGAAAACTCTGCACTTGCCATACTTGACAAGGTTATTAAACGACCCCATCTGTCACTATCCGTGTTGGCCTCCTATGCCAACAAAGTTTCCTTCACAAATTCCAAAGTTTGAGCCCAAGACTAATGAAGATCCAGGCGATCATGTGACTACCTTCCATTTATGGTGCTCACCTAATTCTTTGAGAGACAACTCCATCCAGTTGCATTTGTTTCAACGCATTCTCATTGGGAGTTTGGAGAAATTTTACATCGAGCTCGACCGCTCAATATACTCTTCATTCGGTGAAATGGAAATGGATTTCTTAAACCATTTCCAATTACCTTTGAGATACGATGCCAACACCAAATTGTTGGCCAACTTTGAGTAGACAAAAGTGGACCATATGTCAGATCACATCCGAGAATGGAGATGCCAAAAGAGTTTTATAAAAGTTCTAGTCCCACCAACATTCTTGCTTGAGTGGTTCCTTAAGTCTTTAGTACCCCAGTTGTCTAAATACTTCGCAATGTCGGGGGTTTTTTCAGAGGAAGATGCAATAATGAAATCCCAACAACTAGAACGGATTTACTCTCATTCTGGTTTACTTTATGAAGTTTTTCCAGATGCACCAAGGTCGATACTTGAAAATACCAGACAGAGGTCTAGACCACATGCCGATGGTATTTTTGGTTCAACAAAAATGAATCTCATTGATCAGGTGTCAAATCAATTGCAACAATTGTCGATACAACATACAATGACTATCCAGACCACTGGTTCGACTGTTCCCCCTACCCAAAAGTTGGATGTACACAATGTGCAATTGAAAAACTTGAAGGCCACCCAACATCCTGACGGAAAGAAGAAACAACAAAAGAAGGGTAAGGGGGATAAGAAACCTACCAATAATGTTGGTGAGGGAAACATATAAAACAATAAGTCAAAGTATCTATGTAATATTTTCACGGAAGACCATCTGACTCACCAGTTCCCTCATCTTGCGGAGGCCCAGAAGTTATTGGAACAACAACAGCCTGCCATGTTAATGAACCCATTTCCACATGGGCAGAATTTAGCTCAAGCCTCTTCAAGCATGGAAGGGGACATTCAAGGACCCCCTCCTTCTTTGAGTAATCCTTCATCCACGAACGTGTACATGATGAAAGGTAGCATTGACATAATGACTAGGACACGTTACTACATAATGCCAAACACCTTTGAGAAGGGTAAAGAATCCAAAAACCCATCTCTTCCTCTCCATATTGAGAATACATTGGGTGAAACAATGACACGCATCCCCAAAGGTGTGTTCAAGAAAGATTCCCACAACCCAAATGCAAGGGCTGCCCAGAACTACTCTGTGGTGTTGGATTTGTCACAAACCCCTTGTGCAATATCGGCTTTGGAAGTCCTCTAGAGATGCCCTTCCTAGAGAAAGACTCTGTTAGTTTCCTTAGGATCTACTGAGACTTGTAATCCAGAAATGATCATGCTTGATATGACCGACTTAAAACCTTGTCTTCCTTACCACGTAGCATTTCAGATAGTAGTGGCTTACACCATGAAAAATTTTACTCGAAACATTTTCCGCATGGTGGTTGATGAGGGTGCCTCGACATGCATGATGTCTTTGTTGTGTTGGAAGGCCATTGGCCAACCCGTTTTGTCTTCGTCACCTACTCTTCTTACTACTTTTGATGGACGTTCGTTCCGACCACACATAATCATCCCCTCTTTCCCCGTACAGTTAGGATGGAAAATCGTGTGTGTCGAAGTTGAAGTGGTTGATGTGTCTCTCGACTACAATATCTTGTTAGGAAGGAGTTGTACCTATGCTATGCAAGCAGTGGTCACAACAGTTTTTTGGGTCTTTTTGTTTCCACACGAGGGTCGGATTGTGTCCATTGATCAGTTATTGATTCTCCCGTCCTGACCCTTCATCGGGGGTATCCATGGTCCCGATGATTGATAACCCTCAGCCCGACATCATCAATGTAGGGGTTGGTTTGTGCCCACCTTTGATGGGTACTTTCGATTACCTGCCTCTGATCGAAAATTTCCACTGTATAACAGTTGTCCCCGACTAGCCTAGGGTTGAAATATTTCAAATATCGTCATTTCGCATGACTTACTTTAAAAATCTCTGTACTCTACCTTCCCCATCAACCACAATGGAAGGGAAAGGGAACCATGGCATGGCCATGCATTTGTCCACGATAGAAGTTGCATACTCTATAGTTTAGCAAGCTTTTGTCGACCCTGATCTGACTCCTGCGCAGAAGTTGGATCCAGTTCTCGAGCCTACATGGGCTCAAGGTTCCCTCGCCGATACTAATTCTTTATACTTAGTCTTTCCCTCAGACAAGACAATTACTAAGGAAATTACTATTCTGAACAGTCCCTGGTATGATCTTCATCATAGATATTACTTCCTCCCAGAGTTAATAATAATTCAAGCAGGTGAATTCACTCTGACTATGACTGGAGATGAGGCTTGTCCTATCAATCCTTTGGCTATGCACATTGTTTATGCTAAAATAAATATGGCAACCATTGCTCAAACGATACCTATCGATATCTCCAAAATCCCTAGCATCGTGAAGAATATCTTCGTCGGAGCGAGCTTCTCCCTCGAAGAGATTCGAATCTACATAGATTTATTTAAAGAATTTCATGACGTGTTTTCCTGGTCTTATGAGGAAATTCCAGGCATAGATCCAAGAATCGTCGAACATGAAATCACGACATATCCTGATGCTAAGCTGGTCAGGCAGAAGCTTCATCCAGTCAATCCTAGGAAAGAGACAACTATTAAGCTGAAGTAGAGAAACTACTCCAAGATGGTTTCATCTACCCCATCCAATTAACTCAATGGGTGTCAAATCCCATGCCAGTCAACAAAAAATAGGGTACAATTCGCGTATGTACATACTTCTGCGATTTAAACAAGGCCTGTCCAAAGGACAATTTCCCCGCACCATTTATTTACCAGATAGTCGATGAATGTGCAGGTTGCAAGGCCTTTTCTTTCATGGATGGTTTTTTTGGGATACAATCAGATACAGATCAAGCCCAAAGACCATCACAAAACCACTTTCCTCTGTTAGTGGGGTACATTCACTTATTGGAAGATGCCTTTTGGTCTGAAAAATGTTGGAGCTATGTTTTAGCGGGCCATGTCTGTTTCTTTCCATGATCTCAAACACATAGTCGAGGATTATCTCGATGATTTAGCATCATGATCTCGCAAGAGAGTTGATCATCTCGCACACCTCTGACTTATATTTGAGTGATGTCGCTACTACTGGATCTGCTTGAATCCAAAAAAATGCAGCTTTTGTGTAACATCAGGTCGTCTTTTAGGTTTCATAGTTTCAACAATAGGGACCATGGTCGATCCTCTAAATGTTGAGGCAATAGTTTAGTTGCCTCCCCCGTGCATAGTCCCTCAGCTTCAGAGTCTACAGGGAATAGAGAACTTTTTATCGCGTTTCATCGCAAACTATGTCGAGATCAAAAAGGTTTTTATGTGTTTACTAAAGAAGGATGTTCCTTTTCATTGGGATGGAGCCTCTCAACACTCTTTCGAAGTGTTGAAACATGCCCTCACGTCTACCCCTCTGCTTCGGTCACCCAATTATAATAAATCTTTTTTATTTTACTTGGCCGCTACGAAGTCGACAATCAGTACAGTGATGGTTCAAGAGGATGATTTTATCTCAAAATACGTGATTTATTACCTAAGTCGAGGACTGGT
Source organism: Picea engelmannii (assembly GCA_009831015.1). Classification (NCBI taxonomy): domain Eukaryota; kingdom Viridiplantae; phylum Streptophyta; class Pinopsida; order Pinales; family Pinaceae; genus Picea; species Picea engelmannii. The sequence continues at coordinate 128,072 of ML787226.1, read as the reverse complement.
TGGATCAGAACTCAATTATTCCCACGTTGAAAAACTTGCGTTGGTTGTAGTTCATGCTGTCCAACGGTTCCGTCATTACATTTTGTTTCACAAGGCCACTGTCATTGTTGTTGTGAATCCATTTCAATACATGTAATCGACGGAAATATCAATAGATGGATATTTATCCTCTAGGAATTTGACTTGGATTTTGTCTCGGTGAAATCCAAAAAGTTTTTCGTCTTTGCGGAACTCATCTCGGAAATTCCATTCGAATCAGGAGATGTTATACCCGAGAATTCTCCTATCAAAGGAGGCATGTTTCTAATCGCATCTTTGGACCCATGGTAGGGAGATATACTAGTCTATCTCCAGACTTTGAAGGGCCATACATGTGATTCTCATGGTAAGCGTCGCTATATATGCCATTAGGAAAAAAACTATCTCATACTCAAGGACACTTTGTATCGTCAAGGTGTAGATCACATCCTCCGTCACTGTCTCACTCATGACGAAGCAAAAATTTTGCTTAACGATTGCCACACTGGAGCATGTGGTAGTCATTTATCTGGGTTGGAAACAACCCAAAAGATTCTATGATCTGATTACTTTTGGCCGACATTAATCAAATATTGTGTTCAATCAGTCAAGAAGTGCCACCCGTGTCATATCTTCTCTCAGAAGATGAGGGCACACCCCTCTCCCATGTTTCCCATCATCACAGTTGGCTCCTTCACCTATTGGGGGATTGATTATGCTACATGCAACCCTATGTCTGCAAGGGGGCACCATTATATCATCATAGAAGCAAACTACTTCACAAAGTGGGTTGAAGCTATGCCAACATTTAAAGATGATGGTGATACCACAACTCTCTTTTTGTTTGACCAGATAATAGCAAGGTTCGACATCCCGAGAGAGATTGTGACTAACCATGGCAGTCACTTTTAGAACAAAATGATGTCTGAGTTAACATCAAGTCTTGGGTTGAGGAAAGAACATTCATCACCCTACTACCCACAAGCGAATGGTCAGGTGGAAGCTATGAATAAATACCTTAAGACTATTTTACATAAAATGATCAATTCGGTCAGGTCAAATTGGCATTTGATGTTGTACTCAGCATTATGGGCCTACCAAATGTATGTTAAGACTACAACCAGTTTCTCACATTTTCAACTCATTTATGGGCTGGAAGTAGTCTTGTCTATAGATTTCCAGATCCCCTCTCTAAAGTTGGCAGTATAGTTATTTCTAGACACTTCACCGCTTGAAGAGCATTTATTATATCTTGAGCAGCTCGACGAGTAGCGTTGGGATGAAGCCTTGGGTAACGAGGCTCACAAACAAAAAGTCAAGTGTCAGTATGATCGATCCATCCGTCCTTATATTTTCTTTGAAGGCAACCTTGTCCTAGTCTATGACCAAGATAAGGACCCCCTGGGGGCAAGCAAGTTCAAACCCATGTGGTTCAGACCTTTCATCGTGAAGGAGGTTCTAAATAAGAGTGCTTATCGTCTGGTGGACTTTGAGTGAAATGCTTTAGCGGAGCCTAGAAATGGGCTCTACCTCAAGAAGTATTACTCATAGGTGGGTTTCCTTGGGTGACTTCTTGTAACATAAGTATAGTCTTATACATTTTATTTTTATTTTTTGTCTTTTTGGTTTTATGGACGTGTCATTTATTATGTCATCTTTTTCACTGTGGAAGATGTCAAGTGAATCAGAAGTGTTCATTGGGTTTGTGGATGGTTCTAGCCAACACACTCGGAGGCTTGCTTCCACAACTTTGGTGATTTTCACACCATAGGGCCAGTTGCTATCCTCAGGAGGTGTCTATTTAGGTGATGCCTCAAACAATGTCGCCGAATACAGTGCAATTTTAGAGTTGGTTCATGATTCTTTGTCGCATGGTATCTCTCACCTTTGGGTCTACTTAGACGCTCAATTGGTTGTGTCTCAGTTAAATGGGGTTTACCGCATTTATGATCCTACATTACACCGACGGTTCGTTAGGGTATGTATCTTAGAATGAAGCTTTGATTAGATTACGTATATCCATGTTCCTAGGAGATTGAATCAAATCATGAATATTCTAGCTAATAATGTATTATATTGGCATATAACACACATGTAAGAAAAAGCACACACATGCACATGTAAATACATTTGAATAATAGATGTAATCCATAAGACATAAAAATATGTAAATACGCATATATATATCAAAAATATCATAGTACAAGGGTGGGCGCAAGCACCTCAAAAATATGTCCAGTAAGAGTCACAAGGCTTATGCCCTCAAAAATATACAAAAAGTTATCTCGGCACGTAAGTAGTCTAGCCTAGCTAAGGGAGGGGCCTGTTGGCCCTGCCGTAGTGAACAACAACATTTGCCAAATGCCGAAAGAGATGGAACTAGGTATGTGGCACCCCAACTACATGAGATTTCATCGATGGTGGGAGATCCTTGATCTCCTCCATAGCGACTGTACGAGTGAGTGTGGTAAGGTTCCGCTCTACCCATATCAATACTCTCTCAACCTCTCCGGCTGGAGGCCCCCTTGTTGTTGTTGTTGGTCTAGTGGCTCCATCTTCTCCTGCCTCTGGTCGAGGACATCGCCTAGTCCTCGAGAAGTCTACTAGACACACTTGTCCCACATCTGTACATAACAGATATGTAAGTGTCATATACTCTGGTATACAAAAAATGATATATATAAAAAAAAGACATAAAAATTAAATAAATTTGAAAAACAAACTTACCCATCTTTCCTCGCTCGGCTTCGAAAGGTACAAGCATGTTCGGATCTCTAGAAAAATTGATCCCGACATAGGGTTAGTCCTCTATTGTTGGAATCTGTCGTGACCACCAATCAAAAAACTTGTCATCAAAGGCCTCGATGGTCCTCCCTCCCCAATGTCACAGAAATAACGTCGCCCATCTACATAGCGCTGGGAGAGAGGCCTCGTTCCCTCGTATAGTCTCTCAAGGACTAATACTGGGTACCCTCTCGAAGAAAAAGGAGAACAAAACGGTCCCATACTCGAAGTTATGGTGCTCCCATATCTGACACTTTGTTAAATGTCTCTTCATGCAATCCAACATGATGGTACTCCAGTCGAAAATCCGTGCATTTAAGCATTGTACTACACAATGCATGTGCACCCAAGAATCCTGATACAAAGCCACAGATCTAGTGAACCACCCAATGAGTATAACTATAACTTTGAGTGATAGGTTGTTGATCTTATGTATAGGCACCTGAGAACCTAATTTCTCAGTACCGAACTCACAATGGAGTCTAATCAACTCCTCAATGTTGTGAGGCCCAGTGGGGAAAGTATGCAAGTTGACTGGGTCCCCTCTCCTCGAGAGACCAGTCAAGAAGTAAATATCTTCATTTTTTGGAGTCAACAACTGCCCCTCGAGCATGAATGCCTCTACATTAGGATTCCAGTAATCTATCAAAGCATTTAGTAACCTGGGTTGTGCCCTCATAAACAGACACTGGAAGAACTTTAACAACCCACATTGTGATAAAACAATGATAGCAACAGGGTCTTCGAAGACCAAAAAATCAATGTCCTCATGCTCCCTCTCTCTCCAATGAACATACATCCTGAAAAATGACAAATGTATGGAGAGTTAACTCTTTCATTTTCATTTTTTTTTTCACTTATTTGAGGGTGTACGCGAGTTGTCTTGGGGATAGTTGCGTTTTCACATGGGAAAATTATCTTTTTCCCATGTGTACACGTGGGTTGTGCTTTCACAGCCTGCGTACATGCAGGGGCGACCTTTTTAAAGGTCAGTGCCCCCCCCCCAAAAAAAAAATGCAAAAATGAAAGATGGAAATGCAAGAGAGGTTAGTGTGTACTTACTTGGTCCAAATAGAAGTTCGTTTCATCCACTGAAGCTCCCAGAATCAACTATTTCGACAAAGGAGTGTTTTTGAAATTTTTTTCAATTCTCAATTTACAATGGTGATGATGAGTTGCTAGAATTCTATTTATAGATTTTTTGGCCACTTTTTGTCATTTTTTGGACCCTTTTGTCATTTTTTGGACCCTTTTGTCTTTTTTTCTAGCTTGAAAATCGTTTACTATGGTTCTCGAGTTTCTCGGGGGATGTTACGATAAGTGTTTCTTTGGGTATTTAGGAATTTTTGTTTTTGAGAATTGGGTCATTTTTAAAGGTATTTTGTTAAAAAGTCATTTTTCCAACTTCGTGCATGTAAGATAGGATTCCACCTCCACTTGTTGCACCTCGTTGTCTTTTTCTCCTTGCCATAGGATCGATCCCATAGAACTATGACACAAAACCCTCATTATTGCTCTAGAAGTGTCATAATTTAGTGGTAGAGCCTACCTTCACATGGATGCCCTAGGTAGATCATGCTTTCATTTTGGTGTCCATGCCGTCACTATTGATTATAGGCTTGGGAGTCCTTAGTAGTTTTTCCTAATTACAAGTTTGAGCCTCATTTGCATGATTCATTATCACTCTTGACCTCACCCTCAGGTCTCCCAAAACAAAATCTGTCTTCTTTTAAGACCTTTTCAGACCCTCTAAACATGAAAATATTGCCAAGAGATCGTGTTCCCCTCCACACTTGCTAAACTAAAATTTGAAGGCACGACTGTCCAACAATAGTTTACCCCTTTTTCAATATGGATGGTCAAAAGTATGAACAAAGGTATACTCTAGGAGCCTCGGTTCTCTAGAAGAGTACTCTTAGGTATAATTTTACCCCTTTTTCGGGCCTGAGGGACTAAATCTACGAAAAAGGAACCCCCATGGAGTCCATAGTTAAGCTCTTTTCAGACTCCCTAAAAGTGAAAAGATCGTCGAGTGATCTTGTTTCTTCACACTCATTAAATTTGTCAAGAAGAACATCCCTCAATGGAATCCATAGTTAATCTCTTTTTAGACTCCTTAAAAATGAAAAGATTGTCGAGTGATCTTGTCTTTGTCACACTCGTTAAAATGGCTTTGAATAGACATTTGTTTGGTGCTAGTTTACCCCTTTTTCGAACCGGATAGACTACCTTCAAAAAAGGTACCCCAGTGGAGTCTCCTTTTTTTTTCAGACTCCCTAAAAATGAAAAATCTTCGAGCTTACCTTATCTGGGATCATTAAAATTACATCGAAGGACGTTATCATTGTGTCTCATTAATCACATTTTCATTCCTGGATCTTTGGCCTAATGTCAGCTCCATGTTGCTCTCAACCGAACCATATGAAGCATTCCTTATACGCAAGCCTTGTATAACTTTGCCTCTGTGTCTTGAAACCTTGACCCATGGAGTATTTTTCCAAGTGTCCTTTTCCTGCATATGTCCCCTTGCTCTGAGCATCAGTGTGTTCCTTGCACCTAGAAATAGTATGTTTGCGACACTCATTCCTCCTTTGTAACGTAGCATTCTTTCATTCTTTTTCAAACTTTCCAAAATTATTGAAAAAGACAAAAAAAACAAATATACCCCAAAAAGAGGAAGGGAAAAGTATTTTATTTTTGTTGACAACACAATGAGTCACCTTGGTACAAAGCACATTCTTTCATTTGTTCGTCAAGACCTAAGATTCAATATGAACTTAGGAAGTTGTTCTCATTACATAGAGCTATGTCCTTCTCCGTTTGGTTACCTTTCCAAACATATGGAGAGTTCGCATTGCCTCCTTCATCATGAACTTATGTCAATTCCATGCTGCCCGAGTCTTATATTTTGTTGTTCTTTCATCCAAGGGAAGTATTACTAAACTTGAGTCGGCCCTTCTACAGTTTGTCTCTTGTCGTCATGCTTGGCCACCCAGAAAGACCAATCAATTCCTTGTTCAAAAATAAATGAAGTTCTCTGCACTGATCACCAAGATCCTCTTGTCTATTCCTGATGAGCCGTCGAAGCCCTCTAGGTAGTGAAGTTATACATTAATATTACACTCCTACCTGAGTTTTGAAGATTTTGAAGTTGTTTCTCGAGCTCTGAAGACCTCATCTCCAGCCATCAGGCACCATTGGCTTCTTGAATATGGATACCATATGTGTATATATTTTGATTTTGAGATGTAGATCCATTGTGTATTTCTCGTGGCTACACTTTATATAGTTATATGACATGGATCTACAGTGTATTTGATTGGAAACCATGATTTTATCCCGAGCATGGGTATGCCTACCTCAGTGAGACAAATTGTTATTTTTTTGCAGATGGTACCTCCTAAACTCTGGTTCATAGGCTCACTCACTTCGTACATTGGTGAATATTTGTAATGTATTTCGGCCATCAGATTCCCTTCTGACATCACACATTAGGAGGCATTTGTTATAACCCTAAATTGCACCAAACATGCATACCTGACATCAGGGCATCTAACTTTCTCTCTTTGCCAAACCATCACTTAACAAGCTCTTATAAAAATCATTCTTTTGAAGGTGTGCGTGCCCTGCACGACTACTACCCATGTACACACACCTTCTACCCCACTACAGCCTACGTACACTCACATAATATTGGGAAAAATGAAAATTTCATAGGATACTGGTTTCCGGGCCGTTACTTAATCGTTTGACTACCCATAGCCAGTTACCCCAATCGTTACTATCTCTTTTGGCCTATAAAAGAAGGGGTTGGGGTCCCATTTCAGGAAGAAGCACGAGAGCATAGAAACTCTGCCCATTTTTCTTATTCTCGCTTTGTCCCAATAATCGACAACCACATTCTGAGTTTGAGTCATAATTCCCTTTTTCTCCATTCCAAGCCCTTGCCATTCCCCTCGAGAGAAGTGAAGAGGATAAGGAGATGTGGAAGCATTTTGTGCATTTTGAATAATATCCAGATGGATATCAGTGGCCAACCACCTTTTCTAACTGGCTCAAAACAATTTTCTGGCAATTTTGGTAATTTACTATTTTTAGCAGTTTTCACTTTCGAAGCCTTTTTGAGGCCCTAAACGATGTTTTTTGGGAAAATAGGTTTGCAATATGTAAGTTCCTTTGATATTGCACCTAAAATGAATCTTGTAGATGATACCTTTTCAACGGTCTATCATACACCTAAAACAGAGATCGTATGCAAAAGTTACGACCCCGGGAAGTTGATGTACTAACTTACCCAAACAGGGCCCACATGAATTTTGGTGCTTCATCTCCTAGGGTTAGGTTTTTGGATGTCTAGGGTTTTTGACATTCCTTCTTATTGTAAAAAGGAATTCATAGCCTCATTGTAATCATCTTCTTGCGAATGGGTGCATCCGTCACATCTCTTCTCAGAGATAAGCTGCCACCATTCTAGCAAGCTTGGTTCCGCTGGATTCTACAGTTTCCAGCTTATTTCTTTATTAATAGAAAACTAGTGTTACTGTATCTCTATTATTTTGTGTTAAGCACCTGTTAATAATATGTATTCATTTCTTTCTGCTCATAAAATCTAGATCAGTAGTATTAGATTGGTCTGCTCCTTGTCATCTTAATGCATGTCCCCAATGAGGTTGGAGTACAAAGAGTTGGGTCTCAAGCTTGTTTCTCTTGAGGAAAAAATATCTCGCACACCCAAGTGACCTATCATGGAAAGAGAAAAGAAAGATGATGGGACAGGAGATCCTTTCAAACTGTTGATTGAGGAATCCCTCACACAACAGAGGAACGAGATGATGGATAGTTTCACACAAATCCTTCAGCGACTACCAACAGGTGACGCATCTTCTTCAAATGGAGGCACCACCCCATTCAAGGTACAAATAAACTTTGATATTCCTATATTTGAAGGTCATATAGATGCAGATGCTATAGACATGGTATTTTTCTGTCCATAACTTTTTGAATAGAGAAAAAATTACTTTTGCGCTCCTCAAAGTTGTTCCCCATGTCAAATATTGGTGGGAAACGTTTTGTGAGAAAAAGGAGACAGAGGAATCCTCACTATTTTCAGTCACGACCACCTGGGAATCCTTCACGAATGCTATTAAGGAACAATACTACCATGTCAGAAGTTATGATGACCTGTATACCAAATGGACCACACTGCGGCAAGAAAGAGACCAAGCAGTGCCAGATTTCACAAATATCTTCCATACCTTGCGCACCAAGTTGGGTATCAAAGATTCAGAGCGACATCTAGTTCTCAAGTATCGTGGTGCTCTGCATAGATACATTCAGACCGAAATGGAATTCCTAGACATCTCATTCTTGGGCGCCGCCTACAAATATGTCGTCAAAATCAGGCACAAGCTCAAAAAAAAGACACAACTATTTGGGCCTAGGATCCCCTCACAACAAAATCTAGGAAATGGTTGTTATCACTGAAATTTTGTCTGCAAATGGTTACAGGAATCCAGCATCTTCAAACAGTTATGAGTTCATCCACTGACCAAAATTACCAACAAGGAATTTCCAAAAGGTCCAAAACTATACAACCAGTGATAAAATCAAAGTGTGCTATGACTACATAGGGCGCGCGCACACATGTACCATCCAGAAATGCAAGAAAAATGCACATGCGCACGATATGTCACTGTGGTTGCTAAAATCCACGCACACATGAGAACGACGCATTTATGATATTGGTCAGCCTACCACCCACTTCTGGTTCATCTTCCAAGTTGTTTTGACATCCAAATCTCAGCTAAATCCGACTGGGTGGCTGGTCAAAGACCTAAATATGCCCTAAACAACCCCTTTTCACAATAAAAGCTTGTTGCACAATACCTCAAAGTGGTTCTATAAACCAAGGCCATGGGTGCACTACATTTTCAAGGAATTCATTTGCAAGGTTATGCTGCTGCTATTCTCTTGGGGAATCCTCTTTTCTCATCAAGAGAATACTAGCATCATTCCATTTGGGAAATATACCTCACCTCTTGAGTGGATTACCTTGGGATTCTTTTACCATTTTTTTCAAGTTTCAAAGTTGTAAGAAGAGCTCAATTGTGGGGGTCCAAGAGCCCTCCCTTGGAGGAAGAAGGGACCCAAAGTCCTCTTTCTTCTTGGTGTTTTCTTTTTCACTAATACAATCCTTTCCATTAGTGACATGAGTCTTATTGGTTTCTTGTTCTTATGTCCTTATGTTCAATAGTTTAGTTGTTCTTTCCTTTCTTAGTTTAATTCTTAGCTTAGTCTTTTATGTTTCTTTTTCTAACCCTTTCCTTTACTGTTGTCTTTCTTAGCTAACCCAACTAAGCTTGTAAGCACCTCTGTTTTGCTCATTTAGGTGAAAAAAGAGGTGCAATAGATTGGTGACTCCACTGGGAAAAGGTATCAATTTCCTACCCCATTTGGGTTTTTCTAGCTCTTCTTTTGGTTTATTTAACCTATAGGTACCTTAAATGGTCCAAGCCGACCTGTAAAACATCCAATTCAAAGATGAATTGAGAGAATTACATTCAAAACTTTCTTCATGGACGTGTGACAAGTGTGTGCGGGTTTATTGGCCCATAGTCGTGCATCGTGTGCAAGTGCACCAAAATTATTGTGTTGTTCAGCGCCCTCTACGCACCTACATCCAAAAATATTTTTCAGTTTGCACACAGGCGCTCAGTGCGCCTCTGTCTACTCTGAGACCCACACACCTGTGCAAAAAAATACACATTGTAAGCCTTTTTGTGATTTGTGGAAGGCCCCTAGCCTTCTTAAAAATGATTTCATGCATGTTGTAATCTGCACCACACTTTGTTCCCTCTCCATATAAAGGGATTAGTCAAAACACATAGGCACTTAGGGGGTTTAAAATCATTATTTCCTCTTTTGCTTTCATTTTTCCACATGGATGGATTTCTTTGACTAAGAGTATAAGTTGGAATCATTTGTAATCACATAAAGCTTGCATTGGGACCAGAAATTGGATAACAATCATTTAGTATGCTCTTCTCTCGCGCTTCAAAGCGACCTTGAGAATCATAAAAAGGTTGTAGGACAATTTCATCTCTCTTAAAAAGACTAAAACCTTTAGGAGAGGACAACAACCCCCCTCGGGACTCCTCTTAGTTTATTTTTCAAAGAAATCTCAAGATTGTAATGGGCCCATACATGCCCACATGCTACAAAGATAGGATAGTGTTGAAATTTACTTTCTTAGATTAAATCACTAGGGAAGTTTAAAGGTTTTGTAACGGGCCCATACATACCCACATGATCACAATCTAGGATAGTTTCAAAGCTTTCTTAGATTAAATCACAATAGGGAGTTAAAGGAATAGTAAAGGACCCACATGTCCACATGCTAGCTTCCTATGGAATTTTGAATTACGCAAGGGTGTATCAAAGGCATTTAGTTAATTAGGTAATCAACACTTGTAAGGACCAAACGAAGTCCACATGCAGGAAGGTGACACCTAATTCATTAAAAAATTGGCACACTTTCATTCATTCACACACAAAAGTCACTTATCACTCACATAGTTTTCATCTCGAAATGTGGAGGTCAAAGGAAGTTTCCTCCAAAGGGATTCCGAAACACCCCACCCTTTTCTTGACGAAACTATCCAATCTAATTTAAATTCAACGAGATTGTCTCACACCTCCAATCTCTCAAACAACCACATCTAAATTTTTTCTAAAAACTCACTAAGTTTTCCTCCACAGGAGGTGCCAAAAGAAATTTTTTAGTCTAGGTAGGATTTTAGGGATAGGCATCCAAATAACTCCCCGTTATCTGGTTCTCACATTATCAAAACAATAGAAGTTGTCAAATAGGGAACTGTAAATCCTCCAAGTCAAGTGTTCCTAACACCATAAGGCAGGGAGATACCTGTGAAGGGTTGAAGGTCGAGGTTCGGTTGTTCTATGCATCCCCTCTTGAGGCACCCACCTCTTGGTTGGGATCCAGCCTGTGACCCATTTCTTAGGCCGAAAATCTAAATGATGCGCTTTGACCGAGGTACCTAGCGACCCAATTTTAGGACATCTACCTAGGTGGCAATTGTGGGATGCAATTGCACCTTGATCGAATTTTGTGTGGCTATTGGGAAATATCGTCAGTTCTTTCATGATATGCCCCCTCTACCCCTCATTTTAACTGATCGCTTCATCCTTCACTAGTTTCTCTTCCAGTGGCTTTAGACCCCACTGTCGAGTGCTATTGGAAGGTCCAGTGCTATTTTGAGAGGAAGGACGTTACATATTTTAGGACACGCGAATTTGTTTCTTTGTTTCCCCATGAAAAAAAAATCCACTTACCCACATATATGCCTCTTTCTCAAAACACTTTATGTATGATGCACTTCTGATTACATTTGATTTAGATATATATGATGTAAAGTTCAAAAAATTGCAAACAAAGGCTCTTATTTATTTATTTCTCTCACCATCATTCGCACACATCCACTTAGCTAGGCGGACATCATAGGGGACCCATAGAAATCCCATCATTCCAGATGCTTACTAAACCTCCCTCCTATTCTAGGGGGAGTTACTAGTCTTGCCAACTCATTGGCACCACCTTCTCACACTCCAATGAGTGCCACTATCCTAGGATTATCTTTTCTTGGTTCCACCTTACTTGGGTCCAATTCCCAAGGTCTACCTTCCACTCACTCTCCTTTACACAGAAGTCGGGGGCCAACTTCCTCTCACAGGGGAAGTACAAACACACCTAGTCCCCCCCAAGGGTTAGGTTCACAAACCACTCACACCATGGCTGGAACTAACCCTCCACCACCACTCTAGATTCCATACCTGGCCTCTCTCAACATACGAGATCTAAGAAAACTCAAAAATGATCCTATATTACATGACCCCACATGGCCTGCAATGCCCACCAAACTACCTTCAGATATCCGCAAGTTTGAAGGAAAGGAAGGGGACGACCCTGCCAACCATGTCATGACTTTCCACTTATGGTGCTCTTCCAACAACATTATGGATGATTCCATCCGACTACGGTTATTTCAACGCACACTCACTGGCCCATCAGCCAAATGGTATGTAGATGAAAAATTGAGGTCCCATATGACTTTCGATTCCTTGGCCAAAGCATTTTTGACCTTCTTCCAATTACCAATCCACCATGACAATGGTCTTGAACTACTTTCTAATTTTAAACAAACCTCAGCCACACATATCGTTGATCACATTCACGAGTGGCATCGATGATGTAGTTTGTGCAAAGCAGAAACCACCAAACAACAATGTCTTGATTGGTTTCTCAGATCACTTATCTCTCTCCTTGGTAAATATGTGGCTTCCACCTTCCCTCAATCAGAAGAAGAAGCCATCAATAAGGCTCAACAATATGATCTCATATATTAACAATATGGGTACTTGTACATAGTACATCCTGATCTCCCAAAACCCATGCCATTTGGCCAAGATATACCCGGGATGTCTCACTCAGCAGATGGATTGATTGGTAATACCATGCACCACAATCCACAACCCCAACAACCACCAATGTATGGCACACCTCAATATCCGCTGGCATATGGAGGAACCCCTTATTATCCCCCACCCCTTATCAACAACCATATCCTGTTGCCCTTCCTCCACCCATCAGTGGACCACCATCGGCACCCACAATACACTCACCAATCCAAACAAGTTATGGTACTCCCTCTACCTCAGCTTATACTATAAGTACTAGTGAAAGCGCCATGCCTTCCTATGTACCTTACAGATCATTACCGCCACAGAATCCGTACTTTCGATTCCTTGGTCCTCCACCACCCATGGCTCCACCACAAGGACATCCTCACGCTAGGGTGAATTTTGTTCAACCTTTTCCCATTCAGCAATATCAAAATTTTGAATTGTTGAATACAGAAAATCCGACCCATCAGTCAAATAATGCCAAAAAGAAAGGAAAAAATAGGAACAATAACAACCCAGGTCAAGGTGGGAATCACCCCCAATAGAACCAACCTACTGGGGGCAACCAAAACCAAGGGAATCAGAATCCACAGGGGGGAAATAACAACAGATGTCAAGGTAAACATAACAATAATATTTGAACCAACTTCCCTTGTGCCCTTTGTAGTGAGTTCGGTCATTATACTCATCATTGCCCCCAAATCGCTGATTTTAAATGAATGAAAGACTTAGGAAGTGGACCACATCCTCCAGCACTGCCTATCCCTCAATAGGCCCCACAACAATACGTGCAACAACCAACCCCAGCTGTGTTGCAGAACCCCATTCCACACCAGGGTGTGATGAACACCCAACAAGATATGCAGCCTACCCCACCACTATTGGGACAATATCTCAACCCGAACAATCCTGCAGATCGTACTATCCTCCTCACTAGTGAGGAAGAATTCCTTCTACAGACACGTAGTTGTCAATACCGTGCACTCGTTAAGTCTCCTCCCATTCCCCCAGAAACAATCCCAACACCAACGGGACCCTCGTTGGTGATTCCTCACCCTAACACGGAAATACCTCTTCGCATCCCTCGCTTCCCATTGTGCAGGAATGTCTACAACCCATAGGCTAGGGAAGCTCATAATTACAGTTTGGTCGATGACTTAGCATAGTCCTCGGCTGCCATGTCATTCTTAGAAGTACTTCAAACTTGTCCCACTCAGGGAAAGTCATTATTTTCTGCCTTGGGGGAAGTATACCCCACGGATACCCAACTCATCACATTTGATCTTGACAACAGAGAACCTCACCTCCCCGCTCTCATCGCTTTTCAAATCCTCGTTAAAATTCGAAACATTACAGTTCATCAGTGCATCATCGATGAAGATGCATCCACATGCATCATGTCCAAGTCGGTATGGGAGAAACTTGGTTCCCCCAAACTCATACCATCTACCATTACCTTAAGAGCTTATGATGGCTGACCATATTCTCCTGAAGGGCTCTTCCAAAACGTCCCTGTAGAACTCGAGGGCAAGACCATTCTCATTGACATTGAAGTTATCGACACCCCACTCGATTACAATATCTTGTTCGGTCGTAGCTACATGTACACTATGAAGGAAGTTGCCTCTTCCATCTTTCAAACCATGATGTTCCCCCATAACGGGAAGATCATTACAATTGACCAAGTTTCACATTATGAGCCTAACCCTTCTGCCAACATCAATAACATTCTCCCCCTCGTCCACACTAATCCTAAAGAATACCCACTCATCGAAATGGGGCACGGAATTTTCAAAGACCCATCATTGTTAGGAACTTACCATGGTGCACCATTGCTCCTTCATCCTTCCAATCAAGTATGTGTCATATCATCCAAAGGAACTGACATGGAGGATACCCTTCCTCCCAGGGAGGCTTCTCTCATATCTGATGTCCCACTAGTCGCAGATCTCCTCCCTCACGAGCCTCCTGCAAAATCATCGACTCCACTAGTTCACTATTTCACCTCTCCCCAAGGCCATATCCTAGTTTGGGAGATAGTTCCCCAAGCAATTACTCAAATCCCCTTATTTTACCCTCCACCAAGCATACAATATTTCCAATTAGCCGCAACACTTACTCTCCCTAATATGGTGTTGGCAATCCCAGTTTGGTATTTACATCCACCAAATATGGTTCCTCAACCATCCGTCCCCTCCCCAAACAGAAGGAATCCCAATGACGATTCCCATACTCACTCCCACCATACCCTCTACACCCCCACTCACTCACCTCCCTGCCATAGCTGGGGGCAGGAGAAAGAAGAAGGAGCCCACCGCTCCACTTCCCCCATGCGTCCAATTTCCTTGCACACTATGTGAGAAAGATGGACACCCCACCAACAAATTCCCATCTCTACCTGAGTTACATAACCTAATTCAACTCAATCAAACACCATCATCGTTCGTCACTATAGTAAGTACTGCCTCTACCTCCCCTAATACAAGTAGCAAAGGGTTGCAAACTAAACTCTCTTGCGCCATATGTTCAAAATATGTCCATTATACACACCATTGCCTAGCACTACCTCAATTCCGGTAGACATTAGTCCCAGTACGCCAAAGCTTCCAACACGAACCCAGTCTAGCTACATCATCCCCACCAAACATAATTGACATCCATTATGTCACGACTTCAGTCAATGAACGCATGAGATTCCCTTGCTCTCTATGTGAATCCTTAGATCATTTTACATATCAATGTCCTATGATCATTGAATAAAGGCAACGCCAAATGACCCTGATTCAAACCCCTGCACCCCCTATAGAATCAAGTATTAACCTTACCCCATCACTATAGATTCTTCACATTGTTTCTCCTGAACCAAAAGCACTCCCTATTCCTTCATGATTCTTGGATGATTTATACGAGGATTTATCCCCAAATCCCCCCAATTCTCCCGTTCATTTCCCCACAGAAATTTTACACCCAACTACCACTAACAAACCTTAGTTTCTCAATATTTGGTTTATGTCGAGCGAACCATCGCAATCTCATTGCGTCATTTCCCCTGCTTCTTCATCACCAAATAATGATCACACGGTAACAATCACTGATATCACTCTTTATGATCCCTTGTATTCCCACCAATTCCATTGTGACAAGGACATACTCGAGGAATTAACCTCCCCCGACTACCCATGGGATGTGCTACACCACAGAGCACTCTTCTTTCCACAGGAATCCTTCATGCCTCCTAACCAACACCCTATATACACAGTCGAAACCAAGGATTTTATCCCATCAGGGCATATCGACTGGTTCAACAACCCCATCCCTGCCCTTGATGCTTTTGAAGAAGGAAATATGGCCAACATCTCCCCTACCATCAAAATCAATATTTCCATAAAAAATGGAGTTACCGAGGAAATCACCATACTCCATCGATGCTTGACTATTGATGACGCCGATAGAGTCTTGAATGACTACCATAGCGGCACGTGCGGGGGCCATCTCTCAGGGATGTCCACTGCTCATAAAATCATCTGAGCAGGTTATTTTTGGCCTACATTGTTTCATGATTGCATTTATGCCATGAAGCAATGCGATAAATGCCAACTTTACGCCAATAAAGCACAAGCACCACCTTCTCTTCTCCACCCAGTCATTACTGTTGGCCCCTTTTGTAAATGGGGCATCGACTTCATGACTTGTAACCCACCATCCAACAATGGACACAAATACATCATTGTCGCAGTCGATTACTTCACAATGTGGGCTGAAGCCATGCCTACCTTCAACAACACTGCTGACACTGCAACGATTTTTTTCTTTAATCATGTCATATCCGTCTTTGGAGTACCACTCCAACTAGTCTCCAATCACGGGAAACATTTCGAGAATGAGATTTTCGTTGAACTCTCATCTCGGTTAGGATTCTCCCATGAGTTTGCTTGACCATATTACCCTCAATCCAACGAACAGGTCGAAGCAATTAACAAGGTCCTCAAAACCCTGTTACAGTGCATGGTTAACAAACATAAGACCAATTGGCATCATATGTTATTTTCCGCGCTATGGGCTTACCGTACGATCGTGGAAATAGCCACTGGTTTCACACCATTTTATCTAGTACATGGGATAGAGGCCACTCTTCCTATCGAGTGCGAAATTCCCACCTTGCACACTACAATTGAGCTATTACCCGACACTGCTCCAATGGAGTAGCATTTGTTGAACTTAGAATCCCTGGACGAAGATCGTCGATCTTCATTACAGAATAATGAGGCAACCAAAAAATGGTCAAAGGCCACCTTTGATCGCCATGTCAACCTTCTCTCATTTCATGAAGGTGACGTCGTCCTTTCTTACGATATCGCTCACGATACCCTCAATCATGGAAAATTTGAGTCACTGTGGCATGGCCCCTACATTATCCAACATTGCCTCACCAGAGGCACCTACATCTTGGCTTCTCCCGAGGGCCTCTCTCTCAAAGAACCTATCAATGGGTTATACTTAAAGAAATTTTACACCTAAGCGTAGCCATTCTACATTAGGTTATTTCTTTTATAGTGTTTTTAATCTTTTTTCCATACCTCGTCCAGGTAAGCATGCTCATGTTAAAAATTATCAAATAAATGCTTGTATGTTCGATTCTCTTCATATATTATTCACGTCGGGTATTTGGTTTTCATGTGTGCAGGTACTTGGTCATCATACATCAGCGCAACCCCTTCAGGTATATAATCAACAATGGCATGTAATCATTCCCTCTGAATCTCAAATTGCATATCTAGTCACACCCTTATAAATTTTCCTTTAGGGTCCCCATATCCAGCTCTGCAGTACCACCTCCTCCATTGCACTTTGGGTACTATCACCCGGTAGCACTCTCCCCCACATGAGTTGTCCCATTCATAGTACCCCTTGGCACTTTGACACTCATGATGTTTTCAACCCTTTAGGTATGGGAGTCCCAATAGTCTTACATCATGTTGTGAATCAACCACATACTCCTTCTCATTTTGCTAGCCTTCCCAACAGACTCCCGGGACACTTCCTCACAGATTATTTTGAATGCATTCCCACAACATCATTTACCCATCATCATTCTGCCCATCCTCAGATTGCCCTCCATACATTGCCCTACTACAAAAACTAGCCTATGGGGCCCCCATCCTCCACTTGTTTTTTCCACCAACTTGCGCCACCCCCAGGCCAAGCCATCTTACACTGGGGCACCCATTTCTATATCTTCATTATTATCCCCATAGATTTTTTCATTCTTTTTGTAATTAAACCGTGATTCCCATCATGCTACATAGCTTTTTGTCATCACCTTTGGCGACCTTCTTGGAAAATGCAACCCATGTTGCCCTTGCTTGGGGCACTCCTTATCATCTACTCCTCTTGACATCATCCATATACTCTAAGTATCCCACAAGCCACCTACCTCTTCTATCTGAGTTTGTTCACTTTGTTCCGCCTCTGGCACAACTTATTCCATGTCTTGTTGTCCCCCTGACACTCGACCTAGTTGAACGGTTGCGGCCACTTATACTTTGCATATACCCCCAACCAAGGGCAATCTTGAGTCTTCATACATCTTGACTTTGTCCATGTACCTCCTCAGTTGCTAACGTCACCTAGTAGATCTCACAAAGCCGTTTTCTTCTTGAAGTCACGTCCCCCTTTTGTCAACATCAACATAGTTTCTAGAAGGACGACAATATCTTGACTCTCATTACCTTTCCAATGAGAGGTCTCGAACAACACAAGGAGATCCATAATTTCTCCTTGCTGTCGTTCACCCCCCGAAAATTCGACTTCAACACTTTCTCATGTTATGGTGGGTCTTACTTTGTGACTATTGCAGTTGTCTCTTATATATTTGTCGAAGACCTGTAAACTTGGTTGGGCTATCAGTGCTTACAAAATCCATGATACTTCTTACAAGTGTCATTGTCTATTGTTCAGAGTATGTTCCTCCTTAGAATGGTCCTCTGCCTTTATCACAACCACCCTCGAGGGAACTACAGTTGTCTACATCAACACACAGTTTCAGTTCCTATACAACACCCTTCTTGTTGAGTTACATGACACGAGCATGGGGCATGCCCACCTCATTTGTACACAATTTATTTTACATACCTTACGAAAGGTTGGGTCCTATAGGTCCCCTTCTTCCTCCAACGGGTCACTCTTGATACTCTCATTATCGCTCTTTCTTACAATGACACTCTCAGTAGAAGAAACATTAATGAATTTTGGCTATACGTATGCTCCTAACCTCATCCATCAAGGGGCATCTGTTATCACTGAAATTTTATTCGCAAATGGTTATAGGAATCCAACATCTTCAAACAGCTATGAGTTCACCCATGGACAAAAATTACGAAAAAAACATTTCCAAAAGGTCCAAAACTATACAACCAGTGATAAAATCAAAGTGTGCTATGAATACATAGGGCGCGTGCACACATGCACCATCCAGAAATGCAAGAAAAGTGGACATGTGCACGATGCCTAACTGTGGTCGCTAAAAGCCGCGCACACCTGAGAACGACACATTTATGAGATTGGTCAGCCTCCCACCCACTTCTGGTTCAGCTTCCAAGTTGATTTGACATCCATATCTTGGTTGCATCCGACTAGGTGGCTGGTCAAAGACCTAAAAATGCCCTAAACAACCCCTTTTCACACTAAAAGATGGTTGCACATTACCTCAAAGTGGTGCTATAAAACAAGGCCATGGGTGCACTACATTTTCAAGGAATTCATTTGCAAGGTTATGCTGCTGCTATTCTCTTGGGGAATCATCTTTTCTCATCAAGAGCATACTAGCATCATTCCATTTGGGCAATCTACCTCACCTCTTTAGTGGATTAGCTTGGGATTCTTGCACCATTTTTTTCAAGCTCAATTGTGGGGGTCCAAGAGCCCTCCCTTGGAGGAAGAAGGGACCCAAAGTCCTCTTTCTTCTTGGTGTTTTCTTTTTCACTAATACAATCCTTTCCATTGGTGACATGAGTCTAATTGGTTTCTTGTTCTTATGTCCTTATGCTCAATAGTTTATTTTTTCTTTCCTTTCTTAGTTTAATTCTTAGCTTAGTCTTTTATGTTTCTTTTTCTAACCCTTTCCTTTACTGCTGTATTTCTTAGCTAACCCAACTAAGCTTGTAAGCACCTTTCTTTTTCTCATGTAAGCACTAGCCTATGGGGCCCCCACCCTCCACTTGTTTTTTCCACCAACTTGCACCACCCCCAGGCCAAGCCATCTTACACTGGGGCACCCGTTTCTGTATTTTCATTATTATCCCCACAGATTTTTTCATTCTTTTTGTAATTAAACCGTGATTCCCAACATGTTACATAGCCTTTTGTCGTCACCTTTGGCGACCTTCTTGGAAAATGCAACCCATGTCGCCCTTGGTTGGGGAGTTCCTTATCATCTACTCCTCTTTACATCATCCATATACTTTAAGTATCCCACAAGCCACCTACCTCTGCTATCTGAGTTTGTTCACTTTGTCTCGCATCTAGCACAACTTATCCCACGTCTTGTTGTCCCCCTAACACTTGACCTAGTTGAACGGTTTCGGCCACTTATACTTTGCATATACCCCCAACAAAGGGAAATCTTGAGTCTTCATACATATTGACTTCATCCATGTACCTCCTCAGTTCCTAACCTCACCTAGTAGATCTCACGAAGCCTTTTCTTCTTGAAGTTGTGTCCCCCTTTTGTGGAAATCAGTACAGTTTCCAAAAGGACGACAGTATCTTGACTCTCATTACCTTTCCAATGAGAGGTTTCAGATGGCATAGGGAGAATCATAATTTCTCCTTGATGTCGTTGACCCCCATAAAATTTGACTTTAACACTTTCTCATGTTATTGTGGGTCTTACTTTGCGACTATTGCAATTGTCTCTTATATATTTGTCAAAGACCTCTGAAATTGGCTGGGCTATCAATGCCTACATAATCCATGATACTTATTACAAGTGTCATTTCCTACTATTCAGAGTATGTTCCTCCTCGGAATGGTCCTCTACCTTTATCACAACCACCCCCGAGGGCACTACAGTTGTCTACATCAACACACAGTTTTAGTTCCTATACAACACCCTTCTTGTTGAGTTACATAACATGAGCATGGGGCATGCCCACCTCGTTTGTACACAATTTATTTTAGATACCTTACAAAAGCTTAGGTCTTATAGGTTCCCTTCTCCCTCCAATGGGTCACTCTTGATACTCTCACTATCACTCTTTCTTACAAGGACACTCTCAGTAGAAGAAACATTGATGAATTTCAGCTATATGTATGCTCCTAACCTCATCCATCAGGGGGCATCTGTTATCACTGAAATTTCGTCAGCAAATGGTTATAGGAATCCAACATCTTCAAACAACTATGAGTTCACCCATGGACCAAAATTACCAAAAATGAATTTCCAAAAGGTCCAAAACTATTCAATCAGTGATAAAATCAAGGTGCTCTATGACTACACAGGGCGCACACGCACATGCGCCATCCAGAAACGCAATAAAAGTGCACATGCGCACGATGCGCGATTGTGGTCACTAAAGTCGCGCACACCTGAGAATGACACATTTATGAGATTGGTTGGCCTCCCACCGACTTCTGGTTCAACTTCCAAGTTGATTTGAAATCCAAATCCCGGCTGGAGCCTACTAGGTGGTTGGTCAAAGACTTAAAAATGCCCTAAACAACCCCTTTTCACACTAAAAGATGGTTGCACAATACCTCAAAGTGGTGCTATAAAACAAGGCCATGGGTGCACTACATTTTCAAGGAATTCATTTGCAAGGTTATGTTGCTGCTATTCTCTCAGAGAATCCTCTTTTCTCATCAAGAGTATACTAGCATCATTACATTTGGCCAATCCATCTCACCTTTTGAGTGGATTAGCTCGGGATTCTTTCACCATTACTTTCAAATTTCAAAGTTGTAAGAAGAGCTTAATTGTGGGGGTCCAAGAGCCCTCCCTTGGAGGAAGAAGGGACCCAAATTCCTCTTTTGTCTTAGTGTTTTCTTTTTCACTAATACAATCCTTTCCATTGGTGACATGAGTCTTATTGGTTTCTTGTTCTTATATCCTTATGCTCAATAGTTTAGTTGTTCTTTCATTTCATAGTTTAGTTCTTAGCTTAGTCTTTTATGTTTTTTTTTCTAACATTTTCCTTTACTGTTGTCTTTCTTAGCTAACCCAACTAAGCTTGTAAGCACCTCTATTTTACTTATTTAGGTGACAAAAGAGGTGCAACAAGGGCATCCCCAACCCATAGAACAAAGGAAAGAGGAAACATGGACAGTATCAAGACAACTAGTCCAAGATGCAAGCAAAGAAGGACACCGAAAAGACAAATAAAGACACTGGTAAGTGGTGCGACTTCCATAAGAGCCCTTGGCATAACACTGTTGATTGTTGCTCAAAGCAGTTGTTGGTGGCTGAAGTGAAAGAGTTTGAATTAGATGCAGATTCTGACTCTCAGCCAGAACCAGAAAGGGGAATACGGATCATTGACATGGAACCTAGTGCCACTGTGGCTACCACCAAGCTCCAGCTTGGTGAACCAGACAAGATAGAAGAAGGAGAGCACCTCTTCCATTCACAGATGTGGGTAAAAGGCACCCCGCTGCACTTCATCGTTGATAGTGGTATCCAGAAGAACCTCATCTCAACAGAGGTTGTCAAGTAGCTAGCCCTACCAACAATGTCGCACCCACAACTATACACCATTGGATGGCTCCACCAGGGAAGCAATCCCTGCATCAACCAAAAATGTCGAATGTCGTATGGCATCAAGCCCTTCAGAGACGAGGTATTGTGTGATGTTTCTCCTCTCGAAGTTTGTGATGTTCTTTTGGGCCAACCTTATTTATGGAAACATCATGTTGTATATGAGTATAGGCCTCATAGTGTGATTATTACTTTGAATAGGAAATTGTACAGGATACCCGAGGCAGTCCCACCTAGTGTTATTTCCTTGATCTCTGCTAAGCAATCCAGGAAGGTCATCTCTCAAATAGGGAAGTTTGTCTTCTTCATGATTCCCTCTCAGAATATGCGAAAGATCATAGCCACATCTAGGGTCTCTACGACTGACCTCTCCACACAGTAGAAGCAAGTAGATAAGGTCATGGAAGAATAATCGTATATCTTATCCTCACCTACAGAGGTACCTCTGCACTACCAAGTCAAGTACCCCATCGATCTGACCCTTGGTGCACCACTGCCCAATGGGCCAGTGTATCGCTGCTCTTTGTTAGAAAATGAGGAGATCAAGCAACAGATCCAAGAACTGCTCCACAAGGGGCACATCCATCCCATCTCATCACCTTGCAGGAGCCCAATCATGCTGGTATAGAATAAAGATGGAACCTAGTGACTTTGTATCTATTACCAGGCTCTGAATAAAATCACAGTCAGAAACCGGTACCCGATTCCCTGAATTCGACGACCTCCTTGATCAACTCACGGGTGCAAAATACTTCAGTAATATTGATCTAAATTCTGGTTAACACCAGGTCCCAATAGAATAAATAGATGTATGGAAGACCGCCTTAAAGTCAAAGGAAGGCTTTTTTGAATGGTTGGTCATGCCCTTTGGTTTAGCAAATGCTCCAGCCTCCAACCACTTTCATGAGGATGATGGACGATATCCTGTGACCATTCACCAATACTTTTGTAGTGGTGTATCTAAATGACATTCTAACTTACAGCAAGACTTGGGCCAAACACTTGCAACATATTCAGCAGGTTCTGCACACCCTGTGGTATCACAAGCTATACGCCAACTTGGAAAAATTCTCCTTCAGCATGGAGAGGGTCCATTACCTGGGGTACATCATTGATCAACATGGCGTACATGTGGATCCATCCAAGATCCATGTCATCCATGACTGGCCAACCCCAACCACACTGACTGAGCTTCAAATCTTCTTGGGCCTTTCCAATTTATACCGCAAGTTCGTTCTAGGATTCTCCCATATTGTATGGGCCCTCAGCCAAATAAACAAGGGTGGTGGTAAGGTGAAATTTGCGTGGGGCCGATATCAACAAAAAGCGTTCGATGATTTGAAGCAATGCTTGTATTTAGCACCAGTACTTTCACTACCGGACCTGCAACATCCCTTTGAGATCAAGATAGATGCTTCAGACTATGTTGTGGGTGTCATTCTCACTCAACACGGCCACCCTGTGGCCTATCATAGTGAGACATTGTCAGATACTATCCATAAGTACCCTACTTACGACAAAGAAATGTACGCCATTGTGAAAGTCTACTGCCATTGGAGACATTACATTCTTGGGAAGGAGACAGTCATCCACATTGATCATAAGCCACTGCAGTTCATGCAGACACAGGGAAAATTGTAGAATGACCACCATCAAAAGTGGTCCACATACTTGCAGCAATTCCACATCAATATCAAGTATAAAACATGAAGCGCCAATCATGTCGATGATTGCCTCAGTAGACTGACAATTGCGGCACTCACCACGGTGCTAGACTCTTGCGGCCATGAGACCTCTGGATGGACCCAACTCTATGTGACAGACCCTGACTTCACCACCACCTTCCAAATGTTGGGTGTAAATGCAATTGTTGATAATTTCCATATTCAGGATGGTTTGTTGTGTCTTCTGGGCCATATCGGTGTTCCATCAAGCGAGCGAGAAAAGATGATTTTGGAATCCCACTACAGTCGGGTGGCAGGACAATTTGTTTTCGAAAATATAGTGGTGATCCTACATAAACACTTCTACTGGCCGAAACTTCAACATGAGGCCAACAAGTATATCAGGTCCTGCATTGCCTATGCTATTGCCAAATCGACCACTAAGAAATAGGGCCTGTACACCCCTCTTCCTACTTATGACAGGCCATGGGAGTCCATATCAATGGACTACATGTCGGGCCTCCCAACCACTAAGTGGGGAAATGACTGTGTTTTTGTGGTTATTGATCGCTTTTCTAAGATGGCGATTCTGGTTGCCTGCAAGAAGAGCATCAAGGCAGAGGCCACTGCCAATATCTTCTTTGAACGAGTCCGGGTACATTTTGGAATCCCACAAACCATTGTCTCGGATCAGGATAGTTGATTTATCAACACATTCTGTTTGAGCCTCTGGTCATTGCTAGACACCAAGCTCACCAAACCCACAACCTTCCACCCCAAGAAAGATGGCCAAACCGAGGTTGTAAATCAAATGATTGTGCATATATTTTGCATGTATAATTCAAAGCACCCCTGCACATGGGATGAGTTCCTTTCCTATGTCTAACATAGCTACAACCGAGCCTTGCATAGCTCAACCAACCATAGGCCCTTTCAGGTGGGGTTGGGATTCCAACCATTGGGTCCCATATATGTTGCACTTCCCCTTGAGGTCACCTCGACCGACTCATCTCCTGCTCCAACTGAAGCTGACAAAGACACCCATTTCATTGAGCAGATCCAGCACATATGCCAACAAGTTCAGGATATCCTACAGAAGTCCAATGACAAGTACAAACAACGCCATGATTAACATCAGGTGCCACATAAGTTTCAAGTGGGCGACAAAGTTTGGTTGCACTTGCAGAAAGAACACCTTACAGGACCCCATCATAAGATTCACACACTCTGTTATGGTATGTACGCTATACCAAGGCTATGGGAGATAATTCTTTTGAGCTCAACATTCCTCCTTTCCTTGGCCTGCACCTAGTGTTAAACGTGGATCTCCTTCGCCCTTATTTTCCACCACTATTGGACACCTAAGAAGTAGAAGAACAAATGACACCAACTGAGCTCAACCCTAACTGCATACAAAAGGTATCGAATGATCATATTGTGGAAACACATATCAAGGGCTCTCGACAGCAAAGGATCTAGCTTTATCGAGTCATCAAATCAAGGCAACTCCTGCACCAAGACAAGTGGCTCACCCGGGGCCAAATTCAGCAGAAATTTCCTCATCTTATGGAGGACCTCAACACAATGGAGACCATTTCTTCCTAAGGAGGGAGGATTGATTCATATGGATATCGGTGGCCACCCACCTTTTCCAACTGGCTCAAAACAGTTTTCTGGCAATTTTGGTAATTTACTATTTTTAGCAGTTTTCACTTCTGGAGCCTTTTTGAGGCCCTAAACGATGTTTTTTGGGAAAACAGGTTTTCAATATGCAAGTTCCCTCGATGTTGTGCCTAAAATGAATCTCCTCTATGATACCGTTCCAACAGGCTATCATACACCTAAAACGAAGATCGTATGCAAAAGTTACGACCTCGGGAATTTGATGTACTAACTTACCCAAATGGGGCCCACATGACTTTTGGTGCTTCATCTCCTAGGGTTAGGTTTTTGGATGTCTAGGGTTTTTGAAATTACTGATTATTGTAAAAATTCCTTTAGAGCCTCATTGTAATCATATTATTTTGAATCAGTCCAGCCATCGCATCTCTTCTCAGAGATAAGCCACCACCATCCTAGCAAGCTTGTTTCCGCTGCATTCTACAATTTCCAGCTTATTTCTTTATTAATAGAAAACCAGTTTTATTGTATCTCTGTTATTTTGTGTTAAGCACCTGTTAATAATATGTATTCATTTTGTTCTGCTCATAAAATATGGATCAAAAGAGGATCCCAAGATCGAGTTCGAGGATTAGTGGCGGTCTCATATTGTAAGTGACTTTTGTGAGATTAATATAAAGAAGTACTTTTTTCGTCCCGCCAAATGACGTCTTAAAATTATATGATTTTCTTACATTTCTTGTTTATGATTTCTAACCCACTAATCCATATGTAGAATGAATGCTTGTAGTTTCTTGTTTGTCTTTTGGTAAATGCAGGTCATCCTTGGGAGGAGACTTGCAGTCAGGAAACAACTAAGCGCAAAGGAATTGACACCGAACGCGGAGGTTAAGGTATGCCTACCAGATCCCCATACCTTGTATTTTACATATGATTGTGGGGTAATGTCAGGATAGTAGATAAAAAGTAGGAGACTTTAGACGATTATCTCTGCCTACATTTTAGAACTCTGGTATAGTCCGTAGAGGGGTTTTCCCGGTATAGCAAGGTCGTGAAGATATCCTTCGAATATGAATGCATTTATATCTCTGTGCTTGGTGTCTGATGTGGTGTTGAGAAATAAATATCTCACTTTGTGAATGGGTCTGGGTCTGGTGGTTAAAGATACATATTTCGATTCCTTCCATCCCATAATGGCTATCCGCATGATCAACCATGAGTAATGAAATTATGTTCCCAAATCCTACACATCCTTGCAATTATATAGAAATAAATTCAAAAGGTAAGGGGATCAACTGACTATGGTTCCCTTGACACACTGTGCTACAACTTTGACAACCCCAACCGGGACTTCCTCCTTGTGGAATGTTCTGAGCATCTTGCAGGCCATGATTTTTATGGCCATTTTTGTTGCGACATCACTGATCCATTTGATATTTTATGGAAGCCTGTATTGGCTCTTCTTGTTTTAGTGGTGCCATGGTGGAAAATATGGTCATTCACCAAGATTAGTGGCCTCTCCAACCTCTCTGAACTTCTCTCTGTGCTTTGTATTCTCTACCGCTCTCTGTCTCTTCCTATTTTCACAATAAGATTTTTGCTCCCATGTCCTTGCGTTCTATGGGCCTCATGTAATTCTTGTCAAAGACGTTACCTTTATGACGAATTCAATGAACTGTTGGTTCCTTCGTACTTTCCATTAATCTCCCTCACCATCTCCAGTTATCGCGATTAATGTGGTGTCCCATTGGTTATTTTCCACATTCAATTTTGTATGCCTTCGTCATTTAATACTCCTTTTGTCGTTGTTACCTTTCTCGCTTGTTTCCGTTTTGAACTGACCATTGGCCTTTTCTTCATCGGGCTTGTATTCCTAAGTGTGTGTGTTATTTATCCTTTTGGCACACTGTACCTCTATTGGTAGCATTTAATGTCTTGTTTTTTTTTTTTTTTCCAAACTGCACAGTGACTTTCAAGTTAAGGGTGGTCGACTGTCCTTGTATAACTTTAGTCGACTCCCATTGATCATCCCTCTGAGTTCTTCACCTCCTAATTATTTCAACTATACATCTCCCCCATATGTGACATATTTTACTTCGTACGATCCTAACCAGTGCATTCTGATTTTTCCTGGATGTTGAATGGATTTGTTGTCATACATCAACACTAAGTCTCCTTCCTTGAAAGTTTTCTTCATGATATGTTTGTCATGACATGATTTCTCTCTTGCTTTCTGAACATGCTGGTGGAACCCTGCTAGGATCCAATCTTCCTCCATGATCAAGAACTGATTCATCATGTCTTGTATTGCGCCTCATTTTGTCAAGTGCATAATCCTTGCTACGCGCAGACTAGGTACTAAAAATTCTTATGGCACCACTACTTCTTGGTCGTATACCAATTTGAATGGCATGTGTCCTATCAAATTCTTGCATGTGGTTCTGTATGCCCACAATAATGCTGGTATTTTGAGGTCCTAATCATCCCTGTTGACATTACATATCTTTGTTAGTGCATTCTCAAGGATTTTGTTAAGTGATTCTACTTTTCCATTCGCCTGTGGGTGATATGGTGTGCTCTTTTGATGATGGAATTCAAATTCTTCAGCCATAGCCTTAATAGTGTTGTTAATGAAGTGAGTGCCTTGGTCACTCATCACAATTCTTGGGCAACCAAATCTAGTGATTACTTGTTCAAATAGAAAGTGTGTTGATGTTTTTGCACTACAATCCTTCATTGGTGTTGCTTCTGCCCATCTTTTTAGGTATTCTTTCATAGTGATAATGTACCTTACTCCTTTTCCATTTGTTGGTGGGTTAATTGGTCCCACAAAGTCTATTTCCCATTTTTCGAATACCTACAAAGTTACTTGTGGCCATAATGGCATCTCGTCCCTTCTGTTGGTTTTACCAACCCTCTGATAGACATCGCATCTCTGGAAGTACTCCTTCGAGTCTCTGTGAATGGTAGACCACCATATTCCTATGCACAATACCTTCTGAGTGGTATATTTTCCTATGTAATTTCCTCCTCCTATTCCCTCATGGTCTTCTGCTAAAACCCTTGGTCTTTCATGTTCTAGAACATATCTTCACAATATGCTATCTACGCCCATTTTGTATAAGTGTCCTGCGATCAGATGATAGTCTACAACCCAGACTACCAGGTTTTTCTTCTATGCGGTGTTATATTCCTGTGGTGTAGTACCTATGCTTAAGTAATGGATGATATCTACAAAGTATTCGTTAGTGATCTGGACTAAAAATAATTGTGCATCCGAAAATTTGTTCTCTAGGTTTATAGGTTCTTCTCCATTTGTGACCCTTCATAGGTGGTCAGGGCCTGCATTCAACTTTCCTGGCTTGACTATTACTTTGAAATCAAACTCTTGAAACAGTAGTAACCATGGACAAATTCTCCCCCTCAACACTGGATTTTTGACTAGGTATTTAAGGGTTGAGTGATCTGTGAGCATCTTAAAATGTTTTCCCAATAAGTAATATATGAATTTCTACAGTGCGTAGACCATATCTAGGCCTTCCATCTCTGTAGTGTTATAGTTCTGTTATGATTCTAATAGCTTTATGCTTGCAAATTCTATAGGGTGATCCAAATCTCCTGCTCCTAGATGCACCAAAATATCTCCAAGTGCTATGGCTGATGCATCTACATGTACATGGAATGTCTTTTCCAAATCTGGAAATAGTAGTATTTGCGTGGTGACCATTTTTTCTTTCAGCGTATCCAGACCATATTGACAGTCTTCGTTCCATTAAAACTTTGTATCTTTCCTTAACAGTTTCTCCATTGCTGTTGTAATCTATGCATACCCTTTGATAATTATTTTGTAGTATCATGTGTGTCCCAATGTCTCTCTTAGTTGACGGACTGTCTTTGGTGGTGGCAATTTAACAATTACTGCAATCTTTGCAGGATCTACTAGTAAACCTTTCTTTCACACTATATGGCACAATAGTATCCCAAACGGTGTTCCGAAGAAGAATTTCTTGATGTTTAATGATATCTGGCACTTCCTGTATCTTTATAACATTGTCTTCAAGACCTCTACATGGTCTTTCAATAGAATATAGACTATCCAATCATCCAAGTATACCTCTAGAAACTGGTGTACAAACTCCTTAAATGAAGCGATGACTACTATAGAAAATATTGTTGGTGCATTATTTAGTCCAAACGTCATGACTGTGTACTGTTATGATCCCCATTTTGTAGCAAAAGTGGTCTTGTATCTATCTTCCTGTGCTATCTTGATCTGGTGGTAGCCTAAAAATCCACTAGTGAATGAGTAAACTTCATGTCCTCCTACGTTCTCCAACACTTCATTCGTGAATGGTGTAGGGAAAGGGTCATGTAGGCATGCATCTCCCAACTTCCTCAAGTCGAAGCATATTCTTATCCCACCTTGTTTTTTCTCTTGAACTACCATGAGGCTTATCCATTCTAATTCCTCCACAGTTTCTATGATTCCATCTTCAAGCATTCTATCGATCTCATCTTTAAGTTCCTTCTTATATATCGGGTTTAGTCTGTATGGTCGTTGTTTGATCGGTCTTTCTTCATCCATGAGGGGTATCTTCATTTCTCCCAGCTCTCCTTCTATGGCCTTCATTTATGTAAATGTTGTGGGGAAAAGGTCATTGTACTCACGCAACAACTCTATTATTCTTTCCACTGTTTGCTCATCCCAGTAGTCTCCAATGTTGGCCATTTTGGGGTTCTCAACTGTCCCAATGTTGACTTTATTCACCTTGATCAATGCAACAATCACTTATGATTCTATAGGTGGACCTTCCACTTCTCTTTCACCTTCTTCTTCCTCGATCTGAATATCGCATGGATCGTCTTCATCTGGTGCTTCTTCCTGCACATGGTAGCATGACAATAGTTCTTTAACTATCTATCTGTTCCATTGTTGTTCTTCTATTATGAGTTCAACTTTTGGTTCCTTAATGAATATCACCCCTCTTCTATGATTAATTTTTGCATATATGTTGGGGTTCTCACGATCGAATGAGAAAGTGACTGTAAAATTATGTTTCAATGTCATCCAACTCGTAGTTCCTCTCCGCAGTTCCAGGTCTGTATACCAGTTTGTTGGTATGCCCTCTAAGGTATGTACGAAATGATGAGGCCATTCCTCTAGGGGTGTCATTTTCCACAATGCTCTACACTTCTCCAAGTGTTCTGCAGGTGCCCCCTATCCATCGTAATTTTGTTGCTTGTTTCTTTTATGTTCTACACCAAACCTTATGCGCATTAACCTCTTACATTGGTACCAATCCATGATTGTTTCTTTGTGTGCGCCCCACCATCTTGCAGGTGTTTCCTTGAGTGCTATGTCGAGTGCTAAGAGTCTCTTATTTTCTAATACTTCATCCTCATACTGTGCCAAGAATACTTCGAGGTCATTCACTCCATGGAAACTAGGTGGTTCCCTTATCTCCATGCCTACCCATATCACTGCACGATCTATTCTTGCGCACCTTCTTGTGGAAACTTTGTGTAGCCTTTGTTTCCAGTTCTCTAAACCTGTATCTGAGTATGTCGCACATGATGTAATGCTCCTACAACTAAGTATCCCATATGCAATTGGGTTTATGTAATCCTCATCGTGCACAGTTGTTCTGCACAACTTGATGATTTCCTCTAAGTCTAAGAAAGTGGGTTCTACAAACCCTTCCCCTTATCATGGGTCTAATGGTGTGATGACCTTGTATTCTCCTGACTCAAATGTCATTTTTCATGTTTTTAAATTTATTATGGCCTGGTTATCAAACGCCCAATCCAAGCCAAGCAATGTTGGATATGTTGTTGTACTGTCCACTATTTCAATCACGTTGAAGTCTTCTTTAGTATGCACTCCATCTAGGTCTATTGTCACTCCTTTTAGTCTACCAATTGTTAGGACTCTGTGTTGGTTTTCTAGTTTCAGTTGAACAGGTGAATATCCCAATGTGGGATTCCCCATACATTTCCATGTCTTATTTGGTAGTACATTGAATTCAGATCCTAGATCCAATATGATATCTCCCATGTTGAAATATTTGATGTTGGCATTCATCTTGAACTCCCTACTTGTTCTTCTCCTTGTATGTAGGTGATTGACTGTTTTTTGTTCTAGTTTTCCTTCTGTCTCTATGCTACATTTTTATAACATATTTTGCAATATTTTGACAGCGGATGGATCATTCAATAGTTTTACACATGATTTTAAAAATCCTTTGATTGTACTTGTCCTAGGGGTTACATTTATTTGGTATGCTCCAACAATGGAGGCATCTCATACTCTGACACTTCCTTTCTTTGATGTGCATTTGAATTCTATGTGGTGTCTTGCTTCACAAATTCTTGTCTGGATTGATGACATAGTTCCTTCTTGTTCTACGCATCGAATTGTCTACTTGGTTCAGAATTCTTCTTCACCTACTAGTGTTGTACTGGTTCTTGTCGGACTGTGTTGTTTCCTTATTTATCTCCTTTGCGCATAACTATGTTGATGT
The DNA here is from genome assembly GCA_009831015.1 of Picea engelmannii. Classification (NCBI taxonomy): domain Eukaryota; kingdom Viridiplantae; phylum Streptophyta; class Pinopsida; order Pinales; family Pinaceae; genus Picea; species Picea engelmannii. Next base: position 96,234 of record ML787226.1, on the reverse strand, counting down.
TTAGTCCTTCATCGCTTGCTTCAACTAAAATCCATTGAACATTATGAATGTTCTGGTTCCTCTTTTCCTAGGTCTTCCCTAGTAATGTAGGACATTCTTTCGTGTTAGGATCCGATGCGCAACAATACAGACAAGTTGTTGGTGGAAGTGGGCATTCCCTTGCATAATGTATCGGTTGTTGACAGTTATGAAATACCATTGGTCCTCTACCTCTTCCAAGGCCTCCTCTCACTCGTTCTCCACCTATGTAGCCAGCTCGATCTCCTCTACGCGCGTTATATAGATGTGCCTAATTGTACTGGGTGGTATTGTACTGAGGTTTCATTGTGTTGTACTGTGGCTATGTGGTATTATAGGTTTGATGCATAGTATTATACTGCTAATGCGCAGTGTTTTATGGGGCTGGAACTTGGTTAAATTATGGTACAACTTTCCCAGTCATCATTTATTCCTACACCCTATATGCATCTGATGTCCTCTCCCGCATCAAATCCATCATTCTACAATCTTTGTCATCACGACCCACTGAATTACAAAAGTTGCAATATGAACTCTTTGGGATTGTTTGGTATTTTTTCATCATTAGGAAATGATATGGATCGTGGCTCAACTTCTTATAGATTTTGCACCATAGTCCTCTTGTTGGTAACAGATTTTTCATTCTTGTTGCCTTATACTATGCAAATGTGGGATATTCGTTTTTGTGGTGTCCTTCCATCCTTCATGTGGTACACCAAACGACTTCTCGTTTGTCCTTACTTTTGTTCTAGTTTAGTTGGAATGTTAATTTATTCAAATCCTCATTGAGTTCTTCGATGGCTGGATTTGTCTGCTGATATCGGTTTTTTTCCAGTTGCAGGGATTCCTGTAGAGCCCCTACCTGTGTCTAAAAATTTTGTTGTCACAATGGGTATTTTAAGTGTGGTAGCAGTGAATTGTTGAATAAGTTCCTATGTTTCATATCGATCATGATATATTTCAACTTTCCTTTCAGTCGCTTGAATCTTTGGTCAATATCCCATACAGATGCTCCTCATTTTTGTCTAATTTTTATCATCTTGTTCATGTATTGATATTCTAAGCTTGGCTTCTGGAACTCATTTATCAACAATTTCTTGATGTCTGTAATCATTCTGGTTTTCCTCGATGGATTTTTTGTAGATAAAATCATATACCAATTCAGTGCATGATCCCTTAGTGTAATCGCTAGTTGTGTAAGTTTAGTATACCCATCTATGATCTATTTTTCTTCCCAAATCTTCTCACAGATAAACAAATGTTTTTTCGGGTCCTTCGGTGCACCTCCTTTGAATTCTGGTAACCTGATGGTGGGATCGTGTCCTTCCATTCTGAACGTTGAACTACTACCCATGCATGGTGTAGATACTTAGCTAGTGCTTCATGAACTGGCTGCTCTAGGTTTTTTTCCTTGTGTAGATGTGCTTCCTGTTGTCTTTCTTCTCCCGAAATTCGGTTGTCTAAACGATGGTGTTCTCTTTGGTGTATTAGTAGCACATGGGTTTATGGGTTCCACACTGACATTAATATGAATAGGATTGTTTCCTTATCTCTCCATTCTTGGACCTCTCGTCTTCCTCTCATATGTTATGCATAGGATTTCCTTAATTTGCTCCACAGCCTGAAGATCCTCTACCTCTTCGTCATCACTTTCCAAGCCTTCCCTCACTGCTACAACTCTCTTTTTGGTATTCACATTGTATTGGTAGGGTACTCCACTGTGCATCTTTCCAGATGTCACCATCAACTGCCTGATCTGGTCATTGTCCATCATCATTGGGTCCAAGGGTTCCTCCTTCTTTCCCTTATCATTTCCTCCTTCCATTTATCCTCTTCCTGTCAGTTCTTTCCCCCTTCCCCCATGCACACAGGGAATTTTAGTTGCCTAACTCCATTGTCATTACCCCTTTGTTGTATAGCAGTATCTTAATAGAAGTATACATGGATCTAATATACCTTCCTCCAGGCCCACGTATAAACTCTTTCTCCGATGTGTTGTGCGACTTCACTGTATCTACTGCAAACTCTGTTATAAATCCTGTTACAATACTGTTGAGCTAAAAATCTACTGCGTTGGTGAATTTGTTGTTCACCTTCTTTAACTGCTCAATCTGAACTAGGGTCCACTCTAATTTTCAGATCCGGTTAGTTTCATGGTTATCCTTCAACCTTAGTATCCACTCCTGCAATAAGTGCGGAAAATAATAGAAAAATACTTCGTGTAAATCAGTAAACACGTATTTCTCAAGATATTTGTGCGGTCTTACTCTAGGGTTTCTGTTATCTTTCTGCACAAAATCCATCTCTTTTGACTTCAACCATCTTTCAATTTCTACTTTGGTGGGATTCCACAGTCCTAACATTCCCTTCTATCAGCTCATTCTTTTCACCTTCTCGTCGTCCGATTCAATATTCTTTTGACCCGCCTTCTGTAGATCTTATGGATACCATCTACTCAATCCTATATTTTTCCAACCAATGACAATGAAACCGTTTTTTGGTTATTATTTATATATTTGATTTTATATCTTTAATACGCTTGAACCAGGGTTCATGTCTACTAGAGTTCCAACAAAACCTCTAAAACTATCGATCCTCCTGGTAAAACAAAAGGCAACGCAGTGCATGGAGTGCATTGCACAGTCTCACCCAAGATAGTCTTAATGGGTGACTAGAGTACTCAAGTGTCTGCAGTCTAGGATTGAGTGGGGATCTGAGAAATAGTGAGCTGAGAGTTCTATTTTAACTTATTAACGCAATAAACTATCATTTATGATGATGCATGGAATATAATCAACTCATTCATTTAGAAGATCAATAACTACTTTAAAATAGTAAGAAAACACATGCATTCAATCACATAACACAGGGTTTACCGTGGTTCACCCCCTCCTGGGATACGTCCACAAAGATATGGATTCTCATCTCTTTTATGATAGCAGTTCCAAAACTGCAGCACCGCGTGCTTTACAACTCTTTCTAGTCGGGTCAATATCTATTGTAAGGCGGACTAGATTGCACCAGTATCCTCTGCATGTGATATAACCCTCAATATCTACCCTCCTTACTCCTCTCTATATCAACATATTACAAATTTATGTCATATAGAAACATATTACAACTATCTATTAAAACAAGACTCCTCTCCTAGGCTCTCTATATCCCGTCTGACTCTGGTCTCTACATTTTTCTTCAATAGCCTCCTCCTATGAGAACTAGGTATCTCTATTTATACTTTTCTAGCTCTCTAGCCATTACAATTTATTGAAAAAACCCTAACCCTAATTTCATTAGGTATTCCATGCATGCGCACATGTTTCTCTTCCTTCCAGCTGTTGCTTCACTTGTGCATGCCTTCTTTCCCAAAATAGCCTTTCTTTCTGCTTTGGCCTACTTCCAATAGAATCCAATAAGGAAAATTGTTGACAAAGGAGAGGAAACCACCAATAAGGATAATGGAATCCAAGACATTGCACAAATCCCAATGTCTGAATATATTTCTTGTCGTTGAACACAAGGGAAAGCACCTAGTCAGTGACCAATGGTGAAATTCCAACTGCTAAGTTCAAGGTTACCTACCAATGATGAAAGTAGGACCAGGGTACATGATAGGACTAGAGTTTCATTTAATTTTGAGACATACCAAGGGTATGGATGACATGCAAAGCCAAGAGTTTCAAGGAATGTCTAACACAGATTCATAGACATCCTTTGAACAAGAGCATGAGACATTTGGAAGACTCTGGAAACATAGACTCAATGATGAAACTTTGATATGCAGGAGGCATCAATCAAAATCTCCATAGGGACTGGAAGAGTAACTAGTTGGGGGAGTGTTGTTGGGTATTCTACCCTACGGACTAATAAGCTAGGGCTCTAAACTTATACGCAGAAAATGACCCTTAAGATTGAACTTTTAACCTTCTACCCAAAATCTCAACCCCTTTTCGAGCAAACAATGGAAGAATCAACTCACCTTTTTAACGATGCTTGAAGTATATCCTCCGTTGAGCCTTCTATCTCCTTGCTGCTGCTGCCCCTTCTACAAAGCTTCCTGCAATCAAGATAAGACTACACATGCATGCTACTGATTTAATAGGGGGTTAGAAATAAAACACAAATCAAATGACATAGATGAGATTTATGAATTTTTGGGACGGGAAAAGTATCTTTTTCATTAATCTCAAAATGAATCACTTACAATGAGTTCTGAGACTGGCCACCGTTCCTCGATCC
>ML787226.1:14827-72522 GCA_009831015.1 Picea engelmannii | reverse complement strand
TTCAGGGTGGCAGGACGGGGCAAGGACAGGTGGTTGTAGCCACCTTCCAGTTGTAGCTGGAGAACATAGGAGGTTGTAGCCTCCTTCTGGTTGTAGCCAGAGAATTGGGGAGTTGGAGCTTCCCTCAGGTTGTAGCCTGAGAAACTAGGGCGTTGGAGCCTCCTTCCAGTTTCAGCTGGAAAACAAAGGAAGTCGGTGCTTCCAATGAATGTAATTCTTCAAGACATATAAGAAAAATAATTCCATGGTTTTCTCCCGATTTGGGTTTCCACGTAAAACAGTGGTGTATTGTGTATGTGTATGATTGTTCATTTGTTCATTGCTTATTTACTCTGCAGTTATTGGATAATAATGCTTCATTGATATAACACTTGGATTATATGGTTAAAAGGAATTAAATTGCTCTATTACTGATTCACCCCCCCTCTCAGTAATCCAACAGGTCCTGAAGCTACCACATGATTTAATGGAAAATACTTGATTTGTTTCTTTATAGAAAATTTCTAACACTTGACACAAGACTTGATATTTTCATAGACATCAGTGAAGAGACCAGGCCAAAAATACCTAGCCCTGAGAATCTTGTAGGCTGTGGTTCTCCATAAGTGATGCCCCCCACATAAACTATCATGAAAAACATACATAATCTTTTGGGCTTCGTGTGGGTCTAGACATGTCAAAAGCACTCGTAAAGGGTCTTTCCAATATAAAGCTTGATCAATCAGACAATAATTAATTGATTTGAGCTTCACAGATCTTACCTTTCTCATTCCCATGCCATCATGAGGTTGTAACTTATGTAGGAAAAATATAATGTATTTATACCAAGTGCATCCTGCCAGCGGTGGTGTGACTTTAGGATATTCATTAGAGAACTCATCTTTCTTATTCTCTGAACAACTGTTGATGAAATTGACCCCCAAGGCTTTATAATTAGATTCATCGAACAACCTATCTAAATCTTGACCTTTAACCAATTTGGTAGGATTTATTTCAAGATCAAATTCAAGGATTTTGGCAATCCACTTGCTCCTTATTCTGTCTGTGTCAGGCTAAATGAGGATCTCCTTCACGGAGGCTAAAGGGACATATGCAATGAATTTTGAATGTAGCACATAAAATATGAAATATTTGATAGATTTAACTAAAGCATAGGCCTTCTTTTCCATGATGTCATACTTTATTTCTGCATCTCTCAGTGCCCTACTGAAAAAGGAAATGGGTTTCTCTAACCCTTTGGCATTTTTCTGCAACAAAACAATTGCTATTGTGTCAAATGAAGCAAAAGAGAAAATCATAAATTCCTTGGAGTAGTCAGGACTGATGAGCACGAGTGCTTCAGTCAAGGGCTTCTTTATTTGGTCAAAAGAGTTACAAGATTTAGAAGTCCATTTTATTTCATTTCCTTTCCTCAACATGGTTGTTATAAACTTTACCAACTCAACAAAATTTGAAAAAAACATTCTCAGAAAATTAATTTTCCCCAAGAAAGACTAAACTTCTTTCTTGGATCTAGGAAGTGACAAGGTTTGGATAGCTTCTACCCTACTGGGATCAATCCTTACTCCCTTAGCTGATACTATGTGCCCCAATAATTTCCCCTCCATCATGGAAAACAATGACTTTTTAGGATTTAAGGAGAGACCAAATTTCCTTCATTTCAAGAAGACCTTTCTCAGATGATAACAATGCTCTTTATCAAACCTGGAGAAAACTGTAATGTCATCCAAATAGATTACTACAAATTTATCTTTTTCTCCGATGAATGCAATGTCCATAGCTCGTTGGAAGGTTTCCCTCACGTTCATCAATCCAAAGGGAATCTTAGCATACATGAATGTACCCCAAGGAGTAGTGAAGGTTGTCTTCTCTTTGTCTTCAGGCAAGACAAAAATCTGATTGTAGCTAGAAAATACATCAATCATATACATCCTAGATGCACCAGTCACCCTCTATAATATGTGCTCCATCTTTGGCAGGGGGTAATTGTCCTTCTTAGAGCTTATGTTCATGTTAATGAAATCGACACAAAGTCTGATTTCTCCATTCTTCTTTCTCACTGGGACCAAGTTGGCCACCCATTCAGATTACCTTAGAGGGATGATAATCTGGGCATCCAAAATATTTTTCACCTATTTCTCCATAATAGGAAACAACATAGGATTTATTTGTCTCAATTTCTACCTAAATGGTTTGGTCTCTTCCTTCAATGGTATATTATGTTCAATGACACTTGTGTCATATTTTTTGAGATCTTCATATGTCTAGGCAAACACATCAGGAAATCATTTTAACAACTCTGTATATTCATCCCTTTGTTCCCTTGACAAGTTGCTTGACAACTTGACAAATTTTCAGTCCTTCTCTATGCCAATATTGCACTTAGTTATATCAGCATCATCAGTTGAGCCTTTAAATTTTACTACCACATCATTCCCATCAAACAATCTTTCCAAAGGAACTAGTCCCTTTGGAATGTGGTTGGTAGGCAGCTGAACAATATGGTGATTAGAAATTTTATTTAAAAATACATCAGCATGAGGGTTACCCTCAGAATCATGGTCTTGACAAATATGTAATGTAGAGAACTCATCAACAGACTCAAGAAATTTTTTGATCTCAATATCATCCTCAAACACCTTCCAATTCTTAACCTTATCATGTATAGAGGGTCTATATTTCATCTCTACATCATACTTGAGTTTTGGTGGAAGTGGGACTCAAAAATGGTTTGCTGAAACAACCAAATAATCAACCATGGTATTCTCCTCTCTTGGAATAAATGAAATGTTGAAAGACAAGAAGAAACTATCAACTAGGTCCCACACTTCATTTATGTAAGCTCTGAGCCTAGAATGCTTAGCTTGATAAATATTTTTGATCTAATGAAAAATTAGCTCTGCATCTCCAAATACTGATAGCTCTTCTATCTCCATGTCCTTTGCAACCCTTAAACCTAAAACAAGAGCTTCATACTCTGCTACATTGTTGGTAGCTTGAATTTCTAACTTGTAGGACAAGGGTATGGTCTCTTTACATGGTGAAACAAAGACTACTCTAGCACCAACACCTTCCTTAGAAGAGGCTCTGTCAGAGAACATCTTCCAAACAGGGGTAGTTGGAGGAGGGTTTTCGCAAAAAAAAATGGATTGTTTCCTGATTTCAAGAGGAGGTTCAGGAGTATCAGTCAACTGCAATATGCTAGATCCCAAATCAATGTCAAAAGGAAAAATAGGATGGTTGGTGGGGTTTTCTTCATCGCTGATGATGTACGCGAGTTGTGCTTCCCTGTAGAGTCTCCTTTTTTCACCCCCGAATACAGGAATGGTGGCATATGAAAGGTCCATCTGCAGGGTTCCCCCAATATCTTTATCCAATATCTAGATAGGAGCATTCCGAAGGGAGGGGAGGAGTCATCTCTATCCTTGACTAAAGGCCCTAATATGACAGTTGGCCTTTCATCTTGGAGGTTAACTGAGTCTGTGGAATTATACGAAGGTTTGGGCTGCAACATTTTGGAGAGGCACCTTTTGAAGTCTTCATGCTTGAACAACTCTGAAATGGGTACAGGGATTCTATTTTTTTGTATTTCATGCTCAAATTTGAAAGAGGAAGGGGCCTTTAGAATTTGTCTCACTTCTGGAACAAGACCTTTGACCACTAGTGGGGGGGTCTGTGCCTTCTTTTGATTTCTTTGGTTTGCAATATATTTAGTAGTTTTTTCTTCTCTCGTAGGCCGATCAAGGATGTTCGATTTCCCTTCTTTCTATTTGGACCTCAGATTATATCTATTTGGAGTGTGGATGGCCTCTTCCCCTTTACTCGACTCATTTAGTTAATTACTCATGAGGTCCTCTTCATATGCAGACTAAGTTAAATGAGGGGATGAAGAGGTATCTCCAAGGAAATGGATCTCAGGATCAAAATCTTCTTCCTCTCCATCTTCATCAGTAACCAGGTTGTTTTGGAGAGGATTTTGGATTTTCTAATCCTCTCGGTCCCTGTTCCTCTGATCTCTCTGAACGGTCCGAGGGGAATTAATTGGTCTCTTGAAACTACCCTATTATCATCAATTTGGGGATTCCTATAGCTTTGATTTCCTTCTAATTCGATCTTTTCCATTCTAGTAGAAAGTGCTTTTAGTAGCTTGGTCACTTCATCCGTTTGAGGGGGGGAAACAAAGGAACTAGAAGTTAGAGTTTCAAACCTACCTTTTCCTTTGTCTCTATCATATTTACTCCTAATTTTGTCAGCTGCCAATATATTGGATTCTACTTCAAGGGCTGCATCTTGCATATGAGCTAAGGAGGTAACTCTTCTTTTTATCAACAGGAGGCAAAAATCAGGGTCAAAAGCATTAGCATAAGTCATCTTTGCAGAGGTTTATGTAGGTTTAATTTTAGCAGGAATCTTTTTATACATCTTATTAAATATTTTCAAGAAGTCTAAAACAGATTCCCCTTCTTCTCTCTTAAGTGCCCCGAATTCTGTAATAAAATAAAGGAGATCTTTTTTATTCCCCTAATTTCTTAAGAATGAATCATCCAGAGCATCAATCCCATCAATAGATCTAGGAGGAAAGTCCTTAAACCAATCCCTAGCATCATTGTCAAGGCCTTGTACAAAAACTCTCATCCACACATATTCATTTTCGAGGGCCTGGATCTCTTCAAATCTATAAAAGGATGCAAGGTGCTCTTTTGTAGTCATGTCTCCCTCCGCTGTGAAATCGAGCATGTACTTAAGGTAGTCCATGGGTGGGAGAGAATTTATAGGCTGAGGTAAAACCAGAGGGGTGTATATAGCATCCAATATCTCATCCATCCTATCCCTAGGAGGATTAGCAACTTCCATTTGGACGTGAACTAGAAGAGAACTAGGAGGATATGGAGTTCAGACATGCGATACTAGGGCTATGCTTCTGGGAAAAAAAGGAAAAGGTTGAGTATTAGGCGATAAAGATGAGGGTCTAGAGGTAACAGAGGTTTCCCCTTCTATAACTGCAACAACTCTAATAGGAGGAGGAGTAGGAAAGTCTTCTAAGTTCAAATATCTCTCCTTCCACTTCACAACTTCGGGGGAGAAAGAGGTGTCAAGGATATCGCCTTCCAAACCAAGAATAGGAGGGGAGAAATCGGCAGGAAAAATCCCAAAACTTAAATTTCTTGAAACTCCATTAGTATGTATAATAGGATAATTAGAAACAATTACTGGAGTTTGTAAAGAGGGATTATGAAAATTATCAGAAAAAATTGGTACAACAGTAGAGGTACCTTTTTGAGTGATCTTTCCCTTTCTGATAATTTCCTCTGGGTCAGCTTCAGATGTTGCTAGAGGCAGCACTAAAGTGGACCTCGTGTGTCTACCTTTACGAGCTACAATTGAAACAATGGATTCGAAACAATGGAGTCGCCAGGTGAAAGTTCCAATCTTCAAAGGTTCTGATATCTAATGCACCTTGAGAATCAGAAGTTCGTTGTCATTCTATCCCAGGGAAAATCCTTCAATTCATTCCCCGATAATGACACCAGAAATGTTAGCACTAGAAGTCACCTTTAGATTACGTTGAATTTTATCCCAGTACCCATCAGTTTATATGTCACAGGTTGGTTTTAAAGAGGTCAAATGGGTGCAGACTCAATGATAATAATGTTCTAACTCATAAATCTAGACTAGAATGCACAAGGATTTGAGGTATGGAATCAACTTCAGTCAGTAATTTTGAGTAAGGGTGAATAGAGGGAATACTTTGGAGAGGAGAGTGTAGAGGTATGCTATGGACATCAGGTATTGAAGAATCCTAAGGAGGAAAAACTCAAACATAAGATCCTCTTGGATTCAAATTTTCAAGGAACTGAAAGAAATTATAACAATACTATAATCAAAACATTCATCATAATACAATTACAACAATTCACATGAATCAGTCATTCATGAACTCTCTCAGTATCAGAGGAAAATAAGATGGAGCAAGAAAGGTGACTTATATTAACCAAGATGTCTAAAAAATAAATACATAACCAAAGAACCAATGTTCTTCATAAAAATATTATAATAAAAGGGAGCCTAGCTCAACCATTCGACCCTAAAAAAATATCCAAACTGCCTATATATACTAAAATGATGCAACCACTAGGAATGTGATTAGATCTTTGCCTTCAAAGCCTTCAGTTGGCACCCACTCTGTCAAGTTGTGCAAACTTTATGATGTCAGATGCGAGCCAGACATAGTTATGTGCTTTATAGGAAAAATTGCCCATAAGGAAGCTCAGATAGTAAGTGTACCTTCATGGATGCTCTCTGCAACATTTTCCATTAATGGGATGAGACGAGGTCTCAACTTCTTCCCACAATCTTCAATAACTATCTTCATTGGGATTAGGACTAGGCCTAACACCCATAACTATTCTCAGACAGTGCCAATGACTTCTGCGAGTCCATCTTGATGCCTTGAGGCCATGAATGGTCTTTGTTTGTGACCAATGTGAGCTTTGTAGGTGGAAGTCTGATAGCATATGCGTAGTCTGATAGCATATGCACAGGCGTGATGTGGAGCGAGGTGCTTGGAGATAAATTGCATGCCCCAACGAGTGAGCGACGACCATGCATTGCTCTTGGATAGGATGTTATATGAGCATGTGATTGTGCGTCCACTCAAAGGTGGTTTGGATTTAGACCAATTTTGGTACTGTAATCCTTCTCCCTTCACTACGTATCGCTCTTGACTTACGGTGGTTTCAATTGTGGGACCGCTCAATAAAATTATCACCGAAGCATGTTTCGTTCTCGCAATGGACTGTGGTCATTGATATCATGATCTTCGATGAGGATTTCATGATCAACGGCTCAAATATACCCCCTCCAAATCAATGGATCAGATCTTCCATTTCAAAACAATGACTAAGATTTGGTTCACGGATCGACCTTCGACCACTTCGGCAGCTTTGGAAAATTCGTCACTGAAAGATTAAAACTACCTTATGGTTATGCTTTAATCCCTAAACAGACTATTTGTGAAAGTTGTGTTTTGTGTTCATGGCCACAGCCTGCATGATCAAGGATTTGGACAACTGGTTGTGGGTTTGGGAAGACAGAAGGATCAGTGACAGAGGCCAAGGAGATGAGTTCTCAAACACAAAGGAGAAAAAAAATGACTTTGCCAACTGAAGGGGAAAATTAAGGCTTGGTCTATGAAAAGGATAGAGACAAGGAAAAATTACAGAATTAGGTAGAAACTACAAACCCACATGACTCTGACAAGTTCATGTGATAACACATGGAATGATGGACTAAAGTGATGAGGCAGAAGTGGGTCGGTAAGGTGACGTGTTTTACAAATGTATTTACATGTGTATGTGTATGCTTTTATTTTTATATGTGAGCAACATGCCAATATTAAACTTGATTAGCTAGAGTATCTATTAGATGATTAAATATCCTAGGAACATGGATATACATAATGTAATCGAAAGATCATTCTAAGAGACGTAACCTAAGGAATCATCGATGAAAAGTGGGATCATAAACACAGTAAACCCCATTTAACTGGGACACAACCAACTGAGCATCTAGGTAGAACCCGAGGAGAGAAATGCCATGTGACAAAGAATCAGAAAGAAATTATATCACTGCGTTGTATTCAACAACATTGTTTGCAGCATCGCCTAGAAAAATACCTAGAGAAGATAGAAACTGGCCTCTAGGTTTGAAAATCACCCAAGTTACGGAAGGAATACTCCAAGTGTGTTGGCTAGAATCGTTCGCGAACCCAAAATAAACCTCCGATTCACTTGACATCTGCCACAGTGAAAAAGAAGACATAAATAACTACAAGTCCACAAAACAAAAAAGACAAAAATGTATAAGAGACTATACATATATACAAGAATCCACCCAAGTGACCAACCTAAGAGTAGTACTTATTAAGGTAGAGCCCATTTCTAGGCTCTGCCAAAGAATTTGTCTCAAAATCAACTAGACACTAAGAGCCCTTCTCTAAGACCACTTTCACAATGAACGGTCCAAACCACATGGGTTCGAACTTTCCAGCCTCTAGGGGATATTTTTCTTGATCATAGACCAGGAAAAGATCTCCTTCGAAGAAAATCCGAGCACAAATGGATCGATCATACTAACACTTGACTCATTTCTTATTAGCCTCATTGGCTAAGGCTTCATCATGACGTTGTTCATCGAGCTACTCGAGATATAGAAGGCGTTCCTCAAGCGGTGAAGTGTCCAACAGTAATTACATTGCCAAATTTAAAGAAGGAATCTAACATTCAATAGGTAAGATTGCTTCCAGCCCATATACGAGTTGAAAAGGTGAAAAACCAGTGGCATTCTTCACAAACATTTGATAGGCCCACAATACTGAATACAACATCAAATGCCAATTAGATCTAGTAAAATTGATCGTCCACTGAAGAATATTCTTGAGAGACTTATTCACAGCTTCAACCTGACCATTCTCTTCCAGGTAGTAGGGTGAAGAATGTTCCTGTTGGAACACAAAATTCGACATTAAATCAATCATAATTTTGTTCTGGAAGTGACTTCCATGGTGAGTGACAATATCCTTCAGGATACCGAACCTTGCTACTATCTGATTAAAGATGAAAAGAGTCATTGTTTTGCCATCGTTTTTTAGCATTCTCATAGCTTTGACCCACTTCATGAAGTATTCTACTACTACGATGATGTAACAATGCATCCTGGATGAATCTAGGTGAAATGTAGTTAAATAAATCCCCCACTTGGTCAAAGGACCAACAACAATGACCGAAAACATAGGAGCATGATGTTATTGCATATTCCGACAGAATATCTGGCATGGGTGTCACTTATTGACCGCCTCTACAGAATATTTGATTAATGAGGGATAGAAGTAACCTGCACGTAGAATCTTCTGGGTTCTTTCCAACCCATACAAATGACCTCCACATGATCCAGTGTGACAGTCATTCAAAACAAGATCTTCTTCTTTGTGGGTAAGACATTGTCCAAGAATGCAATATACACATCGATGATACAACGTGTCATCGAGGATAATATAGTTGCATGCTTGATTTAAAATTCGTCGATGCTCATTGCAAGAAGAAGAAGCGAGGAACTTCAAATTCAGGAGATACAAAAGTATGTCTCCATACAAGGGGTCTGGATATGAGATTAGAAAAATATCTCCATTAATAGGTGATTCTTCGAGCATAATATCACTGGACTCGACCGAAAGTTCCGAAATGAGTTCAGCAAAGACTAGTGACTTTTTGGATTTTGCAAAAAAAAATCTAAGTCAAACTCCTGTAGGATTACTATCCATCTACTGATATTTCCACCAATGACCCATCATGTTAACACATATTGGAAAGGGTTGACGATGAAAATGATGATGGTCTCGCGAAGAAAAATGTAGTGACGTAACCGTTGGACATCATGGACAACTGCCAAAGCAAGTTTCTCGACATGAGATTAGTTGAGTTCCAGTCCAACCAAGACTTGGATAAGATAATATATAATATGCTCCTAGAGCATGTCATCTTCTTGAACCAAGACCATTCTGATGGTCGACTTCGCAGTAGCAAAATACAACAATAAATATTTGTTATAATCAAGAGGTCGGAGCAAAGGGGCAGACGTTAGGGCATGTTTCAACGCTTCAAAAGAGCGCTAAGAACCTTCATCCCAATAGAATGGGACCCATTTTTTCAAAAGACACATGAACCCTTTAGTGATCTCGATGTAATTAGTGACAAAATGTTGAATAAAATTCACTTTCCCCTGTAAGCTTTGACGATGGGGTATAATGCATGGGGGAGGCAATTGAACTATTTTCTCAACCTTGAGAGGATCAGCCATGATCCCTATTATCGATACAATGAAACATAAAAGACAACTAAATGTCATGCAGAAAATGCACTTGTTAGGATTCAAGCGAATTTTATAGTAGCGACATCTCTCAAATATTAGTCGTAGATGGGTGGGATGCTAGATCATCGAGGTACGCCTCAACTATGTGTTTGAGGTCATGAAAATTGAACGGCATGGCCCACTGAAAGGTGGCTCCAAAATTCTTCAGTCCAAAAGGAATATTTCAATACACGAACGTACCCCAAGGACAAATAAAAGTTATTTTGTGTTGGTCGTCGGGTTTGATTTGAATCTGATTGTATCCAACAAAACCGTCCATGAACGAAAAGACTTCGCATCCTTCACATTCATCGACAATATGGTCAATAAATAGGGTTGGAAAATTGTCTTTCGGGCAGGCCTTATTCAAATCATGAAAATCCATACAAACATGAATCATGCCCTGTTTCTTATTGACCGGAACCAGATTCGACTCCCATTCCATCAATTGTACAGGGTAAATAAAACTAGCTTTGAGCAAGAAAAAACGTCACAAAATTCTTTGAATAATTCGGTGTAAGTTCGAATATCTTCGGGGGAGCAATCTGCTCCGACGAAAACATTCTCCATGACACCAGGGGTTTTGTAGATATCGATTGGAATCATTGTAGTAGTGCTTGGCATGTTACCCTCAACATAAACTTTGTTTCGTAGCCAGAGGATTAATAGGAAAAGGACTATCTCCGTTCACGGTCAAAGAAAAATCTCCTACCTCCACTCTCCTAAACTCAGGAAGAAAATAAGATCTATGATGTAGATCATCCCAAGGTCTATCAAGGCAAGTCATTTCCTCGAGAATCACCTCGTCAAGGGAAAGACCAATTCTAAAGGATCTTGAGTGGCAAGAGAGTATTGATCCCAGGTAGTCTTGAGAACTGGGTCTAACTCCTATGAGGGAGACAGATCTGAGTTGGCTAAGTCTTGTTGGAAAATGTTGTATGCAACCTCAACCACGAATAAGGGAATGGACATGCCAAGGTTCCCTATTTTCTTCCATCGAATCCAATGGGGAAGGTAAATTCCACGGGTTGTTAAAGTAGCTCATAATAAAAGATGACACTTGCATAATTGCAGTCTTCGGTTGGTCAGGAAAAGATGATATAAGATTGAAATCGTTGGAAGGTGATGGGTAATCAAAAGTTCCCATCAGAGACAGAAACAAATTGACACCTAAGTTGATAGTGTCAGGCTATGGGTTATAAATCATTGGGACTGTGGAAGCCCCTGATGAAGGGTCAAGAAAAGAGAAGGACAACTTGATGGTCACAATATGACCCAAATGTGGAAACAACAAGACTCGAAAAACCATAGAAACCACCACATGAATCACATAAGTCCAACTTCTTCCTAACAAAATATTGTAGTTGAGAGGCACATCAACCACTTCAACTTCGACACACACAGTTTTACCCCCTAACTGCATGTGAAAAGAAGAAATTATTTTTTGTGGTCTAAATGACCAATCGTTAAAATCCATAAGCAACATAGGTGATGTAGACAACTCAGGAAAGGAAATGGCCTTCGAACATGCCAAAACCATCATGCAAGTTGAGGCACCCCCATCAACTACTGTACGAAAAATGTTCCATGAAAAATATTTCGTGGTATAAGACACTACTATCTGAAAGGAAACATGGTGAGGAAGATGAGGTTTTAAGTTGGTTGGATAAAAAATGATCGCTCCTGGGTTACTAGTCTCTGTCACTCCCAAGGAAGACAACAGATATTTTCTCTCCGAGGGGAAACTATGGAGGACCTCAAGAGCAGACATTGCGCAAGGGTTCTGCACCAAATCCTCCACAACCGAGTAATTCTGAGCGGCCCTTGTGTTTGGATTATGGGAAGCCTTCTTAAACGCACCTTTAGGGATGTGAGTCATTGTTTCACCCACCTCCTTCTCAATTTGGAGAGGATTCAATGGGTTTTTGTCCTTCTTTCCCTTCTTGAAATATTCCTTCATTCCGTAGTCATGAGTCCTAGACCACAAATGAGCATCAACTTTCATCATGTAAAGCTTCATGGTCGGGTTGTTATTGATAGGCGCGGGGGGTACCTGACCCCTTCCGCGCGTGTGGATGTGAAATCCTGAGCCATATTTTGTGCTTGTGGAAAAGGGTTCGCCAACATAGCAGGTTGTTCTATGCTAATAGCTTATGGGCTTCTACAAGACAAGGGCACAAGTGATTAGGGTAGCATTCCATGCATAGATTACATGAATACTTTGATTTCTTCTTCTCCATTTTCCCCCTACCAACATTGTTGGTATCATTTTTATCCCCTTTACCCTTCTTATTTCATTATTTATTCTTTCTCTCGGTCTGTTGGTTGGCCTTGGGATTCGTTGACTTCACAGTGTGTATATCCGACGTCTGGGTAGGGGGAATAAAAAAACTTAGAGTCTGGTTGGCCATGTTTGTTGTATCGACAATTGTTGCAACCGATTTAACAAAAGATCCATGGACTTTCTTTGTGTTGAGCCTACAATGTCATCAGTGTGGGCCCCAGAATTTTGCTTAGCCTTATCAAGGGTAGACTGTGGCACATCTGGAAAGATCTCATATAGCATGTCATACTGAGAGTAGATCATTTCAAGATATTGGGCTCTCATAATAGCCTCCTCTTATGAAAAAATCTTGAAAGTTGCTACATCCTTGATATACAGGGAACGAAAGACTTCAAGAACCACTCAATAAATAAATAAAGATGGACCTTGACCTTAATAAAGCTCTTTATTTGTCGCCATTCTTGGATATGATCAGAGATATGGTTGGCCTTGGTTTGCTCAAAGTTGTCCAACAATTTGGTGTTGGCATCATATCTCACAGGAAACTGGAAATGGTTCAAGAAGACCATCGCCAAGTCATTAAAGTAAGAGTACCTCGAGCCATCAAGGTCAATAAACCACTTCGCGACACCCCCTATAAGAGTGCATTGAAAATGGTGCAACTAAACAGAGAGAAAAACATAGATCCCAAACGCACCAAACAAAGAGAACAACATAGATCCCACTAGCGTTGTATAAGACGAAGGTCCTAAATTTCCTCCACTAAACAAGATATAATTAGCATTAGGCCTAATTTTCTATTGAAAAGCGTCGCCGAGCGACGGGGACGAAGGAGGTATATGACCCCCACCGTAAGGGATAGCATTGAAAGGGATAGTATTGCCCATAGTTTACCCTTGTAAGGGGGCATTTGAGCTCCCTGCCCCCAAACTCATGGTCTATAAGGTAGAATAAGTAAGAACTGATTTTGTATCAAGGCCAAGAATCCCATATGAGAAGGGAGCTCCCATCACGTTTTGAGTAAATGGAACAATGGTCGAATTCGTTAAAGGTATCGGACCACTGCTCACAGTTGTGGGATTCAAAACAACTATGGTACTAACTAGAGAAGTTGGGGGAGGAGGTAGGAT
Source organism: Picea engelmannii (assembly GCA_009831015.1). Classification (NCBI taxonomy): domain Eukaryota; kingdom Viridiplantae; phylum Streptophyta; class Pinopsida; order Pinales; family Pinaceae; genus Picea; species Picea engelmannii. The sequence goes on along the minus strand of ML787226.1, from coordinate 59,202 downwards.
TCCCCCTCCAGTAGTATCTGTAATGGTAGTACGGGGAATCCCAGATGAAGTCGCAACATTCGCTTCCATTTTCACTCGTAGAATCAAAATATTTCACCTTTGGAGGGACAATATGAATCAATATCGGTGTTGAAAATTCGGTGATCGAAAGATTGGCTGCCCTGAAACCTTTAGTTTCAAGTTCAGACAAAGTAGATTCCTCTAGAGCCAGAAAGTCTCCTCTCAGTGTAGGCTCGAGCATAGTTTCCTGTAGCCCGGTTGCTTTGAACAACCCTTCTTGATCAAGTGTTTGTATCAAGAGTGGTGGAGGTGGCTCCAAAGTGACTGACGATAGGCCCTGAAGCCTTCAAGACTGACAGAGTTGTTGATATTCCACTTTGTGAAATGATCAAACGACATAGTAAGGCTTGACTAGCATGGAACACAAAGCACACACTAAAATTTTTCCTAAAGATAAATCAAGTAGTCAACTAATTAGTGGGAAGGATGGTTACGCCAATCGACACTAGAGAAACTAACCGGTCCAGGTGCAACTCGAACACAGAATCACCCTCCGGGTATACTCTACGAAGTGTGATCTGACCTCTTCCCTAGGTATTGTGGTGTACCCCTGCAGTCACCTATGTAAGTCCATAAAATATGGTTAACTGGGTTTCCATCTCGCATTCAGTCACCAGGTGGGTACGATCGACAGTCAGGAAGATCTTAATGAGCAGGATAACAAGTCTAAATCCCTTCAATGGTATCGAAAGAAATTGGTTTAGAAGACAACTAAGGATATCAAATGGATTCTAGGTCCATGAAGCTCCGTAGGAAAATTTGATCGGTATTATTCCTGAGAAATACCCTCAATATACAATTCCCATTATGTTTAATCCAACTTTGGAGGGGTTATATCCTCTTCCTTTCCTCACGTGACCTCACTTTTATCCCCTGTGTTAGAGAGGGGTCCTAACTAACTCTTATGACACTGTAATTAAAACACTCTCTATCTCATAATCCAATGTTTGTTTTAAATTGGCCTTGAAGAGCTTCCTCTTCACACCTAATTCAAGGCCCTAAAACCATAATCTAGTCATTGAACCCTACAAATAGAGAGTCTAATATATTTTAGATTAAGCATTAATTTTAAGGCTTGATTTACACAAAGGGTGTGATAATGGAGCTGATGGTGTTATGATGAGACGAATAAGGAAGAGAACTTTAGAGAATTTGAAAGAAAAAGATACTTTGAAATTAAAGCAAATCTTGTAAAAACTCTTTGTAAATTCAACTTTTCTAACAAATATTTCAAGATCTTGTAAATGAAGTAATCCTAAAAATTTCATTCGTTTGATTAAACAAAACTACTTGTATTTCAGGAAATCGAAAATAACTTTGAAAAGAAGAATCTTTCTCTTTTGCAAACACCAACCTTGACTACTTTACGAAATTAAATGCAAGAAAATAATTTTTTTTATTTTTTGAACTGCTTTAACAAGAAAAACTGAAATAAAAACTTTTTTTTTTCATTTTTCAAATAAAGAAACGGGAACAAATATTAAGGTAGAGGTAGAAAACTGCTTAATTTTGGCTTTATCTACCCAGTTCCCATGATCGAATGTGTATCCAACCCCATTCTGGTGAATAAAAAGAAAGGAACCATCTGTGTATGCATGGATTTTCGTGACCTGAATAAAGCTTGTCGTAAAGACAACTTCTCGACACTCTTCATCGATCAGATTCTCAACAAATGTGCGGGAAGAGAAAATTTTTCTTTTATGGATGGATTTTCAGGGTATAACCAAATTCAAATTAATCCCAAGGCCCAACATAAGATGACATTTATTTTCCCTTCGGGTACTTTCGCATATCGAAAGATTCCTTCCGGCCTTAACAATGCCAGAACAACCTTCCAATGAGTTATGAACTTCGCATTTCATGATCTCAAGCACATAGTCGAAGCTTATCTCGATGATCTTGCTGCTCACTCTCGTAAGAGAGTGGATAATTCTAAACACCTTTGACTAGTTTTTGAAGTATTTCTCCATTATCGCATCAATTGAACCCTCATAAATGCATCTTTTGCATTAGGTCAGGTCAACTTCTAGGATTTTTAGTCTTTGAGAATGGGATCATGGTGGATCCACTAAAGGATGAGGCAATACTTCGATTGCCTCCCCCACACACTATTCGTCGACTTCAAGGTTTACAATGGAAAGCTAACCTTTTACGATGGTTTATAGTGAACTATGCCAATATTACTAAGGGTTTCATGCATCTCTTAAAGGACACTCATTTTATCTGGGATGAGTGAGCCCAAGAATCCTTCGATGCTTTGAAGAATTCCTTGGTATCGACGTCTCTGTTGAATTCTCCAGACTATGGTATATATTACTTGCTTTATGTCGCCACGTCCAAAGAGACGATTGGTATGGTTTTGGCTCAGGAGGATGATGAGCTCTGTGAGCACGTCATTTACTATGTTAGTCAAAACTTAGTTGACCCTGAACTCAAATATTATCATGTTGAAAAGATAGCTTTGGCTGTCGTTCAACCAGTCCAACAATTATGACACTATATATCTCTTTGAAAAACTATGGTGATTGTCTTTGTCAATCCATTTAAATACGTCCTTACTAGGCATATCATAAGGGGAAAGTACAATAAAGGGATTTTCATTCTACAAGAATTCGATCTCGATTTTGCTTGTGTAAAGTCCAAAAAGTCACTAGTTTTTACAGAGTTAATATCTGACTTCCCTTGGTTAGATGAGGATGTCATTCATGTTGATTCATTTGTGGATGAACACATTTTCCTTTTCTCATCATCGGACCCTTGGTATGGAGATATTGTTGTCTATCTTCAAACTTTGAAGTTCCCTCAACATCTCTCGCGAGATGATCGATGACGTATATGATACCAAGCTAAGAATTACCTTATCATCGGTAATACTCTCTATCGCCAAGGAGTAGACAATATCTCGTGTCATTATTTAACTCATGAATAAGATGAGTCCATTCTAAATGACTGCCACAGTGGGGCTTGTGGTGGTCCTCTATCCGGGCTTGCAACAACCTAGAAAATTTTGTGAGTCGATTATTTTTGGCCATCTATTTTTAAATATTGCGTCAAAGAGGTTAATAAATTTCACCCCCACCAGGTGTTCACTCAGAAAATGTGCTCGCATCTAGACCCTCTCCATCTAGTCATTACCATCGTTCCCTTCACCAAGTGGGGGGTATATTTTGTGGATTGCAACCCAAATTCGATTGGGGGACATAAACACGCTATCGTAGCCGTAGATTACTTTACTAAGTGGGTTGAGGCCATGCCTAGAGTTAGATCCAATAGTAATATTGTTTCCTTCTTCATATTCAATCAAATTATATCCAAATTTAGAATCCCGAGTGATATTGTCACTGATCATTGTAGCCATTTTCAGAATGAAATGATGGAAGAATTAGCATAAAAAATGGGTTTTAGACATGGTCATTCTTCCCTTTACTACCCCTAGGAAAATGGACAAGTAGAGGTCGTAAACAAGACTCTCAAGACCATTTTGCATAAAACTATGAGCCAAATTAAATATGACTGGCATATCATGCTTACCCAACACTTTGGGCATACTAAACCTTGGTTAATACTTCCACCGGATTTTATCCTTTCTAGTTAGTGCACGGTGTGGATTCGATATTACCTATTGAATGTGAAATACCTTCTCTTAGATTAGCAGTTGCGCTCCTACCTAACACTTCTGATTTCAAACAATGCCTCGTACAACTAGAGAGTCTAGATGAGTAGTGTCAAGACACCTCTATGACTATCAAAGCGAATAAAATATGTGTCAAGGTCCAATATGATAAGTTTGTTTTTCCTCGGTAGTACCTTGAGGGTTACTTGTCCCTTCTATATGATCAAGCCAAAGAACCAGTAGGGGGATACAAGTTCAAACCCATGTGGCACGGTCCTATATCATGCGACGTGTCTTAGAAAAAGGGGCCTATGAATTAGAATATTATGAAGGGAATCTGCTAGCTTAGCAGAGTAATGGGATCCATTTGAAAAGATATTATGTTTGAGCCCCAATCTTGGGTGTAACTCTTCATATAATAATGTATTTTAGTGTATATATATATTTTCCCTTTGTTTTTATCTTCAACTTGCTTATCAATTTTTACCTTGGTTGGAAGATGTCAATGGAGTCTTCAGTCTACCTAGGATTCACAGATGGGGCTAGTTATCATAAACATAAATTGGCTTCCATTGTTTTGGTTCTTTACTCACCCTAGGGTCTACTGGTATCTTCAGGTGAAGTTTTCCTAGGGTCATTCATGAATAATGTGGCCGAATATAACACTATTATAAATCTTTTACGTGATGCCATTTCACATGGTATTCACTCGTTAGAAGTTTTCCTAGACTCCGAGTTAGTAGTATGTCAATTGAATAACAATTACCATGTGTGAGACCCTACTATGATTTGACGATTCTTACGGGTGCAAATTTTAGAATGAAATTTTGATTTGATTACTTATCATCACATACCTAGAAGTTCTAATTATGTATCCGATGCATATGCTAATTTTGTTTTAGATTGGAATTTTTCACATAACTAAAGAAAAGAAAACAGTTTCATCAATGTACACATTGTAACATAAGTAAAGTCGAATATCAATGTTTATATATATATATATATATATATATATATATATATATATATTTCATCTGAAAAAATATGATGTTATAGTACAAAATTGGGGTTGACACCCTCAATACACATATATGGTCGATCATACAGAGTCAGGACATTTATGCATGCGGTGTCAGATGTGTGTTATGATAGAATACTACGATGTTTGCGAAATGCCGAAAGAGTCGTACCCAAGCATGGGGCACACCTACCACCTATAGTTGCATCACCTCCAACAAATCCTCCACCTGAACCATGGGAATCCTGTGCGTCAAACGAGATAGGTTTCCATGCACGTTTTGAAGAACTCTCTCAGCATCCCCTCCCATTGCCTCATCCCCCCCATGCCTCTGTCATTGTCGTGGAATTCCATCAAGTCATCATGGACCTATTTTTGCATCACATACATGTTTAGTTAGTACCTGACATCATCCAAAAATATTTTTTTTTTCTTATACAAAAATACAAAAAAATGAAATATTCAAAAAACTTTGACATACCTATGTCTCCATAGGTGGAGCCTGGTGGTAACGGCATGTTGATATCTCCTCTAAAGTAAATCCTTGCATAAGGGTAGTCATCCAGAGCTATCAACTTTCGTCTCCACCAGAAGAATAAGTCATCATTGTAGGAAGACAAGAAAGATGTGTGTGTGTGTGTGTGTGTGTGTGTGTGTGTGTGTATGTGTCCCAAAAATAGTGTTATGAGTACACAAGTGGGCATGAAAGCCTCAAACATCATCGGTCTACATCGTTGGGCTTGCGCCCTCAAAAAATACATATAGTAAAAAAAAATCCCTTTGCACATCAATGGTCTAGCACTATCTAAGGACAAGGCCTATTGGCCCTTCTATAATGTACGATGACATTCGCAAGATGTCGTAACAATTGAACCCAAGTTTGATGCACCCCTACTACATCTGGCTGCATATTCAGTGGGAGATCCTCGATCTCGACCATACAAATGGCATGAGTGAGCACAATGAGGTTTCTCTCCACTCGTCACAAGGATCTGTCAGCCTCTCCAGCTGGGGGTCCTCCCACAGTTGTTGGTTCTCATGTCATTGTTGGTCCTGCCTCAAGTCGAATCCTGGCGAAGTTTATTGGTTGAATAGGCCACACATCTATACATAACAGATTCATAAGTCAGTACTCTATACACGCATAAAAAGGATATATATGAAAATAAAAAATTTAAAAAACTTTGAAATATATGTTACCTATATCGCCACACTCCTCACCAGGAGGCACAGGCATGTCTGGGGATCTAATGAATATGATCCCTACATAAGGGTAATTGTAGATCATCGGGATATGACATGCCCACTAGTCGAAAAACTTGTCGTCAAAGGCCTCTATAGTCCTCCCTCCACCCTGTCTAGGCAACAAAGTTTCCCACCTACTCACTATCAGGAAGGAGGCTACATGCCCCAGTACTGTCTCCCTAGGACTGAGACTGGGCACCCTCTCAAAGAATAAGGGGCATAAAATAGTACCAAACCTAGAGTTCATGTTGTTACACCACTGACACTATGTAAGATATCTCTTCATGCATACAATCATGGTGGTAGTCTAGTAAAAAATGGTTTCCTCCAAGAACTGAATGGCACAATGAAAATGTGCGCGTGAGCCCTGATGAAGTGTCACAGATCTAGTAATCCACCCTATGAAAAGTAAGATCACTCATAAGGATAGACTGGTGATCTTATGAATAGTCACTTGAGAAACTACTTTCTCGGTGCCAGCCTCATAGTAGATGTTGATGTAGTCCTCGATGTTAAAAGGACCTGGAGGAAAAGTCATCAATTTGAATGGTTCCCCTCTTCTCAAGAGGCCAATCAGAAATCATATATGCTTTGTGGTCGGGGCCAGTGATTAACCCCCCAACATGAATGCCTCAGCATCAGGATGCCAATACTCGACGAGATTATTGAGAATCCTCGGTTGTGCCCTCATAAATGGACACTGGAAGAAATTCCATAATCCTCATTGTTTCATTGCAGTGATGGCCACAGGGTCCTCCTCGACCAAAACGTCGAGTTCTTCATTCTCTCTCTCTCTCTCTTCAATGAACATACATCATGTTACATGACAAAAGTAGAGAGGATTTAGTGCTTTCTTCTTTATTTTTTCAAGGTAAAAGAGGGTGTATGCGGGTTGATTTTTACACAGTCATGTATGTACGTGGGTTGTTTGGTATTCTCCCGAGTACATATGTGGGTTGGCCTTGGACAACTCGTGTACACGTAGGGCCTCCGTTTTTACAAGAGTGCACCCCCTCCAAACTAAAACTTAAACCATAAAATAGAAATTGAAATGCAAACATGGGTGTTTTGTACTTACTTGGTCCAAACAGAAGTTCGTTTCGTCCACTGTAGCTCCTGGAATCCACTCTTTGAACAAAGGGTTTTTTTGACCTTTTGGTTGATTTTCAATTTGCAATGGTAAAAATGAGTTCTCCACCTCTATTTATAGACTTGTTTGGCCCTTTTTACCCCTTTTTGGTCCCCTTTGTCATTTTTCCTGGCTTGGTGGTTACTCGAATTCACTTATGAGTTTTCCATTGGTCATTCCAGTACTTTTCTCCTTTCAGTTTGGTAAGTTTTGGGGGATTGATAACATTTTTTTTTACATCCTTTGGTAAAAGCTATTTTTTCCAACTTTTGCATGTAAGTTAGGATTTCATTCCAACTTTTTGCATCTCATTGTATTTTCCACATTTCCATAGGATCGACCCCAACGAAGTACGAAACAGAACCTTCATTGTTTCTTTAGAAGTGTCATAATTAGGTGGTAGAGCCTACCTTTACATGGATTCCCTAGGTAGATCCTTTGCTACATTTTTGAAATCCATGTTTTCAGTTATGACTATAGGTTTGGGAGTCCTTTTTGGTCCATTCATGATTACATAATGAAGCCTCATTCTTTTGTTCATCATCATCCTAGGCCTTACCCTTAGGACTATGTCATGAGCATGCTTTGTTGTCTTTCAAGCTCGCTTTGAAATTTGAAAGAAACATCCAATGAGACCATATTTATTCTTTTTGATATCATCTCGATTACTTGAGAAAATTATCCCCCTAGAGTCTTCTTTAAGCCCTTTTAACACTCTCTAAAAATGAAAAGTTTGTCGAGCAATCTTGTTTCCCTTCATGCTCGCCAAAATCAAATTTGAAGGAACATATGTCTGGCAATATTTTACCCCTTTTTCGGTCTGGATGGCTAACAGTATGAATAAAGGTATGCTCTAGGAACTTCAGTTCGCTAGAAGAATATTCTCAGGCATAAGTTTAGCCATTTTTTGGGGCTGAGGTACTAAATAATAAAAAAAGGAACATTCTCCTTGGTTTTGTTATCACCATTTTCGGGACTTGGAGATTACTTACGAAAAGGGAACCCCCCCAGAGTCCATAGTTAAGCTCTTTTCAGACTCCCTAAAATTGAAAAGATCATTCAATGACCTTGTTCCTTCACACTCGTTAAATTGGTTCAGAAGAACATCTACTAGCATGATTTTAACACTTTTTCCATCCAGTAGATTATAGAGGAAAAAGGTATGCCTCAAGAGGTTTGTATCTCCGGGACAGTCCTCCTCAGTTTATTTTATACTTATTCAAACTAAGGATACTAAACTTAGAAAAAGGTTGTGAGTCCATAGTTAATCTCTTTTCAATCTCCTTAAAACTAAAGAGATAGCCGAGTGGTATTGTCTTTGTCACACTTGTTAAAATGATTTGAATAGACATCTTTTCGGTGCAATTTTAACCCTTTTTCGAACCAACTAGACTAACTCCAAAAAAGGTACTCCCTGGAGTCTTCTTTTGCATTTTTTTTAGACTCTCTAAATGTGAAAAAACTATCGATCTTACCTTCTCTGAGCTCGTAAAAAAATACATAGAAGGGGTCTCACTGTGTCATGCTTAATCGCATTGCGGGTCTCATCTTTGTGTCTCTGGAATAATGTCGGCTCCATGTTTATCTCAACTAAACCTTTGAATCATTCCTTATACACAAGCCTTGTAACACTTATTGCCTCTGCGAGCTGGCACCTTGACCCATGGAGGAATTTTCCCGAGTGTCCTTATACTGCACATGTATCCTTTCCTTGAGAATTAATATGTTCCATGCACTTGGAACCCATTTTCTTGTCATGACACTCGTTCCTCCTTTGTAACATAACATTCTTTTATTCTTTTTCAAGCTCTTTAAAAAATTGAAAAAGACAAAAAAAATAAAATATTCCAAAAAGAGGGGATGGGAAATATACATTTTTTTTTCGGCAAAAAAGATAGTCACCCTTGGACAAAGCACATCCTTTCATTTGTTCATCAAGCATTGGGATCTAGTATGACCTTAGGAAGCTATTATTGCTACATAGAGTTGTGTCCTCCTCCGTTTGGTGACTCTTCCAAACATATGGAGAGTTTGTGTTGCCTCGTGCATCACAAACTTATGTCAATGTCATGTTGCCTAAGCTTGATTATCTTTCATGATTTTTTCCAAGGGAATTTTTACTCAACCTGAGTTGGAATTTCTGCAGTTTGTCTCTTGACTTTCATGAGTCGGCCATCTTGAGAGTCTAGTCAAGTCCAGATTCGAAATCGACAAAGTTCTCTGCCTGATCATCGAGGTCCTCCAGTATTTTCTCGATGGATTGTTGAAGACCTCAGAGTAGTGATTCTTACACTCCAATTGTACTCCTACCTGGTTTTTGAAGACCTTGAAGTTATTTCTCGAGCTATGAAGACTTCATCTCCAACCACATGTGTCACTAGCTTCTTGAAGAGTCATATTTTACTTGTATATATTCGACTGAGTTTGAGATGTAGATCCATTTTGTATTACTCGTGGATACACTTTATATAGTTATATGACATGGATTTACAATGTATTTGATTGGAAACCATGATTTAGTTCATCCCGAGCATGGGTATGCCCGCCTTAGAGAAACAATTGTTCTTTTGCAGATGGCACCTCCATAAATCTGGTCCCTGACTCAATTGATTTTGTGCATTAGTGAATATGTTGTAATGTATTTCAGCCACGAGTTTCTCTTCTGACCACATACATTAGAGGGAATTTGTTATAACCCTAAAATTCCCTACTCATGCATACATGGCATTGGCCTTCTTACTTGCATAATTTTCCAAATCATTGTTGAGGATCTCTACTTAAAAAAACAATTTTTAGAGCATGTACACGCCCTTCTTCACTAATTCTCATGTACATATGCTTGTTTCATACTAGAAAAACCACGTACACATGCTTTTTGCACACTAAACAACCCATGTATACCTCCAAAAGTTGCACAAATTAAAAAGTTGTAAGGAATTCAATGGAATTTATGGGCTATTGGAGGTTTCCCAACCAATTCACCTGCTATAGCCCATCCCCCAACCAAATAATCATCCTTTTTTCATATAAAATGGGGTCTTTGGGTCTCATTCCAACACAAAGCATCATAACAGTGAAACTCTGCCCAATTTCCATTTACCTTCCTTGCCCAAGCATTTTCAACCTTTTGTGAGTTACTGCCTCATGATTCCTTCTTCAATCCATTTTCTTCCATCCAATCCATTCCCTTTCCTTGAGGTGATTAGTAGATGATGAGAAGAGGATTATTGAAGGTGCACTTGGACCATTGTAAAGAGCAACCCGGACTAGGTTCGTGGAACAGTGGCTTGCGAGGATTGTAAGTTTCAATATTTTTTTTATGAATAAAATAATCACTTTTCCCTGTCCCAAATGATGTTGTTTTATGTAGTCTCTTTGATTTACACATGACATTTTATATCTAACCCTAATTTATGAATATAAATAACATTCTTGTAGTCTTTTTTGCCTAGTCTTGTATGTAGGTCATCTTTGGGAGGAGACTTGTAGCCTTTGGAACTACAGATCTTGAAGAGATCATCACCAGATGTTGGACAAAAGGTATAGTTACTGACCTTCTCTTCCACTTATTTATGTTCATCTATTTTGTTATGTTTGGGGTAGTGTAGAAAGTATAGTGACTTTTAGGAGGTCATTTTATCTGTCTATATCCTAAACCCTGGTATAATTATAGGCAGATTTTCCCGCTAGCAGGTAAGGAAGGAACTTTCCCACATGATGTCATATCCCGAGATAGAAAAGAACTCGGGAAAAGGGCCAACAAAAGGAAATATGGAAGGAAACAAGTATTTCAAGGACATCTTCAAAAGTACGCCTGAAAGTAAGGGTGAATATGTCGAAATGGGGGGAGTAATCCTAGGTCAAAATGACAAAGACCATAAAATTATGGCATAATCAGAAAAGGAAGAGAAAGGAAAAGTGAGTAAAGAATGGATGCTTACCTAAGACTGTAGAGAACACAAAGTACAAGTTAACCTAGAATGGAATAAGGCACTATATTCAAAGTATGAAATACCATGCCTTGATTGGAAAATTTATGGGGATCTATCCCTCAAACAATTCCCTCCGGATATGGATTAAAGCAAGGTGGAAAGTAAATGGAAGAATAGAGATAGAACTTGGCTCAAAAGGATTCTTCATAGTAGTTTTCTTGGACTCAGCTAACAAATAAAATGTCTTTGAGGAAGGGCCCTATTTCTTAAACTCCACAGATCTACACATGAGATATTGGACATAAAGGTTACCTCCAGAGAAAGAAACCTTTGCAGAGGCGCTGGTATGGATCAATATGTATTCCCTCCCAAGAGAATTCTGGGTACCTGGGACCCTTGAAGGAATAGGCAACACACTGGGATCCTTTGTCAAGATCTCTGAAGTAACAAAGCCATCCAAGTATATATCCTATTCTATAATATGTATTTATATGAATGTAGCAAGAGCGTTTCCATAATCTATCGTAGTCTCTTATCATGACGATGAATGGACTCAACCCCTAGACTATGAACATATTCCTTTTAGATGCAGGAAATGTCACATCCATGGCCACCTTTTTAGGGATTTTCCCCTTAATGTACCTCCCCAAGGGACTTTGAGTAAGGAAGAAATATATCCAGAGGGATTTACTAAGATCCCAAAAAAATGAAAGGAATGACGAAGACAACCCAAACAACTGGGAGAAAATCTGAACAAGAACTGAAGTAATAACTTCCAAATACTGGAAGAAGAGTTGAGTGAAGCCCCAACTAAGGAAGAGTCGAAGGAAACCATAGAACCTAAAGAGGATGAGGGAAATGGGCATAAAAAAGAGGAAGATCTAATGGAGAGAGGCCAATAAGAAACAAAAGTAAATATGAAATAAACCCCAGACTATGGAGCAGAATCGACAGAGGAATCATATATGGATGCATCTCAAGAAATGGAACTAGAGGAAGTCGAGCTAGAACTATCAAGGTTGAGGGAGATCCATGGCTCAGAAAAAATAAATAGGCTCACCATAGTTCAGATAAGAAGGCTCCAAAAAGACTTGGAGAATAGGAAAGGTAAGGAAAAGATATATGAATCCAGACCTCCCCCTTCAAGGGGTATGAGGATCAAGACAAACCCTATAAAAACACCTAATAAATTCTCAGGAGAAGAGAAAATAATAGGTCGGAAACCCTACTGCCAAAAGATAGAGGAAATATGAGCTCTGATGGTAGACTCTAGCCAAGTGGTTTATCTCCTGGATAACTACTTCCCCCCCCCCCCCCCAATCCAGAAGTTGATTATGAAAATCACATCCTGGAATATAAAAGGAATGAACGAATCTTCCAAATAGATATTTGTTAAATATAAAATTCCAAGGTTAATGTGGACATCATCCTTCTTCAAGAGAAAAAATGTGACAAAGGAAATATAAGAAGAATAGCGCAAAGTATCTGGTGAGGATGTGAAGCCATATGGATAGTAGCAGAAGGAGCATCGGGTGGTATCACCACCCTCTAGGACCCACATCTCTTAGCAATGAAGGATATTGCGTCCAATTTTAGGATTCTTACACCCAAGTTTAAGTGTAAACAATCTAAGAAGAGGGCTACATCACTAACGCCTATGGCCCAAATACTCCTCACTTGAAGAGGATTTTCATGGATGAGATAAATATTCTAGGATGTTTGATGATAAATCAAGTATGTATTATTAGGGGGAATCCAATATAATCACAAACCCCATGGATAATAACAGAGGTCTCTACGGGATTGATCAAGAGAGTAAAGCCTTTGGAGATCTCATAGAAAATATCAACTTAGTCGATGTCCCTTATAGGAATGGTATCTTTACATGGAAACAAAAAAGAGAAAAGGAACATAGAATCACAATTCGTCTGGATTGATTCCTTATTTCATAAAAATACTTCATAGAAAAACAAGGGTTATCATAAGAGGTCCTTCCTTTTCGAGGTTCAGATCATTGGCCTATAGCCTTGGAATGGGACCATGTCTGGAATCAAAGACCCACTCCTTTCAGATGTGATAAGTTATGGTTAGATAACCCAAATTTTGTGTCAAACCTGGAGATATGGTGGTCAGAACCGAGAGGCATCCATGGTGCCAAAATGTTTTAGTTTCAACAACGGTTGAAACATATTCGTCGATGTTTAAGAAAATGGAATAAAGAAGTCTTTGGAAATATCTTTGAGGAGAAAAAAAAACTAGAACAAGAAATGGAAGATATTCAACTTCAAGGCATTCAAGGTACTTTCTCCAATGACCTCACGGAGAGAGAGGCCAAGATTAAGGAGGAACTAGTTCAAAGAGAGAAACAAGAAGAGACCCTATGGAAACAAAAATCTAGGATTCAATGGCTAAAAGAAAAGTATAAAAACACCAGGTTCTTTCACAAATCCTTTATTCAAAGGCGGAGCAAAAATAAAATAGTGGCAATCAAAGAACTAGATGGAAGAACTAAAGTAAAGAAGGAGGACATAGAGAGTAAATTCCTTCGTTATTTTCAAAACCTCCTGTCAGAAACTGAGGTCAACCGAGAAGAGGCTATCTCTAAAGTCATCGGAGCTATTCCAAGGCTCGTCCAACCAGAGAAATAATTCTCTCTTATTTGCTCAGTCTCCCTTGAAGAAGTGGAGGAGATTGTGAAAATTATGGCCTCAGGGAAATCCCAGGCCCAGATGGATTCACAGTAGATTTTTTCCAAGCTGGTTGGTTGATCTAGGCAACGACATCTATGAGGTGGTCGAAGAATCCTACTCTTCCAAAGGAATTCTTCAAGATTTCAATACTACCTTTCTTACTCTAATCCCAAAGATCAAAGGAGAAATATCTAAAGATAAATTTCATATTATTTCTTTATGCAACATCATTTATAAAATTATATATAAATTGGTAACCACTAGGCTTAAACCAATCCTCCTGCTAATCATCTCTCAGGAGCAGGGAGATTTTGTTGAAGGAAGAGAAATTCTTGATGGAATCATAGTAGCTCATGAAATGATACACTCCCCCAAAATATCCAAAAAGTGGGTATGACGATGAAGCTGGACATATCCAAATATTACAATAGGATGATGTAATACCCCAAGGCCAAGCCCCTGTTGAATTGTAATGATGTTTATAGGTTGGTGATCCAAGTGTTTATAAGTTGGGAGGATTATGTTTTTATTAGGTCGAAGATCCTAGATGCTAAGGATAGTGAGGTTATTTTTGTATATGTAACTATGCATGTCATTAATAAAAATACATCGATGCATGTAGACGAACCATGAAGAAAGAGTTATGGGGGACTAAGCTCCACTTGGAAGGGAAAGGGAGGGGGCTGAGAGACTAGGAAAAGGGGGCTAATATTGAGGGATTAATCTAAGGGAATATTATAATGTATTTTACTAAAATACTAAGGCTTGGGAAAAAAACCATGTTATCCTAAGTTCCTTTGGGGAGAGGAACAAACTCCAAGTGGAGACGAACGAGCTCCCAAGGGAACCAAGTGTCAACCTGGGCACATATATGGGGGAAAATCCATCGTTGTGGGGGTTTTCTCACCATTCTTTCCATGCTCCACATTCCCTCACGCACTAAGCAGGCACACAGTAAACCATTTTCCACCATTATTGAACCCTCTTCCATCATGAACCTCTGTAACTTGCGCGCACTGGTATTTATGATGAGCCCATACCTTTCCTTACTCGATTTTTCTATTGTGGTTACCCATTTAAATTAGGATTTGGATGGAATAAACAGGTTGTCAGGCATGTGGTTTTGAATAGGCAGGTTTCCAGGCCCATGGATTGAAGAAGCACGTTTTCAGGCTTGTGAGAAACTCTCTCTAGGTGAGAGAGATTATTGGGGAAGTGATTTCTCCTAGAGGGAGTCCAACAATAGCTACAGAGCTCTGAGATTCCTGATTCATCATGTTGATAAATCCCTGGAAGGGAAGTGGAGCAGTTGATGGAATCTGGAACAGTGAAGGTGTATATTCCCGGGGTGGGACATGCATGTGCGGAATGAGAGTCTATGAGCAGTGGGCGTAAGTAGGCTCCTTGGAGGGAATCCTTCATGTTGCATTGTGCAAATTTCCATACTCTCAGCCTAGCCTAGGATTTCATTTACCCTGGGTGGAGTTTAGTCCCAGCTTGGGGGTGACCCACTGCTAATATCTTGGGGCAGCATGGCCTAAGGATGGGAGGTTCATGGAAGTTCTATACGTAGTTGGCGACTTTCATAAAAAATATAAGTACCAATTCTATGTTAATTTTACATGATGTGTTTAAGTACATGTCTTAAGTTTATCAGAATTTCCAGTGTTTATTTCATGTATGTGTTTACTGTCACTTCTGCATGAATCTGTGTATGAGCAGAATGTATATATATGTTAAATATTCATTATGTATATATATATACGTGTGTGTGTGTGTGTATTTGTATATGTATATCAGATTTTGAACACCATAGAGATTTTTGGTAGCATGCCCTGGCCCTGGGATGGCTGGGCATGTTACAAACTGGTATCGTAGCCCAATTTTTGACACTGAGCTTGAATTAGGCCGTATAAGTTATTTTTGAAGAAAATGTTTTAGAGAATTAAAATTACAAAGTGCAAGGAGGGCGTTGAGGGAACACCTTGGATATGTTCAAAATCTTAGGCAGTATAGCAGTTTGATAAAGCACAACAACCGTGGTATTGGGCCACAAAGTTTAAATCTGGGACATTGGATCTGTTTGGAAGAAGATAGATCCCTCAAACTGTCATATCTGGAAGAGGTGCATGATAGTTAACTGTCAAGTCCTTCGCACTTCATTACTTCGAATAGTTTTTAAGTTTTTGTTGAGAAAGGAGCCAAATCATGAAGATCCTAAGTCCCATAGTTATTCTCGGTCATAGATCATTCAGGAGGAGGAGAATCATTGGATTTATCAAGTGGTTCGGCAGTTCGGTGTTCGTGGAAATCCATTTGAGATTGCGCGGAGTATATTTTCCCCGAAGTCCTGATTCGTCAAAGTGATGTTACATGATGACATCACCTAGGGTGATGTGGACCTGGTCGACAATTTGGTAGTTCGACAGTTTGAAAAAATTGTTGATGAGAAGAAATCATCGAAGTCCCAAAGCTACAAGAAGCATGTGTTCAGCAGTCAACAATTCAATAGTTTTGAAAAAGTGTTGATGAGAAGAAATCGTCGAAGTCCTGAAGCATCGGATATGATGTGGCATGATGACATCACATAGGGTGATCTGAACCTACCCTAAGTCTTCCTCGTGAAACTTGTTTTTGTACTTTTCACAGGCCCTTAGTATCGATTGGGACTTGACACATGTCACTCGACGGTCGGGCTATGTGTCACCACCTTGATTGATGATAGTTGTACTACATGGACCCGGAAGGTTAAGAAGTTAGGGAATTCGGTGTTTGGGGGAAAATTGTTGGAAGAACTTCCGGATCTCTGGAGTCATAGAGTCTCGAAGTCCCAACGTTCTGAAGTCATGAAGCACAAAAGTGATGTAGCTTGATGATGTAACCTAGGGTGACGTGGGTACATAATATGCGTTCCACGTGTCAGTGCGTTTTGCGCTTTTAAAAGAATGATTTTTCTAATTATAACTTGACATGTGTCACCCCTTAGATTGGGCCACATGTTCTCTTCTAATGTTCTTCCACGTGGATCCATATATAAAGGCCCAGATACTCTATACTCCAGAGGAATTGTGTTTCTATTTGATTGAATCAAGAACTCCTCGAGGTCAGAGTTAATCTAGACCATTGATCGGGAGATAAAACGTGGAGGAAGGAGAGGATCTTCGGTAATTTGTCACTCTACAATATCTGTGAAGAAGTGCTTAGGAAAGCCTTGAAGCCCATAGTTCTGTAGTAAAACTTAGTTTTTGGATGCAAGGAAGCCATGGATTTTTGATCCACCATCGTTCATGATTTCACCAATTCGACACTCTCAAGGATTTTAAATTTTGGAGTTGTGAAAACCTCTGAAGCTAGAAGTTCTAGAGCTATGAAGTGTCGAAGCAAGGGGTATGGCATGGCATGATGATGTCACCAGAGGTGGTGTGGAATTTCCCTACACATGCCACATGTCAATCAAAATTATACTTTTATCAACCTTGTATGGACCAATTAGATGTCTGATATGTGGGGGCTATGTGTCATCATATTATATTATTACAACAACATTACATGGACCCCAAAAATTTAAAAGGTTGGGGAGTTCAGTGTTCAAAAGAAATGAGAGAAGAAGGTGTGAAATTCTATGAAGCCAGAAGATTTGAAGCGCTGAAGTTATAGATAATCTCCTATCATCCTAGCGCTTGGTCATAGCCTATGGTCACATGAATTTGGGGGCCGAAGAAAAAAGTGGCTAGCACCTGAAATTTTGTTTTAAGAATAGGAAAGGGCTTAGATAAAGAGCCTGTGAGGTTCTTGATTGTAGAAACCTACACCTAAAGGAGTAACGAAGGCCTATAAACTTGAAGAAGGGATCCAACATGGATCCAAGAGCCAATTTGAATTTTAGTTGGAAGAATCCATGTATAGGGATTGCCTCCCTGAAAAGACAAATTGTTCAAGTATCCATAACTTCCTGCTCAAAACTCAGAATTGAGCATGGAAATAGGCATTGGAAAGGTATTGAACAATAAAATATAATTGATCACCCAAAAATTAGATATGAACAGTCAATTTATCAATAAATAAGAATAAAATAAGTCTTATATATTAATGAATCAAAGTAGTTTGTGTTTTCATGAAATTAGTGAGAACAATTATCCTGACAAAGTTCTGTTGGCTGCACATGTTTTTTACAGAATGAACAACTGTTAGATCAAAATCAATACATAGTTCAAGGTGATGAAATCAGAGGGATGAATGTTGATTTGGGTATGGAAGAAATGAACTGCAATGGACATGGAGGAGGAAAGGAGGAAGACATAAATTTGGTTGAGACCCTCAAAAAATTGCAGACAAATGTCTAGAGCCACAAGGACGATAATGAAATGCTTATCAAATCCAAGGAACAACAGGAAGAATTCAATATGAATTTAATGAAAATCCTGGACATAATTGAAAATAAGTTGGACAAGGAGAGTGGCTCCAACAAATCAGGAAGCCAGGGGACCCCTAAGGGAAAAGGAAGATCAAGGAGTGATAGAAGACATCACCATCACTCCCAAAGGCATTCCAACAGGAGATCACATTGAAGCTCAAGTCCATCCCCTATTAGGAAGCATCATAGGAGGTCTAGGGTGGATGAATTTAAAGTATAAATGAACAAGATCAAACCTCCTACTTTTGATGGAGAGCACAAGAATGATGAAGATGCTGAGACATGGCTACTAGGAATGAGGAAGTACTTCCAATTGCATAACTATTCTTCTCATGCAGAGGGAAGAATTTATATTTATCATCTGAAAGGAAAGGCATATATGTGGTGGGATCAACTTGTGCAAGTGCATCACATCAAAGAGAAAAATGTGACTTGGAAGGAATTCAAGAAGCATTTTGAGAAGAAATACCTAACCAAGAGGTATTATGACAAAAAGATAAAAGAGTTCTTTGAACTCAAAATGGACAATATGACCATTGCAGATTATGAAAGGATATTTTTATAATTGTTGAAGTGTGTCTTTTTCATCAAGGATGAGACCGTTAAGATTCAGAGGTATTTGAGTGGGCTTCCATATTTCATCAGTGAAAATATTCAATGTGATGATCCCAAGACTTTGGGGGAAACCATAAGGAGATCCAAGTGATTATATGATCATCATAAGGGAAAGCCTACTTTCAAAATATCTTGGGAAGACAAAAAGAAGTTTAAGAGGGATCAGAGGAAGAAGGGGAAACAACCACCATTTTTCAAAAGCAATCCTCAAGGAAAGCCATATTTTAGAGAGCACGGAATGGCTGAGGTAGGTGGGAAAGGGACAAGGTAGAAATCCATTCAATGTTAGGACCGTAAAGGAGACCATAAGTGTAGATATTTTCCTCACAAAAGTGACAAAGTGAGAGCTTTCCAAAATGTACAACAATCATAAATAGTGGAGGACATGGGTAGAAGTGTACCTAGGATCTATGCAGCCCTGGAAAACAAACACGTAGATTTTCAATCACACATGATTGAAGTAGAAGGTATGATCAATAACCATTCCTTCAATATTTTAATAGATTAAAGAGCTATTCATATCTATATAGATCCTAAGGTAGTGTAAATATTGAAATTTCCAAGAATCAAGCATGAAAAATCTTGGTTGGTACAACTGGCTACAGGAACCAAGAGAAACGTTGTTGAGCTAGTTAAATCATGTCCAATAGACATGAATGGGATAAGTACCAAGGAATATTTGAACACCCTCCCCTTGGTTCATATGACTATCTAATTGGTATGGATTGGTTGGACCAACACCATGTTGTCTTAGATTGTCATAACAAGGCGTTTACTTACCTAAATGAGGAAGGGAATTCAAGAACAGTCCAAGGAATTCGGAGGGAATTTACTGTCCAAGAGATCTCAACAATGCAGCTGAAGAAGTGTTATAGGAAGGGCTTCCAAATATTTTCAGCTCATATGGAGGAATAACCTAAGGATAAGGTGCCAAATCTGGAGGATCACCCAGTCCTAAAATATTTCGAAGATGTGTTTAAGGAGATACTATGACTACCCCCAAAGAGAGATATTGATTTCTCTATCAATTTGATGCCTGGAGCAACTCTAGTATCAAAGAATCCCTATAGAATGAGTACACCAGAGATTAAGGAAATACAAATGCAGCTTGAAGAACTTCTGAAGAAGGGGTATATATGGCCAAGTGTGTCATATTGGGGTGCCCCAGTCTTATTTGTTAAGAATAAATATGGGACATTGAGATTGTGCATTGACTTCAGACAATTGAAAAAAGTGACTATAAAGAACACGTATCATTTGCCAAGGATCGATGATCTCTTTGATCAGTTAAAGGATGCAAGGCTTTCTCAAAGATTGATCTCAGGTGAAGATATCATCAAGTAAGGATCAAAGATGAATACATCAGCAAGACCACCTTCAGGAAAAGGTATGGTCATTACAAGTTCACAGTGGCACCATTTGGGTTATCAAATGCACCAACTATTTTCATGTGCTTAATGAATGGGTTTTTCTAGGAACATTTAGACAAGTTTGTCATTGTCTTTTTGGATGACATCCTTGTATATTCCAAGTCAGAAGAAGAGCATGAACATCACTTGTGGATGGTGTTACAAGTGTTAACAGAACACCAATTGTATGCCAAATTGATCAAGTGTTAATTTATCAAAAAACAATTCACTATTTGGGGCATATCATATCTGAAGAAGGGATAGTAATGGACCCTGAAAAATATTGAGGCCATTAAAGGGTGTACAACACCTGAGAATGTGACATAAGTCATATCCTTCATGGGTCTTGTTGGATACTACAAAAGATTCATTGCAAGTTTTTCAATAATTTCTCACCCAATCACTTCCTTGCAAAGGAAGGGGGTGAAGTTTGAATGGACTACAAAATGTGAAAAGAGATTCCAACAATTGAAGCAATGGTTAACCAGTGCTCCAGTTTTGAGGATTGCTGATCCAAGTGAAGATTTTGTGGCTTGCACAAATGCATGCAAAGAAATATTTGGTGGAGTCCTTAGTTAAAATGGATTTGTGATATGTTTTGAATCCAAAAAATTGAAAGAGCATGAAAGGATCTATGCCACTATTGATTTAGAGTTGGCATCCATAGTGAACACAGTGAAGAAGTGGATACACTACCTCATGGGAAAGAGGTTTGAGAGGAGGATAGACCATAATGGTCTGAAATACTTGTTTGATCAACCAACTTTAAATGTCAAGCAAAGCAAATGGTTGGAATTCCTTTGTGAGTATGACTTTGATATCAAGCACATCAAAGGAAAAGAGAACAAAGTGGTTGATGCACTCAACAAGAGAGTGCATGAACTACATGATACATCCATTAGCATGTATAAAATTAATCTTAAAGGAAAATTTTCTGAGGCTACAAAAGTAGATTTGTAGTACATGGAGTTGGTAACAAAATTACATTAAGGTAAAATGTAGCAGAAGGTTGAGATTATGAATTGGGAAATGATGGAATTATCTTATACAGGAACATAATTTATGTACCCAATTCTCATTAATTTAGGAGTACGATTTTCAAAGAGATGCATAATGTTGGATACCCAAGATATTAGGAAATAGTGGCAACAGTCAAGAGCCGATATTATTGGCCAGGCATGAAGAAGGATATTATTGAGTACATTGCTAAATGTTTGGAGCGTAAAAACGTCCAGGCTGAGCATGAACACCCAATTGGGTTGTTGCAGCCATTGCCCATTCCTAAGTGGAAGTGGGAAGTGGTAACAATGGATTTCATTACCAAATTGCCCAAAACAAGCAAGAAACATGATGCTATCATGGTGGTGGTGGACAAGATTACTAAAGATTCCCATTTCATTCCTATGAAGGTTAATCACAAGGAAACCAATGTTTTTGATATTTATATGAGAGAAGTAGCACGCTTTCATGGCATACCCAAGACAATTATGTCTAATAGAGACGCAAAGTTTACGTCAAAGTTCTAGAAGGGATTATTCAAAGGGTTTGGAACAAATATAAATTTCATTATATCTTATCATCTCGGGTCTGATGGGAAAAAAAAAAGGGTGAACCAAGTGATAGAGGATATGCTAAGGATGTATGTGATGGAAAAACCATCTAAATGGGAAGATTATCTACACTTGCTAGAATTTTCCTACAACAATGGGTACCAAGCATCACTCAAGATGATCCCATTTGAGGCACTTTATGGAAGAAAGTGCAACACACCAATAAGATGGGACAACCCAACATATAGAGAAGTGGCTGTAACAGAGTTTCTCATGGAAATGGAAGAGAAAATGTTGAATATAAAACATAATTTAAAGGCTACCCAAGACAGGTAGAAAAGTTATGCTGACAAAGGCAGAATTCATAGGGAATTTAAAGTGGGTGATCATGTTTTCTTGAAGGTGAAGGCCAATAGAATCTCCTTCAAGTTGGGAAAATGTTCCAAGTTGGCAGCCAAATATTGTGGGTCGTTTGAAATAATAGAGAGGATTGGACCATTATATGATTGCATTTCCTACATCTTTGCATATACATAATGTATTCCATGTATCATTGCTTAATAAATATATACCTGATGCTAATCATGTTATTGATTGGAATGTGATTCAGGTTGAGCAAGAAAGTGATTTTCAAGTGCATCTGGTACGCATTATGGACCGAAAAATCAAATATCTCTGGAATCGAGCCATAGGGATTGTAAAGGTCCAATGGACCTAGTACGGTCATGAGGACGTAACTTGGGAGCATGAAGATGTTATGAGGGTATAATACCTGCATTGTTTTGAAGATTTTGGAAATTTGGTTCATATTATGTAAGTATGATGCAATAAGGACAATGTATAAATAAGGAGAGGGGATTTTAAGACCCCAAGGTCGAGCCCCTATTGAATTGTAATGATGTTTAATGATATTTATAGGCTGGAGATATAAGTGTTTATAAGTTGGGAGGATGATTTGTTTATTAGGCCAGAGAGCCTAGATGCTAAGGCTAGTGAGCCTATTTTTATATATGTAATTATGCAGATCATTAATAAAAATACATCGTTGCATGTAGACCAACCACAAAGAAAGAGTTATGGGGGACTAAGCTCCACTGGGAAGGGAAAGGGAAGTGGTTGAGAGGCTAGGAAAAGGGGGATAAGATTGAGGGCTTAACCCAAGGGAATATTATAATGTATTTTCCTAAAATATTAAGGCTTGGGAAATAAACCTTGTTATCCTAAGTTCCTTTGGGGAGAGGAACAACCTCCAAGTGGAGAGAAGAGAGCTCCCAAGAGAGCCAAGTGTCAACTTGGGCACATGCAGTTTTATGGGGGAAAATACATCATTAAGGGGGTTTACTCACCATTCTTTCCATGATCTCCATTCCCTCACGCACTGAGCGGACACTCGATCAACCATTTTTCGCCATTGTTGAACCCTCTACCATCGTGAACCTCTATAACTTGCGTGCACTGGTATTTTTGTTGAGCTCGTACCCTGCCTTACCCGATTTTTTTTTTTGGTTACCCATTTGACTTAGGATTTGGATAGAAGAAGCAGGTTGTCCTGATTGTTCTTTTGAAGATGTGGGTTGTCAAGCTTGTGCATTGAAGAAGCCGGTTGTCAGGCCTGTGAGAAACTCTATCTAGGTGAGAGATATTGTTGGGGAAGTGAATTCTCCTGGAGGGATTCCAATAGCAACTATAGAGCTCTGAGAATTCCTAATTCACCTTGTTGTTGAAGCCCTGGAAGGGAAGTGGATTAGTCGATGGACTCTAGAATAGTAAAGGTGTATATTCCTGGGGTGGGACATGCATGCAAAGAATGAGACTCTGTGAGTAGTGGGCGTAAGTAGGCTCCATGGAGGGAATCCTTCTTGTTGCATTGTGCAACTTTCCATAGTCTTAGCCTAGCCTAGGATTTCCTTTACCCTAGGTGGAGTTTAGTCCCATCTTGGGGGTGACCCACTTCTGATAGATTGGAGTGGTGTGGTGTAAGGCTAGGAGGTTCATGGAAGGTCTGCATGCAGTTGGTGGGTTTAATAAAAAAGATAAGTACCAATTCTATGTTAATTTTACATGTTTTGTTTAAGTACTTGTATGAAGTTTATCATAATTACATGTGTTTATTGCATGTATGTGTTTACTTTCACTTCTGCATGAATCTGTGTATGAGCAGAATGTCTAGATCTGTTAAATTTGAATTATATATATATATCAAATTTTGAACATATTAGATATTTTCGGTAGCATGCCTCGTCCCTTGGATGGCTGGGTATGTTACAAATGAACTGGGACTTCCTTAAAATTTTTATCTTAGCTTTCAGTTTTGAAGAAGGATGGGTAGCTTGGGTCATTAATCTGGTTACATCAAATTTCTTCTCTATCTTGTTAAATGACTCCCCTACCAGAACCTTTAATGCTTCGAGAGGCCTGAGGTAGGGTGATCCCTTATCCCCCTTCCTCTATATAATATTGGCAGAAGGATTGTTCCAGAGCCTTATGCATGCTAAGAGTGAAGGAATGATCGAAGGGTTTCCTCTCATACAAGTATAAGAGGCTTTGTTACATCTTTAGTTTGTATATGACAATATCCTAATGGGATCCCCAATGATCAAATAAGTGAAGGGGTTTAAGTCACTTGACCTCTTCAACTCAACCTTGAGTACTATTATAAACTAGGAAAAATCCCATCTCTTCTTTTTCAACACCCCTCCAGTGTACAAATACATTTATCCAACTTGCTAGGATTTCAAATCTCATCCCTCCCTGCTAAATATTTAGGATCTCGCATTCTCTATAAAGTTCTCCATAACCCCTCCTGGGAACTCCTCTTGGATAAAATGGAAGAAATTTTTTGAATATGGACCCATCATTCTCAATCCCTACTAGGTCTAGTCCTTCACTTAAAGTCAATCATCTTGGCTCTCCCTGTCTATAGCTTCTCGATCCTAGAGGCCCTGGTGAATATCCTTCAACGAATAAGGGCCATCCAGAGAAATTTTCTATGGGCTTGGCCCTCTAAAGATCCTAAATTTCCCTTGGTGTCATGGTGGACCCTCTGTAGACCGAAAGATCACAGGGAGATGGGTATCAGAGATCATCTCTTGATTATATCCATGTTGTCCGCCAAACTCTAGTGGTGCTGGATCAATTCTCCTTCAACCCTTTGGGCCAAATTATGAAAAGGTAAATAAAATCTTCTCATCCCTACCAAAAGATTAATTCAAGCAGATGGAATCTGGCTGGGCTTGTTGATCTGGAATAATGCTTGGAAAAATCAACGAATGGTTTAGTATCATTGTTTCTGGGAATTCCATAATGGAGTTACAACCCTATTTTGGGATGATGCTTGGGAATAAATTCCCATTTTTGGGTATGAAGATAAGTTTTGAGCCCTAAGAACCACCCTTGATAGAGCACGATGGGAAAGGCTTCATCAATTTTGGAAAAACCCACCCTTTTTTGTGAATATCCTCATGCACTCCTCGAAACCTATAGAGGAATGTCCATTTATTTTGAAAGAAGAGACCAAGGAGTCACTCTCCAAAATTATTCAAGAGAGATAGGTTGAGTGCAAAGAAGGGGAAGATATCATTTCATGGGGATTTCAATGAAATGGAGAATTCATTGTCAAATCAACCTACCAAATATTGCAGGACTTGGGCCCTCTTCCCATCAGACCCATATGGAGTAAAATATGTTCCAATTCTCTTTGGCCCAAAATTTGAACCTTTTTATGGCTAGTATCTAAAAGAAGAATCCTAACTTGGGATCGAATCCTTAAAAAAGAGTTTTTTGAGCCATCAAGGTGCAATCTATGCTATGAGTCCAAAGAAACCCAAGATCATCTCCTGAGAAAATTTAATTTCACTATGCAATTTTATGACTAAGGGGCCACCAACTTCTAAATAACAAACCTACAAACAGACAATGTTATAGCCACTACAGAACTCTGGAAATATAACCCCTTCAACAATAACCTCCTTAACATATCCTACGATATTTTCATAGGTTTCCTTATATGGAATGTATGGAAAGAAAGGAACCAATGTTTTTTAAAAGATAAATCTCTTATCAATAATAAAATTTGGGAGATCATCAACATAAATATAACTAAATCCATAGCAACATCCCACTGGATGGTTCAAGATCTCTAAGTTCAAGAACCTGAAATGACTATCTTCATAAATTGGAAGCTGGGTCCTTGCCTCAATCAAAAAAATATAAACAAAGCTTGGATTAATGATTTCTGGAGACCCCCTCTGGAAGGATTTATAAACTTAAACTTTGACATGTATTTGTCTTGAATCATCCCTCCAATATGATTTATCCTCTTCTACTCACTCGTAGCTTTCTAACGACTATTAACAGGCTCTAATTCGACCTCTGGTTTACTAGTTGTGGCTTCCCAAAGTCCTTCGGGCGTTCGTGAGTTGAGTTCCATGTGGATCCATCATGTTCATACCATTTCCAGGTTCCTACCTCTCGTATGGATGGTCCATCCACCATCCAAACCAATGGTGATACTTAATCCTCATCTATCACACAACTAGAGGAGAATTCGATGTTTGACGCTTCAGAATTGAACATCGCTTTTCTTTTCTACACTCATGTCCTTCGGAGTCTTGAATTCCTGAAGGATCCTGAAATATTGCCACATGGCTCCGGCCTTCAGGCCTTTCAACTCACTTTTGGCACAGGGACAGACCCGGGGTTCAACACTTCAACAAGGCACCAAAAAAAACCTAGCTACCGGCCCTTTCGACAACACCTGTGAAGCAGATGAAGTCTCACCCAAGGTAGAGGCAGCGGGGGTTGTAGGACTCAAGTGTATACAACCTAGTTGGGACACAGATCTGTGATCACTATACTTAACATAGAACTTAGTAGTTAAAAATTCATTATATTTTACCCTTATTCACATCGTAGATTACAATCCCTAATTACATAACAAAATAGTATTCAACAAGATCTAACACATCCAAGCACTTAGAACATAGAAATAGATAAGATATAGCATTCATTCATATCACTAAGCACTAAGTTACTCCATCAGATGTATCTACATACATAAATATTACAAAACTAAGCATAAATCACATCAATCACATAGAGCAATCACAACACAGGATATACGTGGTTCACCCCTAGCGTGGGGCTACATCCACCAACTTTTGTCATCTTTATTATCTTCTTTCAATCTACTTACATGCACAGAACCTCAAAACCAACTCCACATAGGATAGGATATCTTCGTGCACCTTGCCATATCCTCCTTCCCCGATCTTGGAACAACACAGAGCCTTCTTACAATCACTTACACTTAGCTCTGCAAGTTCTCAACACACGGTATGCACAAAGCATTCACAACTATTTGCACTTAGCTCACTGGCTTACAACTGACTCTTTCTTACATCGCCTAGATACTTATTTATACATTACAAAAGGGGCCTAAAACATGGATAAGACCCATGGGCCAACATCCCATACCTGTTACATAATCCCTAATCCCCAAAAATCTCACAAAAGGGTGCGATATCCCAAAATCTCTGCTTCGCCTGGGTGCTTCATCTTCGACCAACCTGTCGAAGTCCCAAAAATGGTAAAACACAACCAAGGTTATCCAAAAATTGGTCAAGAGCCAATAGGCCCCCAACACTCACCTGTGACTCATCCCGAGTCACTCTGACCTAGGAAACTCTGCTTCGAAGGTCTCGAGCTTGTCTCGAGCTGCCTCAACTTGTTTCTTTTTGAGAGTCTGTGGCTCGATGAACTCCTAGATGAATTTCACTATGACCGGTCCTTCTAAGCGTTGTTCCACTGAGGCGATTTCTTGTTCTAGTTGTGCTCCTTGCCCCTCTATATCCTCAAAAAGTGTGCAGGATTCATCCTATATTGGATGGAGTCTCTGGGTCACTTCCATGACTTTACTCTGGATGGCATGGACCTGCTGCTAAACTACGTGTTGTTCTTGTGACATTTTCATATTCTCAACTACTGAAAGAAGTTTGAGCTGCACTTGCACTGTCGATGCTTATTTCTTTGCCTCTTGAAGTTGTGCTTCAAATTCTCTTACTTTTGTGTCCTCTGCAAGGCCTTCATAGGTGTGCACACTCTGGTTGCTAAGTAGCTTACATTATGAGGCCAACGTCTTGATTCTTTCTACTGTGCTCCTGGCATTTTCTTCTCTCTGGTCTCACACTTCTTGTGGAGTTCTTGGCACTACTTGCAATTCCAGTTCTGCTACTCTTGATTGAAGATGGTGAATAGCTTCAGTGAGCTTCTCCACTTGACTCTCCACTGTGTTTTATTCTATCTGTGAAAGGCCTAGTACAGAGTGAAGTGTTCTGGTGACTTCTTCTTTAAATCCAATCTGCTCTGTGAGCAACTATTCTTTTTCCTTCTGGATCTGTTCTTTGTCCTCTGCAAAGTTTGCATGGAGGTCATCTTTCTCTTGCTACACAATCTGACGTTTCTATAAGGCTTCCTACTTTACTTGCTTTAATGCCTCTGTGGCCTACTCCTTTTCCTCCTGTACCTGATGAAAGAGAGCCTCTATCGAATCTTCTAATCTGCGTAGCTGGGAAAGCTCATATCCTACTTATATACCCCCTGATGAAAATGGTGCAGCAGACACTACGCGGCTCGAATAAATATCCTATTGGACCCCTTTGAGCTCTGCCTTGATCCTGTCGAACATTGTCTCATGTTTGGCTTCAATTCTCTACAAAATTTCCTCTGAGGTATTTGATACAACGATGATGATGAGGTCAATATCATCCACCATGAGCATATTCTGTAATGGAGGTTTATTGGCTCTTGAATTATTCTATGCTGAGGTTTTCTTTGGGGATTTTTTTTTTCTTCGACGTCTCAGCCTTTGTAAGGGGATCTTTAGGCGGTGTCACTTCTCCATGCTCCTATTTTTTTTCTTCCCCTTCGTTCTTTTCCTGGTCTACTCCATCATCTCCTCCTCCTCTTGGTGAATCTAGTGTAGTTTCCTCTTATGAGTTGTTCATTTCATGTACTTCTTCCTTCTTCTTCCTTTTGTTGTTGTTGGGTCCATCATAATCTTCTCGAGTGACTAAAAGAATTTTGATGAGGTCAGGGTAGGAGAGTTTTGTCTATTCGATCGGTACAAGGAACTCTGCAGGACATTCCTTGGTTATTTCTTCCATGTCCTCCTCTGTGAGTTTGTAATAGGACTTAATCTCTTCCTTGTGTTCATCCCCATGCGCAGTGATGTAAATGAAATGCATATCTACGTGGGACTTCTCAAGTGACATGAACCTATAGAGAGTATTCAATGTCATGAAAGGGAAATATTCAATGGCCCTCTTCAACTGTAAATAATATGTGTGGAACACCGCATTGGACTGCCATTGTTTTTCCATGTTTCTCGAATACGAGAGCATAGTGAAATTCACAGCTAGTGGTTCAAATGGCTCAATTTAAGGGAAGGTTTCTCCTTCCGACATCTCCCAAGTGATGAAGGCAATGAGAATCAACAACCAGTTAAAATGAAACTCATATCCCTGGTCCTATGCTTCGCAAAAATATTTCTCCAACTGGTTGATGAGGTAGCTCACCCAGTTCATTTGCATTCTTTCGACGCATTTTCCTACGAGGTCAACGACAAACCCCATGACCTTCATTGGTTTTTTCTTCCTGATGAGCTTACCAGTGATCAACTCACAAGCTAGGTGCACTGCGCCATTTTGGATGGAGGCTACCTTATATCC
The DNA here is from genome assembly GCA_009831015.1 of Picea engelmannii. Taxonomy (NCBI): domain Eukaryota; kingdom Viridiplantae; phylum Streptophyta; class Pinopsida; order Pinales; family Pinaceae; genus Picea; species Picea engelmannii. The sequence continues at coordinate 29,800 of ML787226.1, read as the reverse complement.
CCACTTCCCCTTATCTACCTCATCGTAAGTGTCTTTTATGCATTGCATCAGAGTGCGATCTGCAACCTTCCCTAGGTAAAAATCCCTAGGGTCGGGTCCTTGCATGTTAAATCCAATGATTCTATGGATCAACGTCGGATCTACAATGATGTGCCGATCCAACCACAGGTAACCACCATGGTAGCATGACAAGAGGAGTTTAACGCACACGTTAACCTTCTGATGTCTTCTGAAGTGTGGTATCTTCATCACATTAAGGATTGTCGATCTCGCGATGTTCATGGTCCACAACTGGGGGATTATATTTGACTTCTTCCCCATTGTCTTTGTCAAATACTTATGTGGGGTGAGCATTCCATAATTCTTACGTCCTGCCTAGTTGAAATCACTGATCTTTAGAGTCATAATCTATCCTAATTGCAGTCCAACTGCACATATCCCCTTCAATAGGTACGCAGTTATCAGTGTATAGTCGAAGTCTCTCGAGATGCTATCATGACTAACCACTCCATACAGATATGGGATATAGTCGGAAAATATTAATGGGATGAGCTTCATGTTTTCCAAGTCATCGCGATGCTTGCTTCATTTCTCTGTCGCAATTCAAGACGACCTAGATCGACATGCAGTCGATGAGGAGGTTTTCAATCCTCTTTTCGATGACGCCTGTGGTCCTACTGACATGACCTTCTTTTCCATGAGTTCAATCATAATTTCTTCGATGGATTTCTCTACTGCACTAAGGTTGCTCGACATACACGCTTGTGATCAAATGTTTCGAATAGTTGGACAAACGCTCAAGGTAAGTAGAATAGGTGGCGATCCATAAGAACTGTGAAAAAGTAATTAGTTCTTTGTGGGCTCAAATAGTCACAATTGGAAAAACTATCCTCGGTAAGACATTTGACGGGTTAAATAGCTAACATCGTAACAGACTCCTCCGATAGGTAGGAATGCCTCAATCAATACAATTCCATCTGTTATGGCGTGGTTCCAATGGTCCAGTGGTGAACCTTTCGGAAATAACTATGATTCTAGACGTCATGGAGCGTCTTTCTAACAATCGGGATGCCTCCAACGGTCATATTGCTTCACCGTGGCGAAGTGCCAATCGATGTTGTTCTTCTATTCCGGCGAGGTTTAATTTCTACAAACCTTCCTTCTGCAATGTCCTCTCTGGAACCCCCTGCGATTTCTCTATATTTGCTTTCTTCTTACTGAGATTTCTTGCTTTCTTTCTTGTGATATGCATCCATGGAGTCCTCTTTTCATTCTTGTTTTTATCTTCTCTTAGTATAGTAACTTCGCATTGTTGAGGATCTTTCACAAGGTTCGAGGGTAGCACTTATTCTCTTACTATTTATGGAGTAGGTGCTCTACTCTCCTGCATGGATAGGTTCTTTAAGCCTTCTTGTGTTCTTTGAATTTCGACAGCTAAGTCTCTGGCCCTCAGTTGCTTCGACTTGTCCTCTTGTTCTTCTATTAAGCACGTTATTCTCTTATCCATGAAATCTCTTAATTCTTTCTTTTTCTATTCTATAGCTTCCTCTTCTTCTTTCCTTCGGATCTAATCTCTCTCAATCGAAGTCCTTCCTAACAAAAGTGTAAAAGGGGAGATGTTCTCAACAAACTTAATGACCTCAAATTCTTCTTCTGTCGATGTTCCATGAGCACTCATAGGTACTTGAGTAAGTCTTCCACATAGGGTTATCATCTTTCCTTTAAACAATTTGATTCCTACCAATGAAGGAATCATAGCAGGCCTTCCCAAAATTTCCCAAGTACTTTATGGCATAATCTTCACCTGTGTTTCTATGTCCAATACATAGCCTATGTCAAAGTCTCCTATTCTTGTTTCTATGCACTCTTTCTCTTTTAATATCTCTGATAAATGGATGTCTCTATGATCATTCAGTGTTTCTTTCATCTGCAATAATATAGCCTCTGATTCTTTCTGGTTCTTTAGCATATCCTTCGTTTCTTGACCTGCTTCATGGTTTTCTTGTTTCATGTTCATATTTTCAACTTTAGCAATCATTATAGGGAAATATAAAACTTCATGTCCAATATATTTACAACAAAGAAAAATAGGACTTACACCCAGGCATTCCTTAGCAAGATGTATCAGTTTTCTACAACTATAACAAAGAGTCAATCCTCTCTTTCTCTTAAACGAACCCTAACCTTTCTTGTACTACGCACTGGGATCACAGTGATAGACCTGCAAAATATTCTTTCTAGGATCCTGCATCCACTTGCTAGTCCAAAAATTCTTTCTATGCATAGGGATAACATATATTTCACTATTTCTATCAGATCTATTCATATCATATCTTATTTCTTCTAGTTGTTCCCTAGTGTTTAGACTAATACAAAATTTATCAATCATACCTAGATCCATTCTTTCGAAACAAAAATTTCCACTTACCTTACCTTTATCAGAGTACAAAGATTTAATATCTTACCTCTTTTCTTCAGATCAGACTTCTCTTCTTGGCACAAAGCTTCACAAGTCAAGTAGAGTATTGTGCACTACAACAATATATCTACGCACATATATTTACCTTTTCCTCAGTTCCCAACAATCACAGTTTCAAATACCGACAATGGAACCATTTGTTGGCATAGGGGCAGACCCGAGGTTCAACGCTTCAACAATGCACCAACAAAACCCTAACTACCATCCCTTTCAGCAACACCTACGAAGCATATGAAGTCTCACCCGAGGTAGAGGCAGGGGGGTTGTAGGACTCAAGTGTCTACAACCTAGCTAGGACACAGATCTGTGATCACAATACTTAACAGAGCACTTAGCAGTTAATATTCATTAGATTTTACCCTTATTCACATCATAGTTTACAATCCCTAATTGCATAACAATGCAGTATTCAATAAGATCTAACACATCCAAGAACTTAGCACTTAGCACATAGAAATAGATCAGATCTAGCATTCATTCATATCACTAAGCACTAATATACTCCATCATATGTATCTACATACATAAAGATTACAACACTAAGCATAAATCACATCAATCACACAAAGCAATCACAACACAGGATATATGTGGTTCACCCCTAGCATGGGGCTACGTCCAACAACTCTTCGTCTTCTTTATTATCTTCTTTCAATATGCTTACATGCACAGAACCTCAAAACCAACTTCTCATAGGAAAAGAGATTTGCATGCGCCTCTCCATATCCTCCTTCCACGAGATTGGTACAACACAAAGCCTTATTAGAATCACTTTCACTTAGCTCTGCAAGTTCTCAATACACAGTATGCACAAAGCATTCACAACTATTTTCACTTATCGCATTGGATTACAACTGACTCCTTCTTACATCGCCTAGATACTTATTTATACATTACAAAATGGGCCTAAAATATGGGTAAGACCCATGGGCCGACATCCCATACTTGTTACATAAACCCTAACCCTCAAAAATCCCACAAAAGGGGGTGATATCCAATGATCTCCACTTCGCCTAGGCATTTCATCTTCGACCAGCCTATCGAATTCCTAAAAATGGTCAAACACGACCAAGGTTCTCCAAAACTTGGTCAAGGTCCAACACTCATCCTTGACACTGTATTACAAACCTCCAGAGTCCCAAATTCTTGGATTCCCGAAGGTTCCACTCTCCCACGGGGTGATGTACTAGATGAGACGACGAATACAAGTGGGTCCCTAATACTCCTACCATCACATGGACCAAATAGGTAATTGCCAGAGATGAAATGTGGCAAGGCAGATAGGACACGTGGCCCCTACAGTGGGTGACATGTGTCACATCTTAATGGGCATGTAGGGTTGGTGAAACGTTCAGATACATGTGACACGTGGAATGTCAAACGTATGTCCACATCACCCTGTGTGACGTCAACATACCACATCACCCCTGAATAATCACCTTGCAAGTCCTTCGATCTTATTGTCACGGTGTGTCCATGTAACCCCTAGATATATGGCCTCTATTACTACATAACTACAACATTTGGAGGATTTTTAGTGTGACTCCCTCCTTGCTCCCATAGTGGTCAACATCGGGATGACCTTAGTATGAATCCAACGGACAGAGAAGATCCTGAAGGATACTTAGATCTACCGTTCTCATTATTTAATAGCTCCAACATTTGGAGGTTTCGACTTTATGGTTGCTCCACTCTCTCGAAGTAGGACTTTGCCAAACTACCATACGTGGGTCCCTCCTATGGATGATCAGAAAGTTAAGAGGGGTTCTTAATGAACTCCCTAATCCGATGAATCTCCTCACTTCATAACTCCAAACTTTGGGGAGTTTTAGGCTATAGCATCTCTATTCTCCTGAAGTGGGACTTCGTCGAAGTTTCCTCGACATAGATCCAATGGCTAAGGGGACTCTTGAATACTATCAAATCAATGGTTCTCATTACTTCGCAGCTCCAGCCTTTGGAGGTTTTAGCTTTATACATGGTCATGCCTAAACACTATGGAACCCTAAACTCCCGAATTTGTGAATCCAACAAGGCTTGGATCCTTTCGTGCCTAGCATAGGGATTCCCAGAAATTGGTCACAAGGGTCCTTCGAAACTCTTATGGGCTTACACGCAAGTTCCTTTAGCCATAAAATGGTTAAGGATATAGGCATGATCCTTCGGTCATATGGTGAAGAATTTTAAGGAGGCGCCCTCCTTCCAGAGGGTCTGAACTTGGAATTTCTTCAAGGGTAGATTCTAGAGGTCAACAAGACTCAAAAATTCTAATAAATCCTACCCCAACCCTCTTGTAGGTTTACATCCCATGGTCGCTCTTTAACTACTAAACTGAGGCAAGTAGGTGACCATTCAAAGGCATGAGCTCACAGGGAGATAATACATACATATTCCTTATTCATTCAATAATGAACTCATTCATAGACAGATAAACATATATATTCTTTCAATCACCATCTCCATTTCAACACACTAAGTATGAAAATACTTATCAGAAAACCAGATTTCGTGAAGCAACTGCTGAAAGGGGTTCTTATTTCGACCCAACCATAGGCACAACCACTCCTAATAGATTTACCATTGGCCAATCCCTAGCTAGACCATTATTTTTTCAGAGAGACTCTTTATTCTTTCTTAGTGAAAATCAGGGATGGATGTTACTCTCCTCCTCCCATGGGACCTTGGCAACAAGTTTTCTCTATACCAAGCAAGGAGGTATGCCCGACTACTTCCACATTCACTCATCAGTCTCATTTATCCTCTTGTAACAAAAACCTTGAAAACAACCTCTTACACCCAGAACGAGCTTATTTGCCAGTTCTTCCTTGAACCAGAGAGTTGTAACCACACTTTTTCTCTTCTCGATATTGTTTTTTCGACTCTGATCTCTTCACAGATATGCTTTCTCGATCTTTTTTCTCTACCCAAAAATTACATCTTTATTTCTTTCCTCCGCAAGGTTGCGTGGGTCTGAATCCCTAGATCGTGTTCAGGTATGGAAGTCTTGAAGACAGTTACTCTTCCCCATCTCCTCATTAACTCTTGAGGATGACTTTTCCAGCTACCAATCTGACTGGCAATTCATTTATGGGTCAGAGGACTGTTCGGAGTCATTAAATCCAGTAAGGTACTAGTTTGGTGGGGGGTCATCTCAACCATTTCTAGTTTCCCTCACCATCTCTCTGAAGAATCCATGTTCTATCTTGGAAAACCCCCCTTTCAGCAGTTATTCAACACTTATCCATTTTCTATTAATAACAAAAAATACATACATCGACCTTTTATACAAAGGTTCGTCAAATCAAACATTCACACATATCTAGTCTCCCAAAGTCTCTTGGATAGTTATAGTTATATTTACAAACTGGGGGAAACAGGGGTATTACAAAACACATAAAGGAATTATCCTCTACTAATCTTATTAATACATATGCAGTATATGACATAATCTAATTTCAAGGCTATGGTCATCCCCCTAATTTTGAATTATTTTGTACATCCTCCTAAGCCTTTTTGGCTTGAGGGAGGTAATGATGATGTTGTAAAAGATAATATGGAATTGTCTCATAAATTTTATTACAATGATGATGTATATAACAATCCTCTTCAAGATTTGATAGAGGAGGCTTGTAGGACCATGTATATCATTTTTGGCATGAGTTTGATCATGCATATGTTTTCATATTTTATTGTAGCCATCATCTTATGGATATTCTAGTATACATGTAATTCACTTTTGATGTACCCTTATTTTGGATGATGACCAAACACAAGGGAAGAAGTTACACTTTATTTATGATTTCACCTAGAATGCTCATTCTCTAATGTTAGAGTAGGGCAGGTGATCCAGACTTAGGAACATAATGAAATGATTAACATACTGAATACAATAAACACAGAGATATGAAGAATAACAAAAATACCCAGTGAACAATATCTTCTATTAACTAATGAAATAGGTTGAAACTGTAAAAATGCAGAACTGAAACACTTGCTCTAATTGTGGTAGTTATATCTGAGAAGAGATGTGGTTGTTATGCACGTTCTTCTTAGTAGAATGGATTACCATGAGGCTCCAGAGGGATTTCTGATATTACCCATGAATGCCAAAACCATAGACATCCAAAAACCTAACTCTAGAAGGTGAAACACCAAAAGTAATGTGGGCCCTATCGGTGAGTTGGTGTAATTTGGTAGCTCAACTTCCAAGGGTCATAAATTTTTCATATGACCTCTGTATTAGGCTCGTGATATCCCGTTGGAAAGGTCTTTCATAGAACTACACATTTTTCCATCAAACTATGACTATGTCTATAGTTTCACTATGGTGAACCAAAAAAACAATGTTTAGGGCCCCAAAATGACCCTAGAAGTACAACAAGATGTGATGACATGAAGAGATACAAAATAAGCTAGTTGGATTATACGAGAGGCCACTTGTATCCACCTGGAGGATGTGTGGGGCTTCAAATATCCCTAGAAGTGTATAACTCAAAATTACAAAGAAATACTGAAGAACGTGCTGAACAAAAAATGGACATGAGGAGCTAATTGGAATAGGTGGGTGGCCACCAATATCCACCTGGATCAATCCTCCCCTCTTAGGAAGAAATGATGTCCATTACGTTGAGTTCTCCCATTAGGTGAAGAAACTTCTACTGGATTTGGCCCTAGGTGAGCCACTTGCCTTGGTGTAGAAGTTTCCCTACCTTGACAACCCGATAAATATGGATCCGTTGTTGGCGATTGACCCTGACCTATGTGTCCACTATCTGATCAGTGGATGCTTGTTCCATGCAGTCAGGGTTGAGCTCTATTGGTGTCATTTTTTCTGCGATCTTGTAGGTTTCCAACAACAGGGGAAATATGGTTGAAGGAGGTCCACATTGAATACTAGATGCAGACCAAGGAAGGGTGGAGTGTTGATCTCAAAATCATTTCTACCCATAGCCTTGGTGATAGTGTAAGGCCCATAATGATGTGGGTGAAGCTTCTGATGGGGCTCGGTGAGATGCTCCTTTTGCAAATGTAACCAGACTTTCTACCAACCTAAAACTGGTGTGGTAACCTGTGTTGATCATGGTGTTGCTTGTACTTAGTATTGGATTTCTGCAAAATATCCTAGACCTGTTGGTGGATGTGCTAAATCCTCTCAATGAATCTGGTGGCTTTGTCTATTGTAGACTGATCAGGGGAAGATTCTATTTTTGCGGTGGCAAGAGGAAGTGAAACATCAATGGGTCCAAAGGGTTGGAATCCCAGACCCACCTGAAATGGGATATGGCTAGTGGAACTATGGAGAGCCCTGTTGTAACTATGTTGGACATATGGGAGACTCTTGTCCCATGTACATGGATTCTTAGAATTGTACATGCACAAGATGTGCACAATCATCTGATTGATGACCTCTGTTTGGCCATCAGTTTGGGGGTGGAAAGCATTGGGTTTTGTGAGATTGGTGTCCAATAGAGACCAGAGACTCGACCAAAATGTGTTCAATAACCTACTATCTCGGTCGAAGATGATGGTATATGGTATCCCAAAGTGGACCCACACTCGTTCGAAAAAGAGCTTAACAGTATTTGTCACTGTGAAATTATTCTTGCAGGCTGTGAGGATGACCATCTTCGAAAACCAATCAATGAACAAAAATACACAGTAATTTCCTTGCTTGGTGGATGGAGAGCCCGACATGTAATCCATTGAGATGGATTCCCAAGGCTTCTCGGGAATAAGAAGAGGGGTGCATAAGCCTTTCTTCTTAATGGATGTCCTGGAAATGGCACAGGAAGTGCAAGATCTTATATACTTGCTAACGTCTTGTCGAAGTTTTGTCCAATAAAAATGTTTCTGAAGAACGACCACAATTTTCGCCGCGCCAAAATGTCCTACCACCCGACTGTAGTGGGATTCCCAAATCATCTTTTCATGCTCTCTTGTAGGAACAAAGAGATGGCCCAGGTGGAATAAGAGTTTGTCTTGAATGTGAAAATAAGTGACAGTTTCACCTGTACCCAAGAGCTGATAGGTGGTGGAAAAGTCTGGATCTTGCTGATAAATTTAAGGCCACTCAGATGCTTCATGTCCATAGGAATGGAGCATAGTGGTGAGTGTAGCCATAGGAGGCCAACTGAGGTAGTCAACGACATGATTGGAGATACATGTCTTATACTTTATGTTGATATGGAACTGCTACAGGTAGGTGGACCACTTATGATGGCGATCATTCTACAATTTATCTTTTGTTTGTATGAACTACAGAGGCTTGTGATCAGTGTGTATGATAGTCTCCTTCCCTAGAATGTAATGTTTCCATTAAAAACAGGCTTGTACAATGGAATACATTTCCTTGTCATAGGTTGGGTATTTCTGGACAGTCTTGGAGAGTGTCTCACTATGGTATGCCACCAGATGCCCTTGATGAGTGAGAATTGTGCCCACAACATAGTCAGATGCATCAGTCTAAATCTCGAATGGTTGTTGCAGATCAAGAAAGGAGAGTACTAGAGCTTAGCACAAGCGATGCTTCATATCATAAAATTCTTGTTGTTTCTCCTTCCCCCACACAAACTTGGCCCTACCACCGCCCTTGGTCACCTGGCTAAGGGCCCATTCAATATGGGAGAATCCCAACATGAATCATCAGTAGAAGTTGGCTAGTCCCCAAAAGATCTGAATCTAGGTTAGTGTGGTAAGGGTTTGCCAATCATGGATGACTTGGATTTTAGTTGGATCAACATGTACCCCATTCTCATCAACAATGTAGCCCAAGTATTGGACCCTGTTCATTCCAAAAGATCATTTTTCCAAGTTGGCATAAATCTTGTGCTATCACAGAGTGCTCAAAACCTATTGAATATTTTGCATGTGCTCCTCCCACATTCTGCTAAAGATGAGGATGTCATCCAAATATACTACCACAAAGTATTTGGTGAAGGGTCTCAATACATCATCCATGAACCTCATGAAATTGGTTGGTGCATTTGTTAAGACAAAGGGCATGACTATCCATTCATAGATACCTTCTTTAGACTTGAAGGTTGTCTTCGATAAATCAGTTGGTTTGATGGGAACCTGGTGGTAGCCAAACTTTAGGTCAATCTTGCTGAATAAATTTTCCCTCTTGAGTTGTTCAAGAAGGTCATCAATCCTAGGAATGGGGTAGCAGTTCCTGACTGTGATTTTGTTTAAGGCTCTGTAATCAATGCGGACTCACCAAGTCCCATCCTTCTTCTGCACCAGTACAATCAGGCTTCCATAAGGGGAGGAGATGGGTTTAGTGTTCCCTTTTTGAAGAAGATCTCAGATTTGAGGCCTGATTTTTCCATTCTCCATCAATGAGAGTTGACAGACTGGTCCATTAGGTAGAGGTGTGTAGAGGGTTAGATCAATTGGATTCTTGACTTGGTAGTGTGTCAGTTCCCCTGTGGGTTATGAGAAGATGTGGTTTTATTCTTCCACAATCACGTCCACTTTCTTTTGCTGCAAAGAGAGGCGTTGTGTAGAGGCCAAGGATGTGGCCTCAACCTTCTTCTTCTTGTGAGCATGGATCACAAAGAAGATGAACTTCCCGATCTGTGAAATGAACTTACTGCATTTCTTAGCAGAGATTAAAGAAATAGTAGTAGGTGGTGCTACTTCTGGGATCCTGTACAATTATCTACCCAAAGTAATAATAACATTGTAGGGTCTAGAATCATACATAGCATGACACTTCCACAAATATGGTTGTCCTAAAAGAACATCACAAACTTCAAGGGGAGCAATATCAAACAATACCTCATCTTTGAAAGGATTGATATCGTGGGGAAGATGACACTGTTGGATGACACAGAGATATCTTCCTTGGCGAAGCCAGCTGATGGTGTAGGGTTGTGGGTGTGTTGTCGTTGGAAGGTCTAGCTGCTTGACGGCCTTTGGTGAAATTAGGTTCTTCTGAATACCTCTATCGACAATTAAATGAAGAAGAGCCCTCTTGACCCACATTTGCGAGTGAAAGAGGCATTCCCCTTCCTATGGTTCTTCTAGTTTTCTTGGCCGGACTTTGGTGGTAGCGACAGTGGCACTAGGTTTAACATCGATAATCCACTTCCCTCCTTCAGGATTTGACTCAGAATCAGAATTGGCCTCTGAATCGGAAGCCTTCAGCTCGACCAGGAGAGACTTCTTAGAGCGACATTCTTCGGTCTTGTGCTAAGGAATTTTATGGTACTCACACCATTTTCCCGTGTCCTTCTTCGTCTTCTCATTGCCCTTCTTGTGTTTCGTCTTGGAATGGTTATCCTGAGGCCGACCATCTCAACTTGGTCCCTTGTTGTGTGGGTTGTGGTTTCCTTTTCCCTACTTCGACTGTGAGGGGTTTGCATATCCAAACTCTCACCTTATTTTCTTAAATTTTTGCTCGATCTTGACAGCCTATCTATGAGTCATGGCCAATTAGGCAATGTCCAGGAACTCCATTTCTATTTGAATGTATCTATGCAAACAATTGTGGTATTTGAGAACTAGATGATGCTTAGAGTCTTTGAAACCCAATTTGGTGCGTAGGGTATGGAAAATATTGGTGAAATTTGGTATTGTCTGGTCCTTTTCTTGACTTAGGGTGGTCCATCTAGTGTACCGGTCCTCATAGCTTCCAAAAAGGTAGTATTGTTCTTTAATGACGTCCTAGAAGGAATTCCATCTAGAGGCCACGAAACACATTGTGTATTCCTCCATGACCCTTTTCTCAGATTAAGTATCCCACCAGTATTTAACATGGGGAACAACCTTGAGGAGTGAAAAAGTGATCTTTTCCCTATCGAAAAAATTGTGGACCGAAAAATATCCTTCGAGCAGATTCAACCATTTATATACAACATCCGCATCTATCAGTCCTTCAAATAATGGAATATAAAAATTTACTTGTACCATGAAGGGAGTTGCATGGCCGCTTGATGAAGATGCTTCTCCTATGGGAAGTCGTCGAAGGATCTACATGAAGTTGTCCATCATTTCATTCCTTTGTCGCATGAGGGCTTCCTCAAGAAACATTTAAAAGGATCTTTTGCTCCATCATATTTCTTTTCTTCCCCAATGGGTTGTTGTCGGGCTCAGAGTGATCGATCTTGTAATGGTTCAATTGGTTCGAGTCCCAACTTCTTGTACCCAGATCTTGTCGGGGACATGCATGAAAAAAAATAAAATGAAGAGAAGATCGCTTCGATACCACTGATCTAGATTTAGGAGTGGAACAAACTAATTAACAGACTGAATATAATAAACACATAGATATGAAGAATAACACAAATATCCAGTGAACAGTATCTTCTATTAAATAATGAAATAGGCTGAAACTGTAAAACTGCAGAACTGAAACACTTGCTTGAATGGTGGTAGCTATCTCTGAGAAGAGATGTGGGTGCTACATGCATCTATTTGAGCATAATGGATTACCATGAGGCTCCAGAGGCCTTTTTTATATTACTCATGAATGTCAAAACCCTAGACATCCAAAAACCTAACCCTAGAAGGTGAAACACCAAAAGTCATGTGGGCGCTATGGGTAAGTTGGTGTAATTTGGTTCCTCAACTTCCAAGGGTCGTTACTTTTGCATACGAACTCCATTTTAGGCGCGTGATATCCCTTTGGAAAGGTATTTTAGAGAACTACACATTCTTTCGTTAAACTCTGACCCCGTCTACAGTTTGACTGTGGCAAACCAAAAAAACAACGCTTAGGGCCCCAAAATGGCCCTGGAAGTACAACAAGATGTGCTGACATGAAAACATACAAAATAAGCCAGTTGGATTAGGCGAGAGGCCACCCGTATCCACCCGGAGGATGTGTTGGGCTTCAGATAGCGGCTAGCCCCATAAGTGTAGAACTCACAATTACAAAGTAGTACAAAAGAATGTGCTGAACAAAAAAATAGCACGAGGAGCCAGTTGGAATAGGTGGGTGGCCACCAATATCCACCTGGATCAGTAGAAGAAATAATAAACTAACTTGAACATTAGAATAACATGAATAAGCTCAAAATGTGAACATTATATTTAATTTTATGTTGACATAGGAATTGATGAGTTGTGCCTTATTTTGTAAAATTAATGTTTGAACTATTGATGTAATGGGTAGTTATGTAAAATTGTCATCTAGTGTTTAGGGATGCTAATGTGGATCCATTCCACCACATATTTTTTGCTTGATGATAATGGCTATTGATAAAATGTACATGTCGATATTCTATGTTTTTATTGCACTCCCCGAAAGAGCAGATGTCCATGTTGAGTGTTATTAACATTTGACATGTTGAGGCCTTGTATGATGGATTCACTTTCTTGATTTGATGATGAAACTCACTTTGGAGGTTACTTTCAACATTTTATCATGCTTGTTGATGGGATGTCTCACCTTAGTATATGAAAAATTCTCTTGAGGAGTTTCTTCATGGTTTAATGCACTATTTTGAGGAGACATCCATCTTGAAGAAGGTTACTTGCACAACATATTCAGGACATCCACTTGAGAAGGAGGCTTGTACTTATGTCTATGCATTTGATGGTCCACTCTTGAAGAAGTGTTGGTTACTTCGCTCATTAATGAATCACTCCAACCTTTGGGGGTTACATGGAATACTCTCTCATGACTACTGATGGGATGACTCACTTGGAAAGAATATTTTTCACACATGTGGAGGTTTACTCGCTTCATTCATGTACATGATTGAGTATTAAGGATATTCCAAATATTAAGGCCTTGTACCATGGTTTCATTTTGTTGATTTTAGGAGGATGTCCACCCTTTGGGGCCTTATTACATATATGTTCATCAATATTTTGAGGTCAGTCTAGCTTTGGGTGTAATTATTTTTTGACAGAGTGCCCAAATTTCCACTAGATCAATACCCATAATTTTTCGTCATGTATTGGAAAAATTATGCATGATTTATTAGTTGGAAAATGTGATTTAGTTGTTGGAAATTATATGGTACATCAAAATTTTAATTGTAGAAATTTCTAACCACCTATTTCTTCATGTTCTTCTTTTATTTTGCATGCACTTTTCTTTTATTTTGCATGCACTTTTAGCTATAAATTGTATTTTTCATGCAACAAATTATATGGGCCAACAAACCATTCATGGTGATTTGTTTTGAAAAAACTTCCAACCATCATAAGGAGGATTCCAAGCCTTGAATGAGGGCCTAATTTTTTTTTCCTAAAGCTGAAATTTTGTCTCATATCTCACATACATTTTACTTGGATGACGGGAATGAAATTTTGAATTCTTTCTTTGTTGCTTGAGAGAGGTAATTATTATGTTGTAAAAGGAAATTTTGTCTCATATCTCACATACATTTTACTTGGATGATGGGAATGAAACTTTGAATTCTTTCTTTGTTGCTTAAGGGAGGTAATTATTATGTTGTAAAAGATAATATGGAATTGTCTCATAAATTTTATTGCAACGATGATGTGTACACCAATCGTTTCCAAGCTTGGATAGAGGAGGCTTGTAGGACCATGTATATCATTTTTGGCATGAGTTTGATCATGCACATGTTTTCATATTTTATTGTAGCCATAATATCATGGAGTTCTAGCATATATGTAATGCACTTTTGATGTATCCTTGTTTTTGATGATGACCAAACACTAGATTTATGATTTCACCTAGCATGCTCATTTTATAATGTTAGCATGCTCGTTTTATAATGTTAGATTAAGGTAGGAGAAAGAATAAACTCCCTTGAACATTAAAAAAGCACGAATAAGTTTAACATGTGAACATTATATTTAATTTGATGTTGACATAGGCATTGATGAGTTGTGCCTTATTTTGTAAGAGTCAAGTTTAAACTATTGATTTAATGGAAAATTATGTAAAATTGTAATCTAGTGTTTAGGGATTGGTATTAATCTTCACTTCCTTTCATCACCTTTTTATTTCAATCACCATTTCAATCATGTTCGACTATCTACGAAAATGACAACTCTATAGTTTTGATAGCTGTGTATCTTAGAAATAAATAAATACAAAAACTAAACCCAAATATATTAGACCATTTTTAAGGATGTTGGAAGTCTACTACTAAAGTTTACAAAGGTGTACATATTTGTGTAAGTATATGTGACCCCCAAAGACATCCAAAGAGGAAACACATAGAGCAATTATCCTCTACTAATCTTATTAATACATATGAAGTATATCACATAATCTCATTTTAAGACTATGGTGAAACCTTACACCAAACTGGTGTTTGAGACTCCCTTGTTTGTGGGACAAAAGACCCCTAAAACCTATAAAAATGTAATGCAGAATGAAACGTAGATAACCAAACACATCACTACCAAACGTATGAGACTCCCTTGACTGTCACCAAACACATCTTGAAACTGATAGCGGAATGAAACGTCGGTAACCTTCACCGGGAATATGGGCAAAATTTAGTCACGCGGGAACAGAACAGAATCTACAGTTGCATGGGCAAATTTAGTTAAGCAATGAAGCT
>ML787225.1:254172-270748 GCA_009831015.1 Picea engelmannii | reverse complement strand
TTCATGTAATTTGCTTTTTATGAATTTCATTACTTGTTTATTTTATGTTGATGAATGTATGAATTTCAAAGTGTTTATATTTCCACTCTTTTTTGTTGTATATGAAATTGCAAGAAATAAATCTAATCTAAATATATTTAAAGAAATCTATTCTCAAAAGATAACTCTTAGAAACAGTAAATAGAAACAAATTTGTAACTCTAATTTTCTAAGAAATATTTCCATAGAAAAATATTGCTATAAGGATATTCCTAGGAAACATAGATTTACACTATTTAATAAAGGGAGAAACATACATGGAAATCACAAGCAATTTTCCATTTGATTCATACTTTGCTACAAAATTAATTCTACAACAATTAATGCATTACATGAGAACATACCCATTACAAAAAATAAGAGAAACAAATTAATACAGAACATATAACTATTCACTAAAAATAATAAAGTAAGTAATTTACTCAATCACATAAGATAACTTGACATAATGGAAATCCTTACTAGATTCATAAGACATGAAACTGAAAAAAAAATAATCCATGAGTTGAAATCAATGCACACAAAAACATTCAACAAAACATTCCTTAACTCCAGAAATAGTTTTTGAATTAGTCTTTGATGTAATTATCAGTACAATTCATCCCCATTTCTATGTGCCCTTTCCTTGCCTTATCATGTATATCCTGGCCTCGCCCTTCCTTGAATTTCCATGCCATGATTTTCATTTCCATGCCTTTCATTTCCTTTCCTTGACTTGGAATGTCATGCCTTGGCTTGCCTTGCCTTGCCTTGCCATGCCTTGCCATGCCTTGTATTTCCTTTCCATGCCTTGCCTTGCCATGCCTTGCCATGTCTATCCTTTCCTTTCCTTTCATTTCCTTTCCTTGCCTTGTCCTTCCTTTCCATTCCATGCCTTGTTTTGCCATACCTTGCCTTTCCTGTCCATGTCTAACCTTTCCTTTCCTTTCCTTGAATTTACATGCTATGCTTTTCCTTACCATGCCTTACCTTTCCTTTCCATGCCTTGAGTTTTCATGGAACTCTTTGTCTTGCAATTCCTTGACTTTCCTTTCCATTCCTTTCATTTCCTTGCCTTGCCTTTCCCTTCCATGAATTTCCTTGCCTTTCCTTTCCTTTCCAAGCCTTGAATTTCTTTGCCTTTCCATGTACCTCCTTGGATTTCATTGCATTTCCTTGGCATGTCTTGACTTGCCATGCCATGCCTTGAATTTCCATGCCATGCCTTTTATTTTCATGCAATGACTTTCCTTGCCATGCCTTACCTTGCCATGCCTTGCCATGTCTAGCCTTTCATTTCCTTGCATTGCCTTGAATTTCCATGCCATTCCTTGCCTTTCCTTCATAAAGATGGCAAAATTCTTATGTCAGAAGATAACACGTGATAGGTTTGATTTATAATGTAAAATTTAGCAATTTATAATTACAATTTTTTATTTTCAAATTTCAAATTTTCTTTACTTGATATTCACTATCGTAGGTTAATTTATCATAATCGATAACTTAATAGAATATCCACAACCATTTTTATATGGATCATTTTTATTTGTGTTATTCATTTAAAATGTGACAATGGAGTGCGAGAAAAGTGTCCTATGGATATTTCCAAGCACATTTTGGCAATTCTTGAATGGAAAAAAGAGGAAAATTATATTCCTTTCCTTGCCTTTCCATACCTAGACCTTTCCTTGACATGCCTTGCCTTACCTTTCCTTGTCATGTATAGCATTTCCTTTCCTTTCCATGCCTTTCCATTCCTTGCCATGCCTTGCATTTCCTTTCCTTTCTTTGCCATACCTAGACCTAGACCTAGACCTAGACCTTGCCTTGCCTTCCCTTTCCTTGCGATGTCTATCCTTTCCTATCATTTCCATGACTTTCCTTGCATTTCCTTATCTTTCCATGCCATGGCTTGCCTTGTAATTACTTTTCACATCTAGCCTTGCCTTCCATTTCCTTACCTTGACTTTCCATGTCATGCCTTGCCTTTCCATTCCTTTCCTTTCCTTGCCATTCCTTTCATTCCTTTGCCATGCATTTCCTTTCCATGCCTTGCCATGTCTAGCCTTGCCTTTCCTTGCATTTTCTTGCCTTTCCTTGACTTGACCTGTCATTCCTTGCCTTTCCATGCCTTGCATTTCCTTCACATGACTTGTATTTCCTTTCCATGCCTTGCCTCTCCATTCCTTTCCATGTCTATCCTTTCCTTGCCTTACCTTTCCTTGACTTTCCATGGCATGCTTTTCCTTTCCTTGCATTAACTTACCATGCATTTTCATGTTGTTCCTTTCGTTTCCTTGCATTTCCATTCCATGCCCTGGATTTCCTTGCCTTGCCATGTCTAACATTTCCTAGCCTTGCCATGTCTTGCTTTGCATTGCCTTGGCATGAAATTCCTTGCCTTTCCATGCCTTCCATGTGTATCCTTGCCTTTCCTTTCTTTTCCTTTACTTTCCATTCCTAAAATTGACATGTCATTCCTTGCCTTACCTTGCCTTTCTATGCCTTGCATTTCCTTGAAATACCTTACCTTTCCATGCCATGCCTTGACATGTATATCCTTTCCTTACCTTGCATTTCCTTGCCTTGCATTGACTTGCCATGCCATGCCTTGACTTTCCTTTTCTTTCATATCCTTGACATGTATTGTCTTGTCATGTCTTGCCTTTCCATGTCATGCCTTGCCATGCCACACCTTGTATTTCCATGCCTTTTCTTTCCTTGCCATGCCTTGCATTACCTTTCCATTCCTTTCCTTTCCATGCCTTGTCATGTCTATCCTTTCCTTTCCTTGCCTTGACTTGACATGTCATTCCTTTCCTTTCCTTTCCTTGCCATGTTTACCCCTTACATGCCTTACCTTTCCTAGCCATGACTTACATTTCCTTGCCTTACCTTTCCATACCTAGACCTAGAAATTTCCTTGCATTGTGTTACCTTTCCTTGCCATACCTAGACCTAGACCTAGACCTTGCATTTCCATGCCTTTTTTTCCCTTTCCATGCCATGTCTAGCCTTTCCTACCCTTTCCATGTCTTGCCTTTCCTTCCCTTCCCTTTCCATGCCTTTCCTTTCCTTTCCATGCCCTGCATTTCCTTGTCTTGACATGCATTGTCTTGCCATGCCATTCCTTTCCTTGCCTTGTTTTTCCTTTCCTTGTATTGCATTGTATTTCCATGACTTGTCTTGTCATGCCTTTCCTTGCCTTGTCTTGTTGTGCCTTGCCATGACTTTCCATGCTATTACTCTCCATGCCATTCCTTGCCTTTCCATGCCTTCCATTGCATTGCCTTGCCTTGCCTTACCTAGACCTAGACCTATACCTAGACATATACCTTTCCTTTCCATGCCTTGCCTTCCCTTACCTTTCCATGTGTAGCCTTGACTTTCCCTAACTTTTCTTTGCTTGCCCTGCCTTGTGCTGCATTGTCTAGGTGTAGGTGTAGGTTTAGGTCTAGGTCTAGTTGTAGGTCACAAAATAACTCTAGGTCAGGGTCTAGGTCATTGTTATTACCTAGACCTAGACCTAGACCTAGACCTAGACCTTGCCTTTCCATGCCTTGCCTTGCCCTGAATGGCTTGAGGAGGCATGTTGCAACTTGCGACAAAACTCTAACCATGGATGAGATGGATGACCCATTGGTTGCATTGGACTGAGGGAACCGAGTTACTGCTAGTGGGACCCCTTTTCTATCATTATGTTGCACGAACAAGCATTTGTTGGAGGATATATGGAAATAGGGTTTTGATCAGTGGGGCACAATGAAACTTATGAACAAGTGGTCAATTTTGAAGAACACTGCATTAGGAGATTGTGGGTAGCGTGGTCACATGGGCCTTGGAAAAAAAAACGTGCAAGATATTCCATAACTCATTTATGTCACCCAGTTTGGACAATATTCCCTCAGACAAACTTGCTTACATGTCCCTGAATGGGTTGAGGAGGTGAGTTGGAACTCATGATAAAAATCTAACTGGGGATTGGATGGATGAACCATCAGTTGCATTGAACTCCTGAAACCAGGTTAAATTTATGGGGACCCCTCCGCTATGATTTCATTTCCCAGAATAACATTTTTTGGAGGATCTCCAGAACTAGGGTTTTACTCAGTGAGGCACAATGCAATTTATGAACAAGTGGTTGATTTTGAACCCTATGTCGGGAAATTATGGGTAGCATGGTTGTGTGGAACTTGGATAAAAAGATGTGTGGTATATTATAGAACTCAATTATGCCACTCGGTTTGGACATTATTCCCCCAGACCAAATCACCAACATGTCCCTAAATGGCTCGAGGAAACAAGTTGCAACTCGTGATAATACTCTAACTGGGGCTTAGATGGAAGAACCATCGGCTGCATTGGACTCCTGACGCCTGGTTACCATTAGGGGGACCCCTCCACTGTTATTCAGTTGGCTAGATAAGTGTTTTCTAGAGGATCTTCGGAACTAGGGTTTTGCTCAGTGAGGCACAGTGCGATTTCTGAACAAGTGGTCTATTTTGAATAACATTATTCTAGGTGATTGTGGGTAGTGTGGTCATGTGGGACTTGGAAAAATAGACATGCAGAAGCTTACATAATTCATTTATGGTGCTCGGTTTGGACATTATTCCCCCAGACCAAATTGCTAATATATTCCTAAATGGCTTGAGGAGGCGATTTGAAACTCACGATAAAACTCTAACCAGAGCTCGGATGGATGAAAAATTGGTTGTATTGGAATCCTAAATTTTGATTACAGCTAGGGGGACCTCTCCACTATCATTTCTATTGCTCAAAAAAGTGTTTTTTGGAGGATCTAGAAAACTAGGGTTGTTCTTAGTGAGGCACAATGCAATTTCTAAATAAGGGGTCAATTTTAAAGAACATTGTGATGAGTGATCGTGGGTAGCGTGGTCACATGGTACTTGGAAAAATAGAGTGTGGGGGATTAAAAAACTCAGTTATTCAACTCGATTTGGATTTTATGCCCCCAGACCAAATTGCCAACATGTCACTTAATGGCTTGAGAAGGCGAGTTCCAACTCATGATAAAACTCTAACCGGGATCAGATGGACGAGCCAATGATTGCATTGGAATGTTGATGTCAGGTTACAAATAGGGAGACCCATTCATTTTCATTATGTTTCCTAGAAAAAAACATTTGTTGTAGGATCTTCATAACTAGGGTTTTTCTCAGTGAGGCACAATGCAATTTATCAACAATGGGTTGATTTTGGAGAACACTGTGTTGGGTGATTGTGGGATGTGTGGTCGTATGGGCCTTAGACAAAAACACTTGCAAGATATTATGAAACTCAATTATTCCATTCAGTTTGTATTTTATGCCTCCATACCAAATTGCGAACATGCCCTTGAATGGATTGAGGAGGCGAGCTACAAATCAAAATAAAATAATAACCAAGGCTCAACTGGATGAACTGTCAGTTGAAATAGACTCTTGACACTATTTTAAAACTAGGGGGACCCATTCACTATCATTATGTTTCCCGAAAAATTATTTGTTGGAGGATCTTCAGAACTAGGATTTTTCTCAGTGAGGCACAGTGCAATTTTTTAACAAGGGGTTGATTTTGAAGAACAATGTGTCAGGATATTGTGGGTAGCATGGGCCTTGGTAAAATAGACATGAAATATCTTATAGAAATCATTTATGCTACTTGGTTTGGAGTTTATGCCCCTGGACCAAATTTCCAACATATCTTTGAATGGCTTGAGGATGTGAGTTGCAACTTGCGATAAAAATCCAACCAAGGCTTGGATGGATGAATCATCAGTTCCATTAGACTCCTGATGTCAGGTTACAAATAGGGGATCCCTTTCATTCTCATTTCATTTCCCGGAAAATATTTTTTTGTAGGATCTCTGAAACTTGGGTTTTTCTCAGTGAGGCATAGTGCAATTTTTGAGCAAGGGGATGATTTTGAAGAACACTGTGTTAGGTGATTGTGGGTAGTAGGGATGATTTTAAGGATGGAAATTTATTTTAAAATGTAGAAACCTTGGTGAATCTTACTAATCCTTCATATGTCAACTATAAATGTTTGGCGATATTTTTGTAAAATATTCAAATTTATAAGTATTTTATATAGTTTTTATAAAATTTTGGCGATTTTTAAGGTAAAATAAATTTATCCTATAGAATTTGGGCGAATCTTTTTTAAAATAGAGAATCTCGTTTTTGGAAAAACCATGGAAAACTAGCCCATGAGTGAAATTTAGCCCCTAAAATCATCCATGGTGGGTAGTGTGGTCACATGGGCCTTGGATAAATATATGTGTGGGAGTTTATGGAACTYAGTTATGCTGATCRGTTTCAATTTTATTCCCTCAAACCAAAATACCAATATGTYYGTGAATGGCTTGAGKAGGCGAGTTGAAATTCAMGATTAAACTCTGAYCGGGGCTTGGATGGAAGAAATGTTGGTAGCATTGGACTCTTGAAATTGATTTATAGATAATGGGACTGATTATCTATCATTTTGTTTCTTGAAAGAGTGTTTTTTGGAGGATCTCTGGAACTAGGACTTTTCTTAGTGAGGCACAATGTAATTTATGAACAAGGGGTTGATTTTGAAGGACACTATGTCGGGTGATTGCAAGTAGTGTGGTCACATGTGATTTTGTAAAATAGATATGTGGGAGATTACAAAACTAATTTTTTCCACTCGGTTTGGATTTTATTCCCCGCACCAAATTGCTAACATGTCCCTAAATGGCTTGAGGAGGTGAGTTGCAACTCGCGATAAAAATCTAACCGAGGATTAGATGGACGAATCATCATTTGCGTTGGAATCCTAACACCATGTTACAACTAGGGGTACCTCTTTGTTGTCATTTTGTTTCCCAAAAAAAGTGTTTGTTGGAGGATCTATGGAACTAGGATTTTGCTCAGCGAGGTACAATGCAATTTCTGAGCAAGGGGTCAATTTTCAAGAACAATGTGCTTGAAGATTGTGGGTAGAGAAATCATGTGGGCCTTATCCAAACATACATGTGGGAGATTGTGAAACTTAGTTATGTCACTCAATTTGTATTTTATGCCCTCAGATAAAATTGTCAACATGTCCCTGAATGGCTTGAGGAGGTGAGTTGCAACTCATGATAAAAATCTAACTGAGGCTTGGATGGACGAATTGTCGGTTGAATTGGAATCCTTACACTTGTTTACAGCTAAGGGGACCCCTCTATTATCATTTGTTTCCTATAAAATTGTTTGTTGGAGGATCTCTGGAACTAGAGTTTTTCTTAGTGAGGCAAGAAATGGGAAGACAATACAAGACAAGGCATGGCATGACAAAGCTAGGCCAGACAAGGCAAGGAAAGGAAGGGAAATTTAATCCAAGATAATCCAATACAAGCCAAGACAAGGCAAGGAAAGGCAAGGAAAGGCTATATATCGCAAGGCAAGTCAAAGCTAGGAAAGACAAGGCTAGACATGGCAAGGAAATTCAAATAAAGGGAAGGAAAGGTAAGTCATCAGAAGACAAGGAAAGGCATGGAAAGACAAGGAAAGGCTAG
This sequence comes from Picea engelmannii, assembly GCA_009831015.1. NCBI lineage: Eukaryota > Viridiplantae > Streptophyta > Pinopsida > Pinales > Pinaceae > Picea > Picea engelmannii. The sequence continues at coordinate 263,205 of ML787225.1, read as the reverse complement.
CCAAGCCAATCCAAGACAAGGAAAGGAAAGGAAATCCTATAGTTCCCTAACAAAAAAAATGAACCAAAAAATACAAGAATACCATAAAAATCATGAAATGAAGCCAAACTTTCAATCAATCATAAATATGAAATATTTGTTCAATTATGCCTTTTACACATTAAGAATTTTCCAATGGAATCATTTGTTTCATATTGCCAATGCTTATTAGATATGTTTAACAATTTAATACCTTGTAAGGAAAGGCAAGGTAAGACAAGGCAAGGCATGGAAAAACAAGGAATAGCAATACAAGGCAAGGAAATACAATACAAGGAAAGGAAAGGAAAGAAAAGGTGAGGCACAACTAGGAAAGAAAAGGTGAGGCAAGGATAGGAAATCAAGGAAAGGAAAGGAAAGGAAAGAAAGGAAAGCAAAGGCAAGGAAAGCAACAGAAGGAAAGGCAAGGAAAGGATAGACATAGTTCCCTAACAACAAAAATGAACCACAAAATACAAGTATGCCATAACAACCATAAAATGAAGCCAAAATTTCAATCAATCATACATATGAAATATTTGTTCAATTGTTTCTTTTACACATTATTTGTTCAATAAAGCTTCCAAAATGGACAATTCATTGGAATGCAATAAATACCATCACATACTACGTTCCTCTCACCTTTACCTCATATAATGGAAATCAAAAATATAAATACATGTGCATTTTTAATGTATTCCAACATTATCACTCGAAGCATTGCCTACTTAGGTTCATAACTGGCCGAAGTAGTGATTGCATGATGAGAAAAATACATTAAATAATAAGTGAATGGAATTTATCGCAACGTGCTAAATTTGGGGAAACATTATTTGTCCTTGAACATTTTCTTTGTCTTAGGGCATATGGGAGCAACACTATTTGGTTATGTAATTAGGTATTGTTAGGGTAACAATGGAGCTTAAGTTAAAAGGAAGACAAATAAGTATACTATGACAAAATAACAAAAATTGGCATCAATGTTGTAGAGATAATGTGGCTCTATTAGGTGTCAAGTGTTGAAGTAGAATGGAAATTTGAAGGGACTTGGCAAGAATCAGGTGTTCATGATAAATAAAGTACATAGGATGGATGCCTCATGTGACCATCATGGAAACATCATGGCTACACTAAGTGGCATGTGATTGGATTCTTAAAGCATGTTGGCTTGTCAAACAAACTAAATATCATTTATTGGTAATGAATGCAAACCATGAGCATACACATAATACTTCATTGAGTTTCTTATGTTGAGAATCCTTTGCGAGTATGGTTGTAAAAGAGAAGGGACACAAATCTATGGCTATTATATTTAGAGAATTATATTAGGTATTTGTTGGGTTATGCAAACTAGATGTTTAAGTGAGTATGCTTGTTATATAAATGGTGCATAGACTAGCAATGATCAGAGTCGAGGAGTGTGATGAAAAGTATTTGTTGGGTTGCATGCTCTAATAAGTTTATGTGACTAAGCCTATGATATAGAGGGGATGTATACTAGTTGTAATATCCCCCGGTAGTGCCCTAATTTTATTATAAATTGTAAACATGTTTATAGGCTGGTGAGCCAAGTGTATAGAAGCTGGTGGGATTATGTGTTTATTAGGCTAGAGAGCCTAAGTGTTAAAGGTCAGGATCCTGATTTTGTATATGTAATTATGTAGATCATTGATAAAATATAAACATCACTGCATGTAGACCGACCATGAAGAAAGAGTGATGGGGGACTAAGCTTCCACAAGGTTGGGTAAGGGAGGAGGCTAAGTGTGTGGGCCTAGGGGCTAATCTAGGGGCCAAACCTCTAAAGGGGACAATAATTTATTATTTTTTCCTAAAGGCTAAAGTGGACATGTTGAGTGTTGTCCGAATTTCCTGTAAAGGGAACATGTGCTAAGTGGAACTCATGCAACTCTAGGAAGACAAGTTTCAACATGGGCGCATGCAGTTAAAAGCTGAAGCGTCAGCTGTGTTGGGGGTGCATGGGTCATTCTTCCAACCTCTGCCTAGGTTCGTTGGTTAGTATTCCATCCGTCGTCTATCCTGTTTGCCTCCATCATCGACCTCTATGTTTTGTCCTCTGGACACGCATCCTAAAATCAATGAGAACTTGTGGACTGAGCCACATTTTATGTGAAGCCTGGGTATTCTGTATTTTTCTGAGTCGTGTGGTGTCATAGCTGTGGGTTGTTGTGGCCATGCAGTTCCTGGACTGAGTGTGGGTTTCTGCCTTCTATCATTCCTTTGTGAATGAGTGCTGAATCGTTATTGTTTTCCTCACCTAGATGGAGCTGAGTCGAGGAATGTGTTAAAGAAGTGGGTTTTCAGGCTCGTGGTAGAAGAGGCAGGTTGTCAGGCCTGTGAGTTACTCTCTCCAGGTGAGAGAGTGCATGGAGAAAGTGAGAACCCCTGGAAGGATTCCTATAGCTTCCATAGAGCTCGGAGAATTCTGGTCCAGTCTGTTGCTGAAGCCCAAGGCAAGGGAGGTTTAGCAACCGAAGGACTATCTTGGTGACAGTGAAGGTGTATACTCTTGGGGTGGGACAAGCATGTGGGGAATGAGAGTCTGTGAGAAGTGGGCATAAGTGGCTATTGGGACTTTCAGGGATGATTTTAGGGGATAAATTTCGCTCATGGGCTAATTTTCCATGGTTTTTCCAAAAACGAGATTCGCTATTTTAAAAACGATTCACCCAAATTCTATAGGATAAAATTATTTTACCTTAAAAATTGCCAAAATTTTATAAAAACTATATAAAATCCTTAGAAATTTGAATAATTTTACAAAAATATTGCCAATCATTTATAGTTGGCATATGAAGGATTAATAAGATTCGCCAAGGTTTCTAAATTTTAAAATAAATTTCAATCCTTAAAATCATCCCTGACTGGGAGAGAATCCTTCCTCATAAACTTTGTGTCATTCATTGACCTTGCCTAGCCTAGGATTCCCTTGCCTTGGGTGGAGCTCAGTCCCAGTTCGAGGGTGACCATTGTTGAGCGTGATGAGTAATGTGGTCTATGGATGGAAGGTTCATGGAAGTTCTGCACATAGTTGGTGGTCTTCTAATAGAAGATAAGTACCACTTTTATGTTCATTTACATGCAGTGTAATGGTACATATGTTGTAATTGATGAGTATCGCCTGTATATGTTGTATATGCTGCATGTGTAGGCTTACTTTTATTTCCGAATTATTATTTATATATATGTAGAATAGTCATTCTATGTTTATATAGATGTGTATGTTTTTCCGCAAGTATCTCTGTGTGGCATAGCCAGTAGTTTAAGGCTGGAGCTGTCACAAATCAGACTAGAGCAGTAGAGCTGCAAGTGTTGGTAGCATTGCCCGGCCTGTTGGTCGTCGAGGATGTTAAAAAATGGTATCAGAGCTTTAAAGTCTAAGTTAAGGTTGTGTGGGTGACATTTCCCAGCCTATTGGTGGTTGGGGATGTTACAATATGGTATCAGAGCATGGTTACAACACTGAGCTTGGATGGGCCATGTTAGTGGAAGTTGAATCAAGAGTTTTAGAAGGAGTTGTTGAAATGGACAAAACTCAAGTTCTGACCCATGGTTTCAAAATGGATCCTGGATGGGCTAGGTAAGTGGTCATTGGACCCAAGGTTTAAGGTGGAAATTGTGTCTAGAGAAACCAATTTCGAACCTCAGAATGTTCTTGAGTGCCAAGAGGTTACCTTGGCTGTGTTAAGAAGCTCAGGAGGAGTAGCGGTGTCGTAAAACCATGACAGAAGTGGTGTTGGGCCGCAGAATAATGTGTACCTTATGATTTCTTTGGGAGAAGGAGAATCCTTCACGACCGTCAGATCTGGTAAGGTGGCGAGGCAGTTATCCATGAATTCCCTTGGAAATCTGCAGAGTAATTGAGTCTGTTCTACGCCATAGGATCTGTTCAGAAGGAAGGGAAATCCGTTACGACCGTCAGATATGGGGAAGGGGTAGAGGAGTTAACCTAGAATCCCTTCAGACATCGTGACTTCAGTGAAGTCTGATGTCAGAAACAAGAGAAGGGTCGAATCTCGAAGCTCTGAAGTGGATCTACACCATAGATTTGGAGAGGAGAGCTCGACCGTTGGATCAAGCCAATGTTAAAAGGTAAAACATAGTAGTGAAGGGAGAAAGCTTCTGAAGAGTTGAAGTAGTGAGTCATAACGATGTCACTTGGATGGATGTGGACACATGGTATGTGTGCCATGTGTCAGTGGGTTTCGAGCCTGTGGCAGGTTGAAATGCCATATGGAACGTGATGTGTGACACCCATCTGATTGGGCCATGATTCAGTTGCTAGTATTCTACCATGTGGCACCCCATATGAGCATGGTTAGTGGGACCTGAGGTTATATAAAGAAGTTAAAGGTCAGAGGACCCACAGTGGCATTGATCACGATACATCAAGATCAACGACAAGGAGGCATTGCGGGAACCCAAGTTGCACGGGAGTTAATTCTCCAAGGCGGTCCCGCAATCCAAATCGTGGTTTCATCAAGGGGTTACATGTCAGCATCAAAAGAATTGCGGGATGAAAGTGGGGTTACTCCAAACGACCATTGCATGCCCCTGCAATTGGAAAATGTTACGTGATGTGACGTAATGATGCCAACAAAGGTGACATGGGAATGTTCGGAGATTAATAGTTCAAATGTGTGGATGCGAGATCCTTCGAAGCTCTGAAGTCCCGAAGACCCGAAGTTCTGGAACTCAGACGCCTGAGGTTCCATAGTAAGTGTCAGCTGTTGGATGCTGAGTAGACGTGGATGGTTGATCCGCCCTACTTCGCGAGTTCGGTAACTTGAAAATCCAAGAGATTGTTGTGTTGTGCTTTGAAAAATTTCGAAGCCGAAGCCCCTAGTAAGAACCTATTGATCTAATGCTTGATCATGACCCATGGTCACGTGGGTCGGGGGCTAAGAGAACATGGGCTAGTTCCTGAAAGCTTTGTTAAAGAAGGGAAAAGGGTTAGGAAGGAAGCAGGTGGGTTTCATCTAGTTCAAACCCGCATCAAAAGAATACTAAAGACCTGGAACTTTGTGATAGGGTCCAACCAATATCTAAGAGCCATTAGCTCAGAGAAAAGAGATCGTTGCACAAGAAGTGCATCGGAAAAGAAGCACAAGTTTTAAAGGATCATAGATTTCTGCTCAAGGATCAGAATTGAGAAAGGAAGCTGTGATTGGGAACGTGTCAGAAAGAGGAATCCAGATGTAATGGTTACATTAAAACATAAAAAGTGCCAGAGATGTCCTCATATAGAATAAAGAAGGCGAGAGAGATTTCTTGGTCTTTAGACAGATTTTCATTCTAATGTGTCTATGAAAGATAGGAGTTGCAATCATGTTTTTTTTTTCTGGAAAGAATAGAACAAAGAAAATCGATCCAATTGTACAGTGTTGATACTGTTTCAAAGTTTACTGTTATTATGTGTTTTGTGAACGTATGATGTTCTTGGTGAGTGAATGAGTTTGCGAAGAAATTGAATAAGTTTCGAGTGTTCTCTTTTGTAAGATATGCAAGGAGTGCATACTGAGTGCAAGGAGTGCATGTGAGAGAGTCTTTTTTGACTCGAGGCTCATAAGAGATAGTGTAGAACTTTTGTATTAAGAGTATGCATATCAAGCGCAAGGAGTGCGTATAGAGGGAACTTGTTTTAAGTTCGAAGGGCTCAATAAGATGAGCGTAGAGTGTGCTAGGAGGGCACCAGAAATTCTTTTGGAAGACGCAGAAGGGCCGAGTCCCTTTGAGACTGAGTAAGTTAAACGCTTAGGGAGAAACAATGCAAGGTTGCATGCAGAGCTCAAGTGTGAGATAGGGTGAAGTTAAAATTTCATTAACAGAAGCTCGCAAGGGAAAACATCGTCGAAGCCTTCGAAATATTCGAAATCCTTCAAGTTAGGGAGGAAGTCAAGTCTAGAAGAATTGATGCCAAGATATTTGGCAAGAAGTCATTGAGAACCTGAAAGGACAGTAGTAATCCTTGGAGGGAGAAGTGTCGATAGCCATGCATCATTAGATCAAAAGAAATTGCGAGGAGGATAATGTTGAGAGTCATTCAGCACTCAAAATCTTAGGAGAGTCAGCGAACCGTCGATATCAAGGAAGATCGAACCATTGATTCCTTTCATCGGGAAATCGAAAATCGGGAGTTGGGAGAACGAAGGAAGTTTCTCTCGAAAATATCGAAACGCGAACATCTGATTCGCGAGGAGAGATGTATACCATTGAATCACAACGAGTGTGAGCCTTTGATTTGATGCACTTGAATTTCGTGAATTCAGAAGTTGGAAAGGGGAAGAGAACTATTTTCTGATTTCGCAAATCGTGAAGTCCCGATTCACGAGAAAGGATCCACACCATTGGATTAAGAGGTGCTGTGAGTCATTGGATTTGACTCATGTGGATTTCATAAAACTAGATATTGGAAGAAAAGAGGGGAACTGAACACAAATTACCGATTCGCGAGGAATTGATATGGACCGTTGAAACCCGAAAAGATGTGGACCGTTGATCTGAGGAAAACATGGTTCGAGATTTCGGACCTTGGGAGAAAGGAGGAGAGCTAATCCTCAAAGTTCGTGAAGGGTAAAGTCCCGTAGCACTTGGAAGCCGGGCCGCAGGTCATAGCTAGAGGTCACGTCGGTGGAAGTTAAGAGAAGATCTAGCATGTGCTAGACTCTTATTTCAGATTTCGGGGATAGAGAGTCGAGGGTGACTCATATCGAAACACCTGGTATGTGAAATCCCAAAACTCCTTTTGGATAGGTGCATGGCCATAGCCGGTGGTCACGTAGAGGAAGCTTGCGCCCGCCACTAGTTCTCGCTAGTGAGGTTTTGTGCAAGGCCTGTGGATTTGTTTCGTGGAGGTTCTAGTAGGGACCTGAAGAGCTGCCCTAGCTCCGAGAGTTGAAGATCCATTGACCGGGAGGTCAACTGACCCTGCTGAGGTGGGGGCACTACGTAGAAAGTGCTTAGGGCAGGAATAATCATGCACAGTGATCATAGTGGGAGCATAAGAAGATTAAGGAATCCAAGAAGAATTGAAGACTTCTGGGTTCAACAAGGAAAAGTTGCACATGGGAAAGAAGTTGTTGCAATTTTTGTGGCAACAGGTATGTTATGGCTCGTTGGGTCAGCCAGAGGAAAGAATGCTTGCATGTTTGCAAGTGTTTTTGGTGATGTTATTGTATAAGGAAGGAAGCAACAGAGGGCTGAAGTGCTGGTTATAAGTTTAATAAAAGAATCATGAAATCTTCTACTGCCATCAGATATTCAGGTAGTATTTAATGGCAGTCATGTAGGTATGATTTTTTATCACTCTTTTTGCATAATTGCTGAAAGGAAATTTTGGTAAGAATTTCCTCAGCCAGAGTTATTTTATAAAATCACATGATTATATTATTGAATGCATACCACTAGATGTGGTAAAGGCTGGAGGCCTGTTTTAATTCAAATATTTTTAGCTTCAAAATGTACACACTGACACAGTAGAATGTCATGTTAATTTGGTTATGGGGTAATAACCAAAGAATTAAAATATAAGAACTTGTTATAGGAATGGATGCCAGTAAGCTAGTCACGTATGAGACCAAGACATGGTTGGATATGGCAAGGCACGAATATGGAAAGGTTATGAGCCACACAAGTACTAAAATCTTCCTACTTTTAAATAAAACTTATGCTGCAACCTTTTTGCTAACACTAATGAACACCACAAAATTATATTCTTGGAGTAGTGTTCGGGTCAAAAAGGAATACGTTCAATTAATTGGGAAGACAATAGGAAGTGTGTGGAGAATGTGGTAACACATTGGCCAGAATTCCAACTCATGGATGGTGAGATACATGACTGAGATAAAGAGCATTATGTAATTCAATGCAAGGTGCATTGAATAAGAATGCATTGAGAATTACACTCATGCATAGTAAGTGATAGAATTGTATACTAAATGCAATGGTTGAATGAGTTTTGTAAGTACATACATATATATTATTGCATGGAAATAATTGTTACTAACAACTGAAATGTTGTGAACTCATGAAGTTGAGGACATTTCAGGAGTTGCTAGACATTGCAACAGGAAAGTTGCAAGCCAGGTAGTCACAGGAGTAGAGACTATAGAAATGTTTATGTTCAGAAAAATTGAAATAATAAACTTGCTGTTATTAATTATGAACATGCATATGCATAGAATGATGAGTCATTCTATTTGGTTAAATTGTTTGGTAATTGTGATTGAATTGCTAGGTGCAGGCAATTCTAAGATCATTGCATAAGGTGTTGTACATGTTGAATTATGATGTACAAAAAATACTGACAATTTGTTGGTTGTATGCAAGAGGAAGCATTATAGAAAAAATGGTATGCAGTTTGGTGCCTGTGGAAAACCAGAAGGATTGCTGCATTCATAATATGGCAAAAACCAAGATGAATCATGAAATAGAATTTCATGTTTTGGCAATAAAAGTTGAATTTCTTTTCGAACTAATTGGAGTTCCTAAATGAATTCTTTTATGTTTTCTCATGATAACTGCATCTGGGTGATGCATATGAGATGATGTTGATTAAAGTTAGAATGTTGATTACAAAGAGTAGCTTGAGAAGATGCTGATTGGAAATCTCTGAGGGCAGTTGGAACTCCGGGAGCCACGGTGCTCTGAGACTTCCTGAGTCAGCCTATTGTTGAAGCCCAAAGAAAGGGAGGTGTAGCAGCCGATGGAATGTGTGACAGTGAAGGTGTACACTCCTGGTGTGGGACAGGCATGTGGGGAATGAGATACCATTGGTTGGAGTGTTGTTGAGGTTTGGTAACTTGGCCTAGACCATGTGGATAAGGATTGTGGACCGTGACTATCTTGGGAAGCCATTGTCCCGATGGAGTCATAGCCCTGCTCAGGGGTGGAAGGTCTTCTCAATCAAAATATAAGTACAATTCTCTATTTATTGTATGTTGTGTATGTTGTATACAAGTTATAATGTTATATATATATATATATATATATATA
>ML787225.1:232651-247638 GCA_009831015.1 Picea engelmannii | reverse complement strand
TAGGGAAGATAGTGAGAGGGATGGGGAGAGAGAGGGAGAAGGGGGTTAGAGATAGAGTGTGTGAGAGTGTGAGAGGGGGATGGAGGAAAAAAGAGAGAGTGTGTGAAGTGATGGATAGGGAGATAAAGAGGGGGGGTAGAGAGAGAGAGAGTGAGATGAAGGGGCGAAAGAGAGGGAAGGGAGGTAGATAGATTAAAAGAGAGAAAGGGGGGAGAGTGGGGAAGAAAGAGGGAGGGGTATACAATGAGAAAGAGAGGGATGGTTATTTACAGGAGAGAGAGGGAGGAGAGAGAGAGAGATAAGGGGAGGGAGGGAGAGAGCCAAAAAGAGAAAAAGAGAGGTCGAGAGTGAGATGTGTTATAGCAAGATTTGCCTCACCCTATGCAAACTTTCTTAGAATGCCTTTCCATTTCCCTATGTAGACTTGAAGTACTCTTTGAAGTTCCCATAGCTAAAAATTGTATTTTTCCACATATATGCACCCTAACTACTATACAACATGCGTATACGTAGTTTGCACAATTATATCCCATGTACATCAGATTTTGTGCCCAAAATTAAAAAATAGTGTCGGGTTTCCATGTCACGTCATGGGATCCATGATCCTTGACCTTCCATATACTAGAAATGTTCTGAATCGGCCCTTCAGTTCCATTTGAAGGCTCTAAATGGGTCTTATCCAAGCTATGGAAAAGAGGAGAAGAATTCAACTTTGAGAGAAAAGTTACTCCAGAGAAATTATTCACTTCATATTGAGTCTGCATCCATTTTTCCTTTTAAGTATGAACACATTGTTCAACCCCCAAGCTCTTCCCTATTTGATGGAGAACCTCATTGTCTCTCTTATATGATATTTCCTTTAGTGGAGGATTGAAGTGGTGGAGGTCTAGTTGGAAGGGACTTAGTTTCTTTGTTTCGAACATGCCGACATGGAAGTTTTTCATTCATACACTTCTATTGATTACATTTTAATAGAAATACTATTTTCTCGTCCAATTAATGTCTTGCAAATATTTGAATTGTTATTACATGGGCATATTTGTTATGAATATTGATGGATTATGATATTGAATGTGCTAACTTTATATATTATCACCATATGCTTACGTATCTTGGTTATTGAGGACAAGTTGCAAGTGTATTTCTTTGAGTCAAGTGCTCAACGATGGACTTCATCAAACGTATGGATGAGATAGGCTCTTCATCTTGTCTTGTTAGCATATTTTTTATATAGCATACTTGAGATTAGAGTTGATTTATTCAGCCATTTTCGTCTGTTGTGGTTTACCCCATGCCATAGAGTGATTTTCCTCATAATAGAATTGACGACCATACTAGGGAGAGAATCTTCTTTTCGGGGTTTGGAGTGTTTTTCTCCTTTGATTGCTCTCATTTATATTGATTTTCTTGCCATCTGATTGATTGATAGCCTCTATTCATTTTGAGTATGAGTTTCTTGGCCTTATCCTTAACCTGACAATGTTTCAATACACATACGTAGTTTTTTGCCTGATAGTCACGTACATATGCTAGTTGTCGTTCTGTAGGAAGCATATATATGTAGTTTTCTTTTGAACAGTTGCATACACCATCCTTGTTTGCTTGATTGCTGAGTTTGATGTTTGCTGGGTAAGTTTTGATGGTTGTTGAGTCTTCTTAGGTCTCTATCATGACTGGTAAGTGCCTTCAGAGTGAGATGAAACCTTTCTTTGGTTGAATTTTCTGGCGGTTTTTCTTTCTCATCATATTTTTCATTGGTTGTCCTTCTATCTTGGGCTAGGCGTTTGCTTCTTGATATTCTACTTGGTTTGTCTCTGTTTACATACAATAGAATCTTTATATCAAGATGATGTTTAGTCTGTGAATTTTCATTCTTTTATATTGAAAAAACAAAAAAGTATACATTTTGCATTGTTGGCATTTGATATTTTGGGTTCTTATCGTTGATCTTAGTACATGAATGGAAATATTACATCTTATTTGAAATTGCATAAATAAATTGAAGATTGCATTTTGAAAATCTGATCATTTATTGGGAATTGAAGTTAGGACTTTGCATTTTATTCATTTTCATTTATTTTATTTGTTGAGTCATAACATGATCAGTTTGACAACCACACCTTTTTGAGTAAGCAAGGCAACTAAAAGTAACACTGATAAATTTAAAATTGATTAGAAACGATTTTATTTTTTAGGGTGCACAAACTAGCTTAGGATTTAGAGCCTTGGAATAGGATTTTGTGAGTAAACTTCTCCAAGGCTATTAAATTCAACATATGTGTCTGACTAAGGGAGTGGTGAAATCCATTGTATAATTGGTGATGTCAAGAGGCTCCACTTACACTAGAGTTAAGCATGAGGTCACATGAAGTTGGCTGAGGGGATATCCTCCCATTACCTTCTTAGCGTCAGAGATATTTTTGAGGATCTATTCGTATATGGGGGTCTTGTTGGTACCGTTACCTCTGTGAGAGGTGGTGCTTTTGATATTTCAGGCTTTGCTGCCTTGCCTATATGGTAGACCTGACTTACGACTATTCACCTTCACATCAGTTATATCATGGTGTCTTAGTTTCTTGATAGAGGTACCGCATAGGTTACTTGTAGGGGTTATTCTGTAGGTACCCTGGGTCAGATAAGGGTCAGACAACACACAACCTTTATGGAGGATTACCTCCGTGGGGGGTCTGAACGATTGGTTGTTAATCCCATGAGGGCCCTTATAACTGATTCTGATGCCTCCAATATTTTGTAGGGAGTCTTAGGCCCCTCTTTAGTGAGGCATACCTACTTTAGGGAGGGAGGCCCCTTTCAGCCACTTTATCCTATTTGTGTGCATATTGGTCTTTTTTATTTATTTTGGTGTGCTCTTTGATTATTAGTTGGCCTTAGGATTTGTTTTTATATATCAAGTCATGAGTCATCATTGAGCCAGACCAGCTTCCCTGCAGGTCTTGCTATTTGTTAATATTACCACCACATCTTGAGTCTCTTCCTTCTAAAAGGCGTAAAGTTATCAAATGTGGTATGCACACCTCCACCTACTAGACTTGTGATCATACAAGGATGAGTACCGAGTCAAGTCAGAAATATAATGAGAGTCCTTCAACTCCCATTCTTATTATAGTTAATAGTGTTCCTTCAAAACCTTCAACCACTACGATTGTAGTGCTGACGGTTCCCGTCATCACTTCTATCCAGCCTACAATTGCTACTCAACCCATTGGGATGAACCATTTTGGGTCTATTTTTTGTACACATGGATACAATACTCATTCCATCCCTATGACCTTTATCTCTTTTTCTTATGGTATGTCAAATTTAACATCGCAATTTTCATCCTCCATTCCAGTGTCTAATCCGAATACTAGTGTTGGACTTGGGGGCATGACTCCTCCACATGTTCCATTCTCATTTGGTCGTGATCATATCCCTCAAATGACTCCTATAGTTGGAATCCTACCTCATTTTCACCCCAGGTCTAATCCTGGTCTTAATGCTCTTGGATGAAGTGGTCAACTTGGCACACAGGTTGATGTTTATGTCCTATCCTTTACACCTACCTCCTCCACATCAATTCTAACCAACATGTTTGGAATGACAAATCCACCTCTATCCTCCGAATTCACACCCAGAGGAGGTCAGTTTCACACCTTGGGAAACCCCCAACCTGGAGCTACTCCGGCTGGGGGAAATATTTACAATCCTCATCATAACATTCCTACTAGAATGGTGCCCAACAAACCTCATATGAATCAATTTATAGGGGGGTTTTACAATCCCAGACATGGCCATGGTGCATACGAGAACCCTGGATGGGTTGTGATTCCCCTACAATAATCTTTCCTAGGAGCTTGGGGCCAGATGTCGCAACTCCGCCTCCCTTTTCTGTCCATTCTCAATCTTCTAGAATTGTCTAGATTAATGAATGACTCTGTGCATCATGACCTGACATGGCCCCCCATCTCCACCAATCTTCCTTGGAAAATTATGAAATTCGAAGGCAAGACTGGTGAGGATCGTGGTGATCATGTCACTAATTTTCATCTTCGGTGCTCTTCTAATTCCCTTAATGATGATTCTATTCGTTTAAGATTGTTTCAATCCACCCTCACTGGGGTTGCAGTGAAATGGTACATAGAGCTACCAGGGGGGATGTATGGAAATTGTAATTAGACGGTTTAGTCTTCCTCGACCACTTCCAATTATCGGTTTGTTACAATGTCAATATAGAAATTTTGTCATCTTTCCGCCAGGACAAAGCCACCCATATCTTGGATCAAATCCAAGAGTGGTGCAGATGGAAGAGGTTGATCAAGGCCTACATACCTTCGAAATTCCTTTTGGAATGGTTCCTTAACTCTCTACAACCTTATATTTCGAAGGATGTTTCAACATATGGAGTTACAACTGAGGAAGAAGCAATTTTAAAGGCACAATAGTTATATATTATATATGCTTAGTCTGGGATGTTATACGAAATTCTTCCAGATCCATCGAGGTCAAGCTATGACCCTAGAAAAAATCCCAGGCCTCATGCTGATGGTATTGTAGGCTCCACAAATGTGAAATATGCAGACTTGGTAACAAGGAAATTGAAATATTGTCTCTAAACCAGTATGTAGGAGGGAAATCTTCATCTGTGTCCTCCACTCCCACTCAGTTGGAGGATGTACATTCTTTGTAATCGTCGACCAACCCAAATGGTAACCAACAACTAGGAGCTAATAAAAATAAAGGATGTGATAACAATCGTAAGGGTGGGAGGAATAATAATAATAAACCCAAGGACAATGGTAATAATGAGAAGTTGAATAATAATGTTGGTGAGGGCAAGAAAGAATGTAGAAAGGTGAAGTTTCCCTGCAAGCTTTGTATAGACGATCGCCTAACCCACTTGTGCCCCAAACTTGTGGAAGCTGCGGGGATTTTATCTCTACTACCCATTGTGCTGACTAACCCTTTTCCACATAATCAACTCATGGCCTCGCGATCCTTGAATGATGAAAATGTAGAGAGTGGAAGTCAAAACCCACCAATGCAAGATGATGACCGTCTATGCATCAAAATGGTCAAGCCTCAAGTTAACGTAGCCATTCGATCTCGTGACTATAGTTCTTCACAGACTGTTCTAGGTCTAGAGTCTCCCATCCTCTAGAGACACCTTTACAAATAGAAAAACCAAAGCCTCTGCCTCATATTCCGAAAGGAGTACTCAAACGCTCTATGCACAACCCTAGTGCTAGAGTTGCCTAGAATTATTCTATTGTTGAGAATTTGGGTTAAACCCCTTGCGCGATGTCGACTCTGGAGGTAATCCAGACTTTTCCTTCACAGAGGAATGCCTTGCTATATGCATTAGGATCTTTATACCCCTGTGGCTATAAGGTTATCAAGTTTGACTTCACGTATGTGAAGCTTCTCTTTCCTTATCACGTCACCTTTCAGATCCATGTGAGTTACTCAAAGTATACCATAAAACATACTGTTATTGATGAAGACACTGCAATGTGCATGATGTCCTTGATATGTTGGAAATCCTTGGCTCTCCCACCCTTTCATAATATCCGACCATGTTGAATGATTTTGATGATCATTCTTTCCACCCTCACGATATTCTTCCTTCCTTCCCAGTCTAGTTAGGTGGGAAGACGATGGAGGTGGATGTCGAGGTGGTTGATGCACCCCTTGATTATAACTTGTTACTAGGATGTAACTAGACTTATGCTATGACTATAGTCATATCATCTATCTTTTATACTCTATGATTTCCTCGCGATGGGAAGATCATGACGATCAATCAATTTTCCTTTGCGTATGACCCTACCTTCCTCGACTGCGTCTTGTGAAGGTCAGTCACATACTAGAATGGATATACCACTGTCAACAACTGAGATAGTGTATCAAGATGTTTTTGAATCTTCTGTCGACCCAGATCTTTTCGCCTTGCAGAAGGATGAGGAGGATCCTTTTCTTAATCTCGTATGGGCCACTTCATTGTCTTTCTCACATGAATGCCTCGATGATAATTTACCCTTAGATAAAGAAATCATAGAGCCCATGAATGGTTCTAACAAGCCATGGGATGATATGCACCATCGCTCTTATTTCCTCCCAGAACTTACTAGAATAAAAAAAGATGATTTTGGATCTACCTTGAGTGAGATAGTTGGTCACGTCATAGTTCCACTTGATACACATGAAATTTATGTCGAATTAAACATGGCGAGTATCTATCCTACCATCACGATAAATATCTCTAGTATTCTTGGTAAGGTTGAAAATGTATATATTGGTTCAAATTGTTTGCCGGAACAAATTCTGATCTACACCAATATCTTCAAAGAACTCTGTGATGTATTCACTTGGTCATATGAAGAGATGTCAGGAATAGACCCTTGAATTATTGAACATGATATTAGAACCTACCTAGATGCCAAACCTATTCGAAAATGACTTAGAGTTGTCAATCCTAGGAAGGACCCTTCTATTAAGGCAAAGGTGGAAAAAATTCTTAATGCTGGCTTTATCTACCCGGTTCCCTTGAATGAATGGATATCCAATCCTGTTCATGTGAAGAAGAAGCAAGGAATCATCTGTGTATGCATGGATTTTCGAGACTTGAATAAGGCATGTCCTAAAGACAACTTCCCAACACCCTTCATTGATCATATTCTCAATGAGTGTGTGGGAAGCGAAGTTTTTTCTTTTATGGATCGATTTTTAGGATACAACCAAATTCAGATTAAGCCTGAGGATCAACATAAGACGACATTTATTTTTCCTTGGGGTACTTTTGCATACCAGAAAATTCCTTTCGGCCTTAAAAATGCTGGAGCGACCTTCCAATGAGCTATGACCTTTGAATTTGATGATCTCAAGCATATAGTCGAAGCCTATCTAGATGATCTCATTGCTCACTCTCACAAGAGAGTGGATTATTCTACCCACATTAGGCTAGTTTTTGAAAGATGTCTCTATTACCACATCCTTTTGAACCCTCATAAATGTATCTTTTGCGTTAGGTCAGTTTGTCTTCTAAGATTCTTAATCTCTGAGACTAGTATCATGGTGGATCCATTAAAGGTTGAGGCAATACTTCGATTTCCTTCCCCGCACACTATTCGTCAGCTTCAAGGTTTACATGGGAAACCTAAATTTTTACATCGATTTATAGTAAACTATTCCAATATTACTAAGGGTTTCATGCATCTCTTGAAGGACACTCCTTTTATCTTGGATGGGTGAGCCCAGGAATCCTTTGATGCTCTAAATAAAGCCTTGGTATCGACACCTCTGTTGAAGCCTTTAGACTATAGTAGAGATTACTTGCTTTATATCGGCGCTTCCTAAGGGATGATTGATATGGTTTTAGTTCAGGAGGATGATGAGCTCCATGAGCACGCCATTTACTATATTAGTTGAAACTTAGTCAGCCCTGAACTCAAGTATTCTCATGTTGAGAAGCTAGCTTTGGCTGTTGTTCACACAGTTCAATGATTATGACACTATATATTTATTTGTAAGACTATCGTGGTTGCTAATGTCAATCCATTTCAATACATCCTTAGTAGGCATATCATAGGGGAAAAATATAATAAATGGATTGTCATCTTGCAATAATTTGATCTTGATTTTGCTTCTGCGAAATCCAAGAAATCACTAGTTTTCGCTGAGTTAATATCACACTTCCCTTGGTTAGATGAGGATGTTATTCATATTGATACATTTGAGGATGAGCACATTTTACTTCTTTCATCGTTAGACCCCTGGTATGGAGATATTGTGATCTATATACAAACCTTGAATTTCCCTCAACATCTTTCGAGAGATGACCGATGACGTATACAATATCAAGCTAAGAACTACCTTGTCATTGACAACACTTTGTATCACTGAGGAGTAGACAATATATTGCGTTGTTTCTTGACTCATGAAGAAGATGAGTCTGTTCTTAACGAATGCCACAGTGGGGCTTGTGGTGGTCATCTATCCGGGCTTGCGACAACCCAAAAAAGTTTGCAAGCCGATTATTTTTGGCCATCTATTTTTAAATATTGTTTCTAAGCAGTCAAGAAGTGTCACCCTTGCTAGGTGTTCACTTGGAAGATGCGATCACATCTATCCCCTCTCCACTCGGTCATTATTGTTGGTACCTTCACTAAGTGGGGGGGGGGGATTTTCTGTATTGAAACCCAACTTCGGCTGGGGGGAATCATGATATTATTATGGTGGTAGAGTACTTTACTAAGTGGGATGAGGCCATGCCTACAGTTAAATATGATGGTAAGACTGCTGCATTTTTCGTGTTCAATCAAATTATAGCCAGGTTCAAAATATTGACTGAGACTGTAACTAATCATGGCAGTCACTTTCAGAATGAAATGATGAAAGAATTAGCATCAAAACTGGGGTTGAAACATGGTCATTATTCCCCTTAATACCCCTAGGAAAATGGAAAAGTAGAGGCCATAAACAAGTCTCTCAAGAACATTTTGCAGAAAACTATCAGCCAGAGAAAATCTGACTGGCATATCATGCTTTACCCTGTGCTTTGGGCATATTGAACCTCAGTTAATAATTCCACCATTTTTTCTCCTTTCCAGTTAGTGCACGGTGTGGAGTCGAGACTCGATCCTATCTATTGAATGAAAAATCCCTTCTCTTGGATTGGCAGTTACGCTCCCACCTGACACTTCCGATATCGAAAAATGCCTCGTACACCTGGAGAGTCTATATGATCAACGTCAAGATGCCTCTATGGATATTGAAGTGAATAAAGGACGTGTCAAGGTCAATTATGATAAGTTTTTATATCCTCGTCAGTACGTTGAGGGTGACTTCATCCTTCTGTATGACCAAGCCAAAGAACAACTGGGGGCAGGAAAGTTCAAAATCATGTGGCATGGTCCCTATATCGTGTGATATGTCTTGGAAAAAGGAGCCTATGAATTAGAATATTACGAAGGGAATATGCTGGCTGAACCCAGGAATGGGATCTACTTGAAAATATACTATGCTTGAGCCCCAATATTGGTTGTAACTCTTTGTATACTAATGCATTTTAGTGTATATATATTTTCCCCTTTTCATCTTCTCCTTGCTTATCAAGTTTTCCCTTGGTTGGAAGATGTTAGTGGAGTCTTCGGTCTACTTAGGATTCGCATACAGAGCCAGTCGTCATACAAAGAACTTGGCTTCTGCCACTTGGGTTGTTTACTCACCTGAGGGTCTACTGGTGTCTTCAGGTGGCATTTTCCTAGGACCATCAACGAATAATGTGGCCAAATATAGCTCCGTTATAGAGCTTTTACATGATTCCATTTCACATGGTATTCATTCTTTAGAAGTTTTCCTAAAATCCTAGTTAGTAGTATGTCAGTTGAATGATAGTTACCATGTGTGAGACCCTACTCTACTCCGATGATTCCTATGGGTACGACTTTTGGAATGACATTTTGATTTTATTACTTATCATCACATACCTAGAAGTTCTAATTATGTATCTGATGCATACACTAATTATGTTTTAGATTGGCATTTGTCACATAACTAAATCAAAGAAAACACATTAACCAATGTACACATTGTAATATAAGTAAAGCTGAAGATCACTGCTTTTTATATTTCATCTCTCTAAAAAATATGGTGTTATAGCAGAAAATTGGGGTTCACACCCTCAAAATACATATACATCCGATCAATATAGTAATCATGACATCTTCTCATGTGGCACTGGATGTGTGTCATGATACCATAGTACAATGTTTGTGAGACACCGGAAGAGTCACACCTAAGCTTAGGGCACACCTACCACTTGCCACTGCATCGCCTCCGAAACATCCTCTACCTAAACCATGGGAATTCTTTGCGTCAAATGAGACAGGTTTCCATGCACGTTTTGAAGGACTCTCTCACTGTCTCCTCCCATTGGGTCATCCCCCTAGTGCCTCTACTAGTGTCATGGAATTCCATCTAGCCGTCGCAGACCCACATCTGTGTAACATACATGTTTTATTAGTACTTGACATCATCCAAAAATATTTTTGTTTTCTTCTACAAAAATACAAAAAAATTAAATATTTAAAAAAAAAAATTCATACGTATGTCTCCGTAGGTGGAACATGGTGGTACTGTCATGTATGGATCTCCTTTGAAGTCAATCCCTGCATAAGAGTAGTCCTCCAGAGCTATCACCTGCCGATTCAACTAGAAGAAAAACTCGTCATTTTAGGGTGTTGGTACCCTACCACCCCCCAACCGCCTCATCACCTTGGTCCATCATGTCATGGATGGATCACGAAGTCCATGAGGAACAATCTCGATTCTAGGGCCCAAGACTGGAACCCTCTCAAAGAAAAAACTACATAGGATAGAGGTGAACCAGAAGTTCATCTTTCTACCTTGTTTGTAGTTTGTTAGCTGGCTCTTCATGTTGGCTAGTAGTGAGGTGCACCAGTCATAAACCGTGGGTCACAAGCACTCCACTGAATATAACATAAGTGGCCTTGATGTCTGATGCAACAAGGTCAACCCTGTGATCCATGGCAACACTAGGACAATGATATTGAGACTCATATTGTTGATTGCTCTGATTGGGAGTTGGCTCCCTACCTTCTTGGTCCCTGCAATGAAATGAGTGGCTATGTATTCGTCTATGTTCATGCCACTCCCAGATCCCTAGGATTTTAGGTTCACCACCTCACCCTGATGTGACAATCCTATCAAAAAGTATGTGTCCTCAACTTCAATCCTTAATGGTTTCCCATCGAGGTTGAAGGTCTTTGTATCTGGATCCCAGTAGTTCACCAACATCTAGAGCAGTCTCACTTGAGCCCTCATGCCTTTGAGAGCCCAAAATATATATATCCCACATATTATTAATGCCATTTGGGCCCCTGGATATATCTCCGCTGCAACATCAACCTCTTCATGCTCTCTTTCTCTCCACTCTAGCACCATCCTGCAAGTTTAAAATCATTTTTGAGTCAGTAAAATTTTAAAAATAAAATCCATGAACTTGTACGCGAGATACAACTTACACAGTCACGTATAGGGTTGCATATGCATGATCTATTTTGATAATAGTCATATATAGGGCTGTGTATACGTGACCTGATGATCTACAACCCGCATATACCCTAGTTTCTAATTTGCGCTTTAAAATAATCAAAAAAGGAGACCTAATTACAAATACTAATCCACTAGAAATGAAGAGAAGGGAAAGATGACTTACTTGGTCTAGACCATTGTCAATTTCGTCACCCGTGGCTCTTGCAATCCACAGTTGAAATTCAGAGGCAATTTGGTCCAAAATGCACTATTTGGGTAAAAAATACAAATGGTATAGTAAAATTGGTTATTTTCACTATTTATAGAAAAATTTTACCCACTTTGCATAGTTTTTGCTAATGTTTTAGCCTAATGGACTAATAAAGCAGTGGATGGATTTGGTTATGGTGGTTTTATCCAGGGATTCTTGTGGTTTGTAGTGCCATGTCATCCATTCGTAACTTTGGCAGGTATTTTCATTGACCAACATATATGATACACCATCACTCCATTTTGCACATTTGCATTATCCTATAACTACAATTTGTATGCCTTAGGTACAAATCCATTTAGTAGCGATACACAACCTTCTTTCTACAACCAAAAGTGTGATTATTGAATGGTAGATACTTACCAAACATGGGTGCCCTAGTTAGAAACTCTGTGCCATTTGGTGCCCATGCATAGATTTTGTCCGTAAGACTGGGAGTCCCTTATAGCTAATATATGAATTTGCTTTCAAACCTCATTTCTTACCCATAAGAATGCTGACCTATACCTAGTGGGACTCCCAACAAGTTTGGTTTAAGCTCTTTTCCGACTCTCTCAAAAAGAGAAAATATTGTTGAGTGAACTTGTCTCTTTCACACTCATAAATTGGATTTCAAAGGATGTCTATTTTGTGTAAGTTTACCCCTTTTTCAAACCAAGTAGACTAAATTTATGAAAAAGGACATTCTTTGGAATTAAGTTGTAATTGCATCTCATCTTCTTTCTTGAAGTATTGAGCCTATTGCTCATTCTTGTTTTCGCATTATAAGCATATCACCTCAGCAGTTTGCATCATCAGCCAAGCAGAGCCTTGTTTATATCCTTTGCAACTTGACACCCTATACCCCAAGAGAAAATTTTCCCCTGAGTGTCCATATCCTGCATGAACCTCCTTGCATTGAGCATAGGCATGTTCCACTGTTGGAACTAGTTTCTTACTAGCGACACTCGTTTCCTCCATTATATCATAACATTCACTTGACTATGAACAAAAAAAAATATATATGGGTGAGAAAAGAATATTATCTTATGTTGGCAGTAGTCATGTCACCTTTGAATAGAGAAAAACTTTTGAGTCCAATTTTCATCAAAATTCTGGGTGTAGCATGACCTTAGGAAGCCAATCTCATTACTTAGATTTTACTCCCCCAATTGGTTACTCTTCCAGTCCCTATGGAGATTCTGATTGGTGCCTCTTGCATCAAAAAGTTTCATCAGTGAATCTATGCTGCCAGAGTCATCCATATATCTGATGCTCTTTTTCAAAAGATGTCTATTAGCATGTGTCGGTCATTTCTCAGAACTCTTGACTTTGCATGTCAGCCATACCCTCAGTGTCTCTCAGAGTTACATGAAGTTGTAGTCCTATCATGCACCTGGTCCTACTTTCATTATAGGTAGGTAACCTTGAGCCCAATAGTCGACATTTCCTTATTGGTTGTTGACTAGGGAGTTTCCCTTGTGCTCGACAAAAATAAATCTATTCACATAGTGGGATTCATGAAGTGTCTTATATGCCATTAGCCTTATTGATGGTTTCCTTGCCTTTGTCGACAATTTTCCTTATTGGCGGCTATTAAGAGGGTATTTTTTGTTCACTACTTGCATCTAGTGCATGTGAAAGACACACAGGGGCATTGGTTCATGAACATGTTCTTCGTCTGAGTTCCTACAAATAATCAATCTCCTACTTTGTACCTCGTGTTGAATGATGAGAGATGTTGTAATTCTCTCCTTTCAACGGGTATCCTTCCATTGACATCAACCCATATATTATGGAAACAAGACCTAGAATCCTATGAGTACCTAGAGGCTTGCAGTCATGAATGGCAGGTTCTCTCACCATCAACAGTTGGGAATACATCAATGTCTCCTGATCGATGGATTGTTCAAGTGTTTGACCTCAACACCTTTATTCACACTTGTAAGAATGTACTCAGTGCCTTGATACCTACTTTCATTATCGGTAGGTTGTCTTGCATTTTTTGACGGTATACCTTAATGACCGGTAATAAAACAAAGTCTCATTGTGTTTGACCTCAACTCCTTTATTCACATAATGTAGACTTGCACCTTTGGCAGATCCTGTAGAAGACTGGAAGACATTAGTTCATATTCACAACTTTCCCAAGATGTTTCTATCTTTCATGGGACCAATACCTATATGACTTCAGTGATCATGGGAGATCAGATTGTACTCCATTGTATACTG
This sequence comes from Picea engelmannii, assembly GCA_009831015.1. Taxonomy (NCBI): domain Eukaryota; kingdom Viridiplantae; phylum Streptophyta; class Pinopsida; order Pinales; family Pinaceae; genus Picea; species Picea engelmannii. The sequence goes on along the minus strand of ML787225.1, from coordinate 234,104 downwards.
ATATCTTCAGATTGATTTTGAGACTGGTTTTCACTAGGCCTTGTTCATGTCTATGACATCGTATGACATGTATCTAATTTTGTATTTCCTATTCATGACCATGAACAATTGTTTGGTATATTTTCACATGGTTCTACAGTGTAATTCAAATTGGCAGCCATGTGCATAAAGTCAATATGGATTGTAATATTCTTATGAGCAACTAGTTCATCCAGCTGGGTCTCCATTACTCCACTTTTTGGAATTATAATATATTTCAGACATTGCAAATACTCCTCCTACCTCACACATTAGGGGGAATATGTTATAGAAATATTTTCCTCACCCTATGCAAACTTTCTTCGAAGGCCTTTTCCATTTCCCTATGCAGACTTGAAGTCCCTTTTTGCAGTTTCCATAGCTAAAAATTGTATTTTTCCACACATACGTGCCCTAACAACTATATATCATGCATATATGCAAGTTGCACCATTACAACCCACATACATCGGGTTTTTTGCCCAAAATTAAAAAATGGTGTCGGGTTTCCATGTCACATCATGGGATCCATGATCCTTGACCTTCCATATACTGGAAACATTCTGACTCATCCCTTTAGTTCCATTTGAAGGCTATAAATGGGCCTTATCCAAGCTGTGGAAAAGATGAGAAGAATTCAACTTTGAGAGCAAATTTACTTTGGAGAAGTTATTCACTTCATATTGGGTCTGCATCCCTTTGTCCTTTTAAGTTTGAACACATTGTTCATCCCCGAAGATCTTCCCTATTTGATGGAGAACCTCATTGTCTCTCTTATATGAGCTTTATTTTGGTGGAGCATTGAAGTGATGGAGGCCCAGCTGGAAGGGACTTAGCTTCTCGGTTTCGAACGTGCCGAAATGGAAGTTTGTCATTCATACACTTCTGTTGATTACATTTTAATAGAAATACTCTTTTCTTGTCCAATTAATGTCTTGCAAATATTTAAATTGTTATTGCATGGGAGTATTTGTTATGAATGTTGATGGATTATGCTATTGAATGTGATAACTTTATATATTATCACCATATGATTATGTATATTGGTTGTTGAGGACAAGTTGTAGGTGTATTTCCTTGAGTCAAGTGCTCAACGGTGGACTTCATCGAAAGTTTGGATGAGGTAGGATCTTTATCTTGTCTTGTTAGCATATTTGTTTATATAGAATACTTGAGATTAGAGTTTAATTTTGCAGTCATTTCTGTCTTTTGTGGTTTACCCCATGCCATAGAGTGATTTTCCTTGTAACAATATGGAGAGAGAGAGGGAGCAGGTAGAGAGAAAAAATAGTAGAAGAGAAGTTGATAGTGAGATGGAGAGAGAGAGAAGGAGGTAGAATGAGGGGAAAAGAGAAAGAGTGGGGGAGGGAGAGAGAAAGAGGGGTAGAGAGAGAGAGAGAGAGAGAGAGAGAGAGAGAGAGAGAGAGAGAGAGAG
>ML787225.1:214418-232040 GCA_009831015.1 Picea engelmannii | reverse complement strand
GTAGAGATAGTGGGAAGGAGGGAGAGAGAGAGGAAATATAGTGGGAGGGAGTGGGGGAGGGAGAGAGAGAGGAAATATAGTGGGAGGGAGGGGGGGAGGGAGAGGAGAGATAGTGGGAGGGAGGGTGAGAGAGAGAGGATGGGGGTAGAGATATAATAAGACAAAGAGTGAGAGGAAGGGGAGGGGAGACTGCACTATGAAATCATAGAGATAAGAACATAATTGGTTTTCATTTTATTTGATGTTTTTATTTGAATTTTAATTAGCATGGAGATGATTTCTCTATTTTGTTTTTGTTCTCTTTTATGTTAATGTTTACCGTTTGGAGGTGCTACTGCAGTAAAATCAAGGTATAACTTTTGGGACAAATGGGTTTGATTATGATGACAACAATTTATCGGTACTTTTGGTAGGGATAGATTTGATTATGATGAAAATAATTTGGGAGGGATAGATTTTATTATGATGAAAATAATTTATTCTTCTGTATCAAAGTTTTGTTTTGTTGTCCTTTATTTTAGGTTTTTGCAATTTGGGGAGTGGGGGAGAGAGAGGGATGGGATATAGTGATAAAGAGAGGGAGGTTTATATACAAGAGAGAGAGGGAGGGGAGAGAGAGATAAGGGAAGGGATAGAGAGAGACAACAAGAGAAAAAGAGAGGTCGAGCGTGAGATGGAGAGAGAGAGGGAGGGGGTCAAGAGATAAGGGGGATGGAGAGAAGGGGAGGAGGGAGAGAGAGAATAAGAGTAGTAGAGAGGTTGAGAGTGAGATGTAGAGAGAGAGGTAAGTATAATGAGGGGAAGAGAGANGACAAAGAGTGATAGGAAGGGGGTGAGAGACAGTGAATGGGGGGTAGAGAGAGATAGAGAGAGAAAGGGGGAGAGTGGAGGAGAGAGAGGGAGGGAGATACAATGAGCGAGAAAGTGAGGGGGATAAAAAGTGATGGGGAGAGAGGGGTACATGTATGTGAGAGAGGGGGGGGGGGAGTAGATAAGGGGAAGGTGGGAGTGAGCCAACAAGAGTATAAGAGAAATTGAGAGTGATATGGAAAGATATATTGATACGGTAGAAAGAGAGGGAGGATGGGAAGAAGGGGATGGAGGGAGAGATACAACAAGAGTATAAGAGAGGTCGAGTGTGAGATAGAGAGATATAGAGAGGGAGGTATAATGAGGAAGAGAGAAAGTGGGGCATAAAGAGAGAGAGTGAGAGTGAGACTACCAATGAGAAGAGATAGAGAGGTGGGAGAGAGGGGGGTATAGGGGGAGGGAGGGACAAAGTGGACGAGAGAGAGAGAGAGAGAGAGAGAGTCAAAGAGGGGGGATATAGAGAGAGGGAGAAAGTGTGAGAGTGTGAGGCATGACAAGGTAAGGTCTAGGTCTAGGTCTTGGTCATGTTTTAAGTATAGGTATAGGTATAGATCTATATCTTTCCATGCGTTTCCATGTATAGGTATTACCATGTATAGGTAAAGGTCATGTATTTACTTTCCATGCCTTACCTTTCAATGTACCAAAATTTATAGTGTGTGAAAGGGAGAGAGAGGAAGACAAAGAGGGGAGGTAGAGAGAGTGCATGTGACAGTTTTGGAGGGAGAGAGAGTGTAACAACCCTGTTTCCCCCAGATTGTAATTAATCATAAAATAGGATTACCATGCTAAGGCATGTGGATAATGTAAATGTATTATTGTTAAACTACCCATAAATGACTATTGGGGGGTGAAGCCTTGAAGTACAATCCATGATATCTCTAGAGGAAATAAATCAATTAATAAAGAAAGGACCAGTGGTTGAATCATCAACCACCCCCATGAATGGAAGCATGGTCTAACTGCAGGATGTTAGCTCAACATACCACTGAGACCTGCAGACCTCATCTTCCTCTTGACAGATGGAACATGACAGGTTAGAAACCTTCCAGAGGAGGGAAGGTAATATACATACAGAGACAACAAGAGAGGAGATAGGGGACAAGAGCACAAGCTCGTAAGGGAGATGTGAGAACCCAAAGGAAGTGTCGAGAACAAGGCCTGAAGGACCTGAACGCAAGCTTGATGTTGAGGAAGCATCTAATAAACCTCACAGGGTCACTGTGACAGAGATATTTTCTCTGAGAGATGGCATAAATTCCATAGTGATATCATGGCTTGGTACGGGGGTGGCTAGAGTGCTAATAATGAATCCCTCTGAGCCTATGGTTGGGTGGAAAGGTGCACACCCACAGTTAGTTGGTTGGATGCAACTTGCAATAGATAAGTATTCTCATACCCTATGTGATGTAGTACCCCCAACCCTCGGGCCAGAATCCACATAGGATCGATCTCCTTCGAATCCGTAGAACCGAAATAGTTCTTTCAGGCCCTCATTGGAACCCCACGAATCCGATCCACAGGCCCTTCACGAAAAATCCATCAGCATAAGCAATGCAACAGGCATGAGTCTTCACTTGTACATGGCCACCAGATATGACTGCGACTTTTTCCGAAAAGGAATTTTGGGTTTCGCATCTTTGCGAATCCTGATGTCGAGTCTCTTGACTCTTCAATCCCCGAAACCCGAAATGTCGAAATTTCGATCTATGTGACTGCATCCTCTGTGACCACAACCCTTCTCCAAATACACGTCGCATTTCGTGACTTCGGGGTTTTCAACACCAAGAGCCCTGACTCCTTGTCTTCGGGATTCCCAAAATGCAGAACCCTGAAATGTCGAAGTTTCGAAATGTGTGACCGCAACCCCACTCCAAAGATATGTCGTGTTTCGTGACTTCGGGGTTTTCAACACTCTGTGACCCGGATCCTTGTCTTCAGTATTCCCAAAATGTCGAACCCTGAAATGTCGAAGTTTTGAAATGTGTGACCGCAGTGCCACTCCAAAGGTGCATCGCATTTCACGACTTTGGGGTTTTCAACACTTTGCGCCCCCGCTCCTTGTCTTCGGAATAGCCGAAAAGCCGAACCCTGAAATGTCAATCTTTCACCCTGTCCCCTGACCTATGAGTAGTCCTCCAAATGATTTTGGGTTTTCGTGTTTCAGGACTCCGCGATGCAAGGCTACAATAATCCTTTCCCCTTCGAGCTCCCGGTATCTGAAATACCGAAGTACCGAAGCCAAAAATGCCACTATTATGATTTCAACGAGATCGATGGCTATGGGCCTCCCTCGATCCGATGGCTCATACTGTATCGGGATTTTGCAGGTCAAGAGTCCTGACTCTTACCCTCTGTATCTCCCGATAGCAGAAATGTCGAAATAGGCCTTTCGGTCCCCTCTTCGCATACGAGGGTTAAACCTCATGCAACTTCTCCTGGATCCAATGGATATCGATCCGTGCACCCAGATCTAATGGTCCAGATCTCTTTCTCCTATGCACTCTCCTCCTGCTGCCTGGATGTAGATTCCATGATCCAAATCTTTTCTCCTGCTGCCTGTGCTTCTTCCTTCCCCTTGGAAGATTTTCTAAGCATCGAAGTTCTCGGCCTTCGTTATTTATCCTCTCTATGATCCCTACAACATTGGTCTCATGTGTGTTCTTGGGACACTGTCCCTCCTGAAATTCATCGACTATGAAACTTCAAAGGGTTTCTCGACCTCTGCACTCCTTCCAGGGTCCCTACACACAACTGTGCTATCCGTCCTTAGCTTCGGACTTGAAACAAATTCTTCCTGCGCTCACTCCTATACTTGTCGAACCTCCAGACGACTATCTATCAACACTTCCCTTGACTGTTGGCCTAGTGCATTCCTTGCACAGGTATTTTTCCTCCTTGAGCTTCAACTGCTCAGACCTCAATGGTCTCTACCCCTTTCTCACCTTGAAGGGATGTAAGTGCCCTCTGGCAACTTCCTTCTCAAGAACGCTTTGCTGAGCCTGCAGGGTGTTCAGTAACCCTGTGAAGGTCTTCCCTTGACACTTCTCTTCTCTCTGAACTCAAACAAGATTTCTCTCTGTGCACACTTGCACCAACTCAATGCCCTCCTGGCAGAGTTCTCTAGAATCTTGAGTGACTCTGTCTTCTCACTGAACTCAAAATAGAGTTCCTCCTGTGCCCTCTATGCACGTGCTCAATGCCCTCCTGGCAGAGCTTTCGTAGAACCCTCAATGATTCTGTCCTCTTTTCGAACTTGAAATATAGTTCTCCTTAATGCACCCTGTGCATTTGCTCAATTCCCTCCTGGCAGAGCTTCCACACAACCTTCAGTAGTTTTTTCTTCTCTGTGCCTTCCTCTACACAGTCTTCACCTCCAAGGTGTTCAACAACCTTGAGGCTTCCTCCTAAGTCTAAGACTTCCTCTGGTGCACCCTCCTAGCACGTCTCTGTCTGAAATTCTGCGGAATTTAGAAGTGCACTCTATGCACTGGCTTACAGAACCCGTAGTGTTCTGTCATGCAACCTCATGCATGAAGCCACAAAGAACCCAGACCTGGAATCAAAGAACCCAACAGACAACGAATTCTATCTGTAACCTGCAAATTCAAACTAACATACATCTACAACATATCATAACACACATATGGCATTCATTCATAAACACCTAAACACAAAAAGAATCTCATGCAGGAAAAACTGCTCTTTGTATTAATATGAAATGCCTCTTTATAATGTGTTCGATATCGGACTGCGACAGAGTCTCGACTCTCTTATTCTCTCTTTCTCTACCTATTCTTCCAACTCTCTTCCTCTCTTCTTCTCTAACCTCTCTTTTTTATCAAAAACAAAACTCTCTCCTTCTATAGATACAAAAAAGATCTTTTTACAAAGAGGGGCTCCTCGAGCTCTTCCCTCCATCTCACCAACTCTCATTAATTTACATTCAATTACATTGAATCAGATCTAGACCTCAGCCTTAAAACTATTTAAGGCAACCTTTATCTAAAGATTGCGCCTATGCATGTCTTTTTGGCTCTACTAGCCTTACAACATTTAATACAAGTTTTCAAATTTCAAAATTGAGAAGGCTACGCCTCTCTCCTCCACTAAATGCGTGCTTTGATGTGTTGGCTGGCTGGCACGTAGCTATCTTGGAGTGATGCTCCTACATCATACTCCTCTGCTGTGAAAAATTCATGAGCTGCTGCTCATGATCTTCCCAACATCATTGTTGAAATCCACCTGGATCCCAAACAGTACTTTGGAGCTGTCCATCTGCTCCATCGCTTCGCTGCTACTACTGCATATATTTCCTTGCTGCTATGGCAGGTTCTCCTTTTCTCAGCTTCCCTTTTCTGATCGCTTCTGTTGATTGGATCATCAACATTTTGATCACCTCGATCTCCTCATCCAGCTACTACAATGGTTGTCTTTGTCCTTGCAGTATCCTCGACTGCACTTCTTCCCCGCAAATGGGTAGATCAACTAGATCTCCCATGCCATCTTTTTCCTCTTCTGTGGCACTAGCTAGCCACTCTGCTACAGACTCCTCTTCTATAGTTTCATCACTGAGTCTCTTCTCAGCTTCCTCTTCTGACAGATTGACTGTCATCTCTCCTGCTGGCATATCTCCAGCTTCCTTCAGCTACTCCTTAGACTGGAATTCTCCTTCATCTACTGCTGCATGCCTTGGCACTGCAGTCATCATCATCTTTTCAGCTCCTTAGCTGAAATTTCTGAGAGATTCCTTAGAATGCTCCTTTGCTAACATCTGCATGACTGTCTTCTCATGGCACTCATCTACTGGCTCTGGATGGTTCAACCAATCCTCCAGCATCTCCAACTCCTTCTCCCATGGATTGAGCATCTTATCTACATGCTCTTCTTCTGCCATAACTTCTAGTGCTGTAGTTATCCCCTTTTCAGCTTCCTGGCTGAAAAATTTGAGCCACTCTTATGAATGCTCATCTCCTTCTCCTTGGGCAAACATCAATGTCTGCTCCACTTCTTCCTCTTCTTTGATAGTATTTTTGGGTTGTCTTTCTACTGTTGTTGCATCAACAACACACATGCTAGCCTCAATTGGGCTATATGGCAGGAATACCTTTATCCGTCCAATCATCAGAATGCTCTTATGATCTTCCTTCTCTATCAGTTGTCCTTACTGATCCAAACTCATCCTCGAGTTCATGAGACTTTCAGTCAGTCTCATCTGCTCTCCCTTTCCCACCTGGAAATATGGGATTTCCTCTCTGCCCTCCTAGCAGTCTATGAGATCAATTGATCCCATATCCATCGATACTCTTTGCTGACATGAACTCACTCCTGAGTCCCTGAGACTCTCAGACAGTCTCAATTCTTTTCCCCTACCCACTCGACAATTTGGGAATTTTCTACTGCCCACTTGGCAGTCTATGAGATCCAGTGATCCCATCTCATTGCCCACCTGGCAATCTAAACTTTCTTCACTGCCTTCCTGGTAGTTCACGAGATCTTCCAGTGATCTCTTCTCCTCATCATCACTGAGGTTTCTCCTAGCTTCTGGCTCACATATGTGAACCACTTCCTATTCATCTCCGAGGCATTCAGCATGCCTCAACCATCTCCTCAATAGTCTCCACTGTCTCCTGGCCAATAAACATTGAATCGACCACTTTACTTTCTGCTTCATGGGCCATTCATATACCCATCGTGGCTTTGCATCCTGCTGCATCTGAAATGCAAGCTTCTCCATCCTCGCTCTTATCTCGGTGAGTTCCTTATCCATCTCATCCTTGCTCTGCTGCTGCTGGTTCTTCTTTCCACTGCGCCCATGGTATTCAATAGCCATCTTCCTGTTCCTATCTTTTCTCCTGGCAAACTTGTTGTTGTCACTCTGCAACTGTGAGTGCTTCCAGCCTTTCCTTACAGTTGACCTGACTGTCTATTTGTTGTTGTTTCCTGCAACAATCACCACAGAGTTTCAACACTCTGCCTTCCTTTTCCCTCTTTATCCCTCTACCTGCAATATACCAATAGAAACAAGCTCTGATACCACACTGATGCAGTACCCTCGACCCTCGGGCCAGAATCCGCATAGGATTGATCTCCTTCGAATCCACAGAACCGAAATAGTTCTTTTGGGCCCTCACTATAACCCCACGAATCCGATCCAAAGGCCCTTCACAAAAACTCCACCGGCACAAGCAATGCACCAGGCGTGAGTATTCACCTATACATGACCACCAGATATGACCGCGACTTTTTCCAAAAAGGAATTTTGGGTTTCGCGACTTCGTGAATCCTGATGTCGAGTCTCTTGACTCTTCAATCCCTGAAACCTGAAATGCCGAAATGTCGAAATTCCGGTCTATGTAACTGTGTTCTCTGTGACCACAAACCTTCTCCAAATACATGTCATGTTTCACGACTTTCGGGTTTTCAACACCACGAGCCCCGACTCCTTGTCTTCAGGATTCCCGAAATGCCGAACCCCGAAATGCCGAAGTTGAGAAATGTGTGACCACAACCCCACTTCAAAGATATGTCGCATTTCATGACTTCAGGGTTTTCAACACTCTGTGCCCTGGCTCCTTGTCTTCGAGATTCCTCAAATGCCGAACCCTGAAATACCAAAGTTCTGAAATGTGTGACCGTAGCCCCACTCCAAAGGTGCATCGCGTTTCGCGACTTCAGGGTTTTCAACACTTTGTGCCCCGACTCCTTGTCTTCGGAACAACCGAAAAGGCGAACCTCGAAATGTCGATATTTGACCCTGTCCCGTGACCTACGAGTACTCCTCTAAACGCTTTCGGGTTTTCATGTTTCAAAACTCCGCGATGCAAGACTGCAAAAATCCTTGCCCCTTCGAGCTCCCGATATCTGAAATACCAAAGTACTGAAGCCTGAAATGCCACTATAGCGCTTTCAATGAGATCGACGGCTATGGGCCTCCCTCGATCCAATGGCTCATGCTGTATCGGGATTTCACGGGTCAAGAGTCTCGAATCTTAGCCTTTGTATCTCCCGGTAGCGGAAATGCTGAAATAGGCGTTTCGGTCCCCTCTTCACATACGAGGGTTAAACCTCATGCAACTTCTCCTAGATCCAATGGCTATCAGTCTGTGCACCCAGATCTGATGGTCCATATATCTTTCTCCTATGCACTCTCCTCCTACTGCCTGGACGTAGATTCAAAGGTCCAAATCTTTTCTCCTACTGCATGTGCTTCTTCCTTCCCCTTGGAAGATTTTCTAAGTATCAAAGGTCTTGGCCTTCATTCTTTTTCCTCTCTACGAGCCCTGCAACCTTGGTCTCTTCTGTTTTCTTGGGACGCTATCCCTCCTGAGCTTCATCAACTATGAAACTTCAAAGGGTTTCTCCACCTCTGCACTCCTTGTAGGGTCCCTTCACACAACTGTGCTATCTATCTTGAGCTTCGAACTTGAAACAAATTATTCCTGCACTCACTCCTTTACTTGACGAACCTCCAAACAGTCGTCTATCAACATTTCCCTCGAGTGTTGGCCTAGTGCACTCCTTGCATAGGTCTTTTTCCTCCTTGAGATTCAACTGCTCGGACCTCAATGGTCTTTGCCCCTTTCTCACCTTGAAGGGATGTAAGTGCCCTCTGGCAACTTCCAGAGACTTGAAGGGAATATCAACCGTTGATCAAGAAAAGGGCCGTAAGACCGTTGATATAGTTGAAAGGTCAAACCATTGAAGCACAGGTAGAGGATCTGATTGAGAAGGACAGGTGTCCGCAAATCGTTGAATCCGAAAGATTGACGTATGGAAGAAAGGAAAATTTGAGACTTGAGAATTCTGAAGTCAGGAATTCCAAAACAAATCACAGCGATTGATTTGAAAGATGTTAGATCTGATTCGCATCTTTGAAAGGCACCGTCGAGATCGTGAGATCGACGGTCCCATAGCATTGTGGGGATCGGATATGTGTGAAATTTAAAAGTTGAATGCGGGCTGCAATCCAAACCACAATTTTGAAGAAAGGACATGTGGAGGCTCGATGTAATGACCCTGCTTAAATAGGTGTACATGATTATTAATTATAATTAGTTTAATAATATAACTGTCCTAAAAGATTAGCTAAACCATAATTATTTCTTAAAATAACATTAACTAATTAATTATTATTAATTAGTTATTCATGATTGTCAATGATTAATTTAAGTATTAATTAATTCGTTAATAAATAAGGTAAAGAAATAAAAGGAGGATAATAAACTATATTGATAAATTAAGTTACGTATCCAACAAGGGATAACATATTAAATACATGATGATAAAATAATAAAGGAGGGATAAGGGGCATTAACGATAGGAGGATAAGAAGGTAATAAATGGGTTAGGTAGGGAGTAAAGGAGGGGAAAGTCAGTGAAGGAGGGATAAGGAAGGGAAGGAGGTTGACGGGAGGTGATTCTACGGAGGTTGGGGGGATGAATTTTGCGGAGCTCTGGATTTGCAGAGAGAAGTGAAATTATGGAGTAGGATTGTATCAGTGCACCGGAGTTGCTGGAGGTTTTGGGCATGGGGGCCAGGATATCCGTTGATATCCTGGAGCTAGGGAGTTACCTAGTTGGCAGGGAGGAACTAGGTTTTGGGCAGTGTTTTACAGTGTAGCAGCGGACAAGAAGGCATTTGGACAACAGAGGGTTATTAGCATCAAGTTCAGGTATTTAAGATTTTGCATTGTTTTTAAATTGTTATAAAAAATTTATTATGTGTTTTTAAATTTATAAATGCTTAGGTGCTCAATTAAAAGAATTATAGAATTTTGTTTGAAATCAGGTAGATATACTATTATAGATTATGAAATTATTTGACGTAAATTCTATTCGACTCCTACATTTGGTATCATAGTGTCTTAGTTTAAAATCTGGGCCTATGGGCCAAGTTCCCAGCTCCAAGCTCTAGCTCCAGTCCCGCCTAACCTGTAAACCAAACCAAATGTAGAATTTTAAAAAAAAATAAAAAAAAATAAATGCATTGAAAAATCAGAGTAGCACTATGTATGGAAACTATAAAATCAGAACTTGCGACTTAGAAGATTAAAGAAAAACTTTAAAGGGATGTACTAAAAAAAAATTACAACTGTTTAGTAAAATAAATTTAAATGGATACATGTAGGCCAGCTACTCTAACAACTATAAAAACAAAAACACTACCATTCGCAACTGTTTGACTACCAAATATCTATCTCAATTTGGTAATTTTTAGGTATTTATAATCAGGAATTTTTTTTAAGGGAATGACAAAAAACAAATATTAAACAAATATATTTGTAATTTTTTTTTTATATATATAAATGTTATGATTACTATCAAACCACTGATTACTTGTAATACAATACAGGAAATCAGTGAACTCCATCGATAAAACCCTCAAAAATATAATCCCGATTTACACATACCTCGTCAATTTCAGAGTCATGGCACAGAGAGAATTGACCATCTAAATTGAAGCTAGAACCTGTAACGGGGTCTCAAGGGAGTGTAAGTTATGAATGTTTGTATTTGACTTGAGGGGTGCTTCTCTGGAAATATTTATTGATAAAGCTTCCTAGATATCTAGGTAGACACCCAGTGTCACTGTCTGTCATATTTGATTTGAGGGATGCTTCTCGGGAAATATTATTGATAGAGCTTCCTAGTAAGCACCCAATGTCACTGTTGACTTAGTGTAAACTTCTTCTCCCGCGAGGAAATAGACATGCAATTGATTAGTTCCTATTTGCAGTGTGAAATTTCAGTTTCTAAAGCAAGTTTGCAAGATAGTTCAATTTCTTTACACCTATGTTGCCAAGAATGGGAAACAGGAAACAGAACATAAAACGGGGAAGGAATGAGAAATGGGGATAAAAGGTTCCAGGGCATAAGGAACGTGAACCTCCACCCCTCCCAGCGTGTATTATGCATATAAAATTGATTAGTAATGTACTATTGTCGTATCATGAAGAGAATGGGAACAAGAACGGGGTGAAACGAGTCTCATGGACAGGTTTCTGATCACAAAATTTATACCCACATATAATAGTTAAATAGAATAAACTAATCAGGCCCACAGAGCAGTTAGAGTTATAAACAAGACCGTGAATGTCAGAATACATTTGATGTTTGCGTCTTTCACATTAAGTCGTATATTTAGATAAGACAACTGAAACATGCCCAACGTTTATATCTACTAAACTGAATTTGTATAAAACGTTTATATGTGCTAAACATAATTTGTACCTCTAAGGAAGATAAGTCGTTCTTGCTGATGTCAAGACGTGACAACTTCTCGCAAGCATCAAGCCCTACGATCTCTTTGATGCCTCGTTTGGGAAAGGAGAGACTTGTAATGGAGACCAAGTCCTGTTTTGGGTATTGAGCTGAAATCGAAGCAGCAGTGAGGCGCTGCATTCCCCCCATTATCCTCTACTCTCTACCCTTCAATCCCTGTTTAATCAATATCGGCTACACATGTTTCAGGGTCGATTTTCTACTGGTTCATAAGTAGGAAAAGAGTAGAGTTCATTTGTTGCTGGTTCATAATCTATATCGACAAATTTTGCTAGTTCTGAGGCAATGTAATCAAACAATTCCTTTTTTGTTCCAACCATTAGATTTGTAGGAATAGTAACTTCTGTAAACTCTTTATTGATTACTCGTCCTTCCTTTCCACCCAATTGAACACGTAACACACGGAAATTGGTTTCCCTGAGATCCAAAGCATAGAAAACGCCTTTCTCATCCTTGAACATGGTGCGATGCGCCGAGATTGAACATGGTATTGATTGGAGAAGTTGAATCAGTCGGCGATCTTGTGAAGGAACATGGATGAATTCTTTGGGGACTTTGTTGAACCTATTCTGATTGTCCCCCCAGTGCACTTTTGGACGCCTTTGCTATTTCTTTGCAGTTTCTTGGATTTTGAATTGAATTACCTCATATTTCTGGCCCATGGGCATGTGCTCCCCAATCTCCATTGCCCATACCAGATCAAAGTGCCCATCCGGAAAAGGCTGCTCTAATGCGTTCGCTACTTGAAAATAAACCTTATCACTGAGACCTTCGACAAAAGTAAGTTCGATGGCCCTCTGAACCTGCCATGTGCGGAGGGTGATGCCCTCGACATGGGCTCCATACTTCTTTGTCAAATACCTTAAAATTGTCCAAGAGAATTTAGTACGAAGCAGCAGGACCTAAATACTTATACAATTCTCATGATGGAGATATGGTTCCCAACCGTACTTCAAAAAATAACAACTGCAAACCTGCGATTCAAAAAAAAATTGGAATCTTATGAAGGCGTCTGATCACTGTCATTTTTTTTATTCCAAATAAGGGAGCGAAGGGCACGTGGGTCGCATGCAAGCCCCATGTTTCCGACTTGTGAGTCTTCGGGCAAGTGGGTGGCATGCAATCCCCACGTTGCCAATCCAAGTCTTGTGTTTTAATTTTTTTTTAAATTTTTGCTAAATTTTAATTTTAGTTTTTATATCAAATTTTCCTTTATATTTTCTTTTAATTTATTTTAAGTTGAAATAAATATCAAGTGGAATTAAATTAATTAAATTATATATATATATATTAATTAAATTACATTGAAAACTATTTTAAGTATTATTAAATATTATTAAAAAAAAAAAGTAAAAAAAAGTCACTTTAATATATATATTATTTGATGAAAAAAAAAAGAAGAAGAACAAAAACAAATCAAAGATTCAATTAAGGTATAATAATGAAGTTAATTAAAATATTAATAAAGTTTAATTAATAAGTTAATTAAAATATTAGTAAAGTTTTAGTAATATAGGGCTAAGAAAAAACAATTTATGGAGTTCACAGGGATCGAACCCCAGACCTCCCCACTGGTCAAGTCTTTACAAAGTCTGTCTTGCCAACGCACCACACGATGTGACTTTTACAAATAATTTCACATATAAATACTCTAATTGTCATACCCAAGACCACCCACCAAGTGAAGCATCTTAAGAAGAACACTAACGCTGAAAGGTACATAGCATTGGTGAACACCGAAACGTGGCTGGCAGTTGGGGATAATTATTCAGTTGCCGTAGTTTAATCCTATTTAATCATTAAACGTGGTAATTATATAACCTTACAGCATTTTTTTTATGTGATTAGGTAAATGTAAAAAAAAAAAGAAGTAAGTAAACATGTTAACGGATGCCTTGACAAATGCAAGAAAGTTATGAACAATAAATCTGACCCATTTGACTTTGAAGGATGACTAAGAATATGCCATCATCTTCAATGCATAGCCATCAGATCAGGGTTTAAGGTTAAATAAGATTAAAAGATCATTAATGGTGCCCATTGTCAATAGGTGTATGCATATTGGCGTAAATTAATAAACATAAGGTCGGAAGTTACTTTAATCAAGTTGTATGCAAAAATTTAAAAGGGCTTAGACTAGGACAAGCGGGAAGGAGGCGGCATATGCACTAGGAGAGTAAGCATAGGAAGTGGCGAGTGAGGCGCAAGGCTAACGTAGCTACAGGGAAAAGGAACCAATAGTTATTTTCGTAGGGGCGAAGAAATCAAGCTTAGACGCTTAAACCTAACCCTAACCTAGCCAATCCTCTTATGGAGTAATGTTTGTTTACAGACAAGTAAAGAAAAATTACGCCTAACCCTGTTTCTAGTTTGAGTAGCACCAATTTGAAACATCCTGGAATTCACCCTGACAACTTTGGTGGATGCAGGTCAAAGCATACAGGATGGTCAGGACTCGAGGGAACCGAGGTAGGGGAGCGTCATCACAAGCACCACCAACACCGCCAGTGTCACCACCGCCATTGCCCGAACTAGCCCTCATACTACGCTCGTTGGAAGCCATTAACGAGACTTTAAAGGGGCGACAACCGGAAGGGACTGAAGTGGAACCCCCACCGTCTGGAACGGGTAATCCAGAAGCGTCAAGGGATTTAGGGGGAGGACCTCCACCTGAAGACATCACACGAGAATTGCAAAAGATCAAAGTGCTGGAGTTTGCCAGAGGTCGCGCCAGTGAACAGGCGGAAGCATGGTTGGAAGGCATGACAAGGTGTTTTGCCTTAAGGGACTATGCATCCAACTCAAAGGCAAAGATCTCCATTTTTCAGTTAAGAGACAGTGCTTTGAACTGGTGGGGCAACCTGGAAAGACAACTGCACCTTACCCCAGACACAGTATCTTGGGAACTTTTTGAGGAGAGGTTCAGGAGGAAATATCTACCGGCGTACTATGAGGAACAACAAGTAGGGGCATTTCATGCCTTAGTACAGGGAAACAGAACGATAGAAGAATATGAGATCAGGTTTATGGAACTGGTCAAATATGTGTCATATATGGATAATGACCAACGATAGGCAGAGCGCTTCGTCTATGGATTGAACCGTAGGATAAGAGCTATGGTGCGGATGTGGAAACTGTCTTCAATGGCGGAGGCGGTGGAAAATGTGCATTACGCGGAAGAACACATGAACTTGACTGGGGGTACAAGACCAACATTTCGCATCGCCCGGGGTTCGTAGGAAAGGCCCCGAGGACATTTCCTAGGGGAGGGGCTCAAGGCCACCGCCATATGGTAACAGAGTCGCGCCAAGGACAGTAGTTGCAGGGATTTCAATGGCAGCGAGTGCAACATCTCGTTCATCGCCAACAGTGCAGACAGGTCCACGACCATCGCAGGGAACAACTAGTAGGGGCAGGGGTTCCAGGGGAAGGAACTCATTTCAGGGACAATCACATAACAGTGCATAGGTTCAATCTCGTGTTACCTGTTGGAGGTGTGAAGGACCCCATTACGAGTGCGACTACCTAGAGTTACAATCAGGGTTCGTACATAGAGAAGGAAAGGCATCGATGGGGAGAGCAAGTAGCAGCCACCAGATTTACGCAGTGGTTAATAACCGCGAGGCCGAACATCAAACCACGGTGGTGGAGTCATCAGGTACGCTAAATCATATCAATGTTAATATTTTGTTTGATTCTGGTGCGATAGATAGTTTCATTTCACCATCTGCATTAGAAAAGAGTGGGTTGGTAGCCTATGAGGACGATGACTTTAAACAAGTCGAGATGGCTTCGGGGGAAAAACAAGCGGTAGGACCTAGTGTTGATAATTGTATAGTAGACCTGGGAGTATGTACTATCAGGTTGAAGGTATACATCACTTCTCTTAAGGCATATGACCTAATCATTTGAATGGATTGGTTATCATCTCATCGAGCTTTGGTAGATTGTTTCGCAAAGAGGGTGCTTTGTGTCGATGATGAAGGAAGACTAGTAGAGATCCAGGGTGTACAGAGAAAAGTGTCGTTATGCTTTATATCCACTATGAATGTTAAGTGATGCTTGAGATAAGGGTGTCGACTTTATGTAGTGGAAGCAGTGAATGAAAGGAAGGGACCCTCATTGGATCAGTACTCGGTATTGTCAGAATTTCAGGATGTTTTTTCGAACGAGTTACCAAGGTTACCTCCTGAAAGGGAGCTTGATTTTACTATAGAGCTAAAACCTAGTGAAGAACCAATCTCCAAGACTCCGTATCGGATGACAGCGCCGAAACTTTGTGAATTACAAATGCAGTTGAAAGAGTTACTGGACTTAGGGCTAATAAGGCCCAGTGTTTCACCCTGGGGCACACCGGTAATTTTTGTAAAGAAGAAGGATGGATCCTTACGACTGTGTATAGACTACAGGGACTTGGACCGTGCTACAGTGAAAAATAGGTACCCTATGCCGTGAATAGACGACCTCTTTGATCAGATGAAAGGAGCAGCGGTATTCTCAAAGATTGATTTGCGATCAGGGTATCATCAGTTAAGGATTAAGGAAGGTGATATCCCAAAAACTACCTTTCAAACTCGGTTTGGACATTACGAGTTTGTCGTAGTACCTTTCGGATTGACCAATGCACCGACAGTATTCATGAGCCTCATGAATGGCGTATTCCGAAAGTACTTAGACCATTTTGTACAAGTCTTTTTAGATGACATCCTCATCTATTCCAAGAATGAAAGAGAATACGAGGAACACTTGCGAATAGTGTTGTCTTTCCTTAGAGAGAACAAATTGTATGGGAAGCTGTCGAAGTGTTCCTTCTTCCAGAAAGAGATCCACTATTTAGTTCATATCATTTTCGGCGAAGGAATCTCTGAGGACCCAGAAAAGGTAAAGGCCATTATGGAGTGGCCAGTGCCGGAAAATGCCCATGAGGTGAGAAGCTTCATGGGGCTAGCAGGTTATTACTGGAGATTTGTGGAAGGATTCTCAAAAATTGCGAAACCCATCACCACTTTGCAACGCAAGGGGGTCAGGTATGAATGGAAAGAAGAATGTGATAGTGCATTCATTGAGCTTAAGAGGTTACTAACTAGTGTGCCAATTCTACGAGTGTCGGATATGGAAAAGGAATTCACGGTCTACACGAATGCCTCGAAGAAAGGGTTGGGGGCCGTGCTAATGGAGGATGGAGGAGTGATAGCTTATGCATCAAGGAAGTTGAAGAAGCAAAAAGAGTTATATGTGAATCATGATTTAGAGTTAGCGGCTGTAATGCTAGCTCTGAAACTTTGGAGGCACTATCTTTTGGGGAGAAACTTTGAGCTCAAAACGAACCATCAAAGTTTAAAACATCTCTTCACTCAAAGAGATCTGAATGCCAAGCAAAGGCGATGGAGTGAGTTTATGAGGCAGAGACTAAAGGAAGCATAGGATAGGCAGAAAAGATATGCAGATGCACACAGGAACGACCGAAGTTATGAAGTGGGAGACCAGGTTTTCATTCGTATCAGGCCTAATAAGAGTACCATATGGTTCGGGAAGGGGACAAAGTTGTCACCTCGGTTTATAGGACCATTCAGGATCCAAGAGAAAATTGGACCCATTGCCTATCATCTCGTACTGCCACCCCACTTGCATAAAACTCATAATGTATTTCATGTATCTGTTTTACGTCATTATGTTGCTGATGAATCACATAAACTAAATTGGAAGGAATTGAAGGTATTGGATGTGGGAACCCTCACGGTAGAACCGTTACGCATATTGGACCGTAGAGTCTAGGATCTGCTACTTGGGAAGATGCTGAGACATTACGACGAGACTATCCCTCACTTTTTTGACCACCTCGAGAACATGTTTCTCGAAGGTGGGGTGTATATAACACCACCTTTTGACTTAGACAACCAGGATTACCTGAGGACTATATACTTTATTTTCTAAGTCACAGTGAAACTATTAAGTGATACACTTAAACTTTAAAATTTATGAAATTTTATGAATGTTTAAATGTTATTGATGATGATGTATATGATGCGATCTACTACGTGCATGTAAATTTTATGAATGTTTAAATGTTATTGATGATGATGTATATGATGCGATCTACTACATGCATGTAAATTTTATGAATGTTTAAATGTTATTGATGATGATGTATATGATGCGACACATTGTGAGAATGAATAATTTTATGAATGTTTTTAGAATTATGTTGGATATGATGCAATCTATTTGGGTAAATGATAATATTATGAATGGGTGTTGAAAATTGAATTATGGGATATTATGAGATCTATTTCTAAGTGGAAAACTTTGATGTTAATTTATCGGCACATGGATACCAAATTGAAATGATGATAGTATGCAATTACATGATGATAATGCATAGAAATGTATGAGTTTGTGTTACAGACTAATCTGCAGGTTATGGGCTATGAAATAGCCAAGGGATAATGATGATGAAAGTGGATATCA
>ML787225.1:202284-213949 GCA_009831015.1 Picea engelmannii | reverse complement strand
AATTTAATAATATAACTGTCCTAAAAGATTAGCTAAACCATAATTATTTCTTAAAATAACATTAACTAATTAATTATTATTAATTAGTTATTCATGATTGTCAATGATTAATTTAAGTATTAATTAATTCATTAATAAATAAGTTAAAGAAATAAAAGGAGGATAATAAACTATATTGATAAATTAAGTTACGTATCCAACAAGGGATAACATATTAAATACATGAGGATAAAATAATAAAGGAGGGATAAGGGGCATTAACGGCAGGAGGATAAGAAGGTAATAAATGGGTTAGGTAGGGAGTAAAGGAGGGGAAAGTTGGTGACGGAGGGATAAGGAAGGGAAGGAGGTTGACGGGAGGTGATTCTACAGAGGTTGGGGGGATGAATTTTGGGGAGCTCTGGATTTGCAGAGAGAAGTGAAATTATGGAGTAGGATTGTATCAGTGCACCAGAGTTGCTGGAGGTTTTGGGCATGGGGTCCAGGATATCCATTGATATCCTGGAGCTAGGGAGTTACCTAGTTGGTAGGGAGGAACTAGGTTTTGGGCAGTGTTTTACGGTGTAGCAGCGGACAAGAAGGCATTTGGACAACGAAGGGTTATTAGCATCAGGTTCAGGTATTTAAGATTTTGCATTGTTTTTAAACTGTTATAAAATTTTTATTATGTGTTGTTAAATTTATAAATGCTTAGGTGCTCAATTAAAAGAATTATAGAATTTTGTTTGAAATCAGGTAGATATACTATTACAGATTATGAAATTATTTGACGTAAATTCTATTCGGCTCCTACACTCGAGGAGAATTGCAGGCCGGGAGGTAGTTTGGTTTCAAACCTCCTTTGGCCACGCCCACAATTGTGTGTTTGCATGAGGTTATCACCCAAGGTCAGCTCAAGGAGGGGATTATCAGAAAAGGGGCTAGCGCCGAAACTCATAGATTCTGCAAGCGTGAAGGGAAGGTCGTAGGTACCATTAGACCTGCACCAGGAAGTCAATAGGGTCTGTTTTTTATTACAGAATGAGACCATCAAGGTATTAGAGAGTCGTTTGGTTCCAAAATCAGAGATCCTTGACCAGGAGGTCGGGCTGGTTCCCCGAATTTCCAAATTAGAAACCATGGATGGAGAATCTATCCTTTAAGAAAAGTGAAACATTTTTATGCCCCATCGTGGGTGTGTTACAAATTGGTATCAGAGCATGGTTACAAAACTTGGCCTGCTTGGGCTCATGTACGAGTCACACAAGGAGGTATTGTTATTTGCATTTACTCCTTGAGGAGAAGGACTGCAGATTGAACCTGTGATTTTGGGAATTCTTGTTAAATTGCAGCAAAATAATTTATTTAGACCTTTGTCAAAGTGATAACTACTCTTACCGGAGTAGGGATATGCTAATTAACATTTATAATAAGACTTGAATGTGGATAACTGAAGGTGGCAGGGTTCTGTTGAGAGAAACTGAAGCCCGAAGGATGGATGACCTAATGTTCGTAACACTGCTTCTAAGCATGGGCAGTTGGAACTTCAGGCATCGATGATGGTAGATTATATAATGGTTAGTACCTTTGTGGGATTAAAGGACTCTGATAGGATCAGGTAGGATCCCTGGCAGTTATAGTTACTACTCTATATTAAAATTAGAGTATATAACTCCTCATGAACAAAGAAAAGTGAGATGGGTAAAACCCTATGGAAGCTGAGGCAAGAAGGTTTTGTAGCTAGATGTTGTCGCATAAAGAGGAAAGTGACCCTGGTTGGTTATTGCCTTGAGGAAAGGAAACATCAATACGAGATATGACTATGATATTAGTCCTGTAAGTGATTGAAATCTCAAACTAAAGGACACTAATGATGAAATTAAACTATCAAGTGAATGCACGAGGTAAAAAGGTGCAAGAGATGCACATACTTATACACGAATGTGTATACATGACCATAAGTGTTAGCATCAGAAGTCACTCCTGGATTGCTTACAGGAGTAGAGCCCAACGCCCATCATTTTTATGTCACGATAGTTTTAATGGGTGATCAAATGGGTAGAGACTCAGGAAGATATCGCTCTAACTCAGGGACTAGGTCTGGTATGTAAGGAACAAAGGAGGTCTTGATCTAACTTCAGTCAGTGAGTTGATTAAAAGATGAGCAGGTGGAAGACTTGGTGAGAGGAGTGAGCAAACTACCTCAGGCAACAGGCCTTTCAGTAGTTTTCAGAAGAAAAACTCTAAATGCAAGATCCGCTTGGTTCCGGGCTTTGAGGAACTGAAGGGGGGACTTGACTGGATCCTCTAATTCCAAGTCGTTCAGCGCTAAGAAAATCACAGGGACCGATTAGAAACAATGAAACTGTTACAGTGATCCAACCTACATCATCCTATAATAGTTACAACTCGACTGGATCCTCCAATTCCAAGCTGCTCTAAAACAGTGTAAACAAAGACATGAAAGAAACTGACATTCATAAGGCAAGAAGTCTCAAGAGTCCATGCATAACCAGAATAAATAGTGCTTCATTAAAGTTTTACAACCGCGAGCCTTGCTCTACCATCGATCCTTTGAAAAATATCAAAACTAAGTATATATACTCCGAAACATTTTCCCAACAGAGGCCTCCTAGACTTAAAGGATGAGGCATCTCTTCAATCAAATCTGGCCTGCACTCCTCTGTCATACACCACCTTAATTATGCATGGATCATGCCAGGGGGTAGCTGAGCCCTTAAATGTTGAATTAATGTGTGCAGGCTTCCCTGGTGAGTCAAGGAATCGACATGGCTTCTGTGGAAAGAATCAGTACAGGGAACCATCTCGGGTAGACTTCCCACCGAGACATCCATACCTTGCAATTAACGAGTGAGGTGAGGTTTCAACCACCCTCTCTCTTCTTCATTTACTCTGAGCAGGTATCAGGGTTGAGATCAAGTTGAACTAGCACCTGGAGAACACGGTGATCCCTTCTGCAGCTATAGCCGGCACTTCAGCCCTTTGCGTAGCTCTTTCTACTCCCTCAAGTGACCACGGGCCGTGACCCTACGCTTATCCTCAAAGGCGCTTTCGGTGCTTCGGGGTTAGAGGCTTCGAGATGTGAAATGACGAGGAGTGATTACCCCTCAAACTCCCGAATGCTGACATGACATGATCGCACACCACGCATCCTTTTGGATGGACGGCTAAGATTACGTCTTCGACACTAACACTATGAAAATATTGAAGGGCCCCACCCGTGGCTCAGATCATGCGCTGCATGTCCTCCTGATCAATGGTCCTGATCCTTTCGGGATTTCTTGCATTGGGATTTCACGATGCACTTCTTCCTCGAAATCCCGATCAACTAAACTGCGAAAGCACGTATGTGCGCCGCGTGTCCTTCAGATGAACGACTGAGATAGCATTTGTTATTTAAAAGGGGGCTGCCTTCATTCCTAGGCTCTCTTGACGTGACCTGGTGCTAGGATCGTGGGATCAGATCCAAAGGTGCCTTCGGCATTTCGCCGATTGACAATTTCAACTGTAGTGAATGGGAGGTCCCTTGTCTCCTGAAATGCCGATCCCTGAAATGTCGACTAGCTGCCACCTGTCCCAACTAGATCGGACAACCCAGATTTGTAATATAGGCGCTATCCATTGTGCTAATCCCGGTGCAACTCTGTTAACTGGGATTCCCCGCCGATCGTCGATCTGCTTTGCCAATTGATCCTTGCCGTTGAAATCAGATTGCTCGCTCGCTTGATTTTTAAACCCGAAATGGACTTCTCCTATGGGCTGCACTCGACGCTTAGGTTGTGGCCTTGGACTAGAATGCATTTGATGGGTTTTCACACCCCCCTTTCTTCGCATTCTGCATCAAGGGTCTGAAATCGAGAAAAAACACCCTGCTTGCAAGAATTGGTGCTAACAATAAGGATGATTGGAATATCCTTGGGAAAAGGATATAGGAGCTTGATATGGCCATGTGCGTGAATAAGATGGAAAAAGTGCAAGCAATAATCTAGCATGATGAATGCTTATCTGTGTTTAATTATGCTTGATTACATGGGTTTAATGCATTATGGAGCTTCCTAATATGAATCTTGATAGTAATACCAATTAGGTATGAATGATATTAAACATGCAAGTGATGCACATGTATGCTGTATGTTAACAAACTAGAATATATATGGATACATAATTTGGGTACATGACAAAGATGCATGTTTATATTTCTTATGGGATATTTGGTAAACTGTTGAAGCTAACTCACAGCTGAGGCCATCACAAATAGTGATGGATATGCAATAAGGAAGTTGCATGCTGAAGGAGTTCCCCATGGAGGAACTGTGTGAAGACTCTGTCAGGAAAACAAAGTCACAACCTTAATGATTTATGAGAATTAAGCAGTGAGCCACAAGCTTATATATATATGCACCAGAATCTTGGATTACATTTTGAAAAAACATCATGTAATAAATAGAAGACTAATAATGAATCTTGACCACTCTGATAACTGAATGGTAACATGCAGGATGCAGAGGTTCATGATTCATTATGGGCAAAAGATTTTTTTTTTAAAGCATGCTGATGTATCCTAAGAGTTAGGATGAGCCTAACCTAGGGATGCTCAGGAAAAGAGCATAAAGATCACAATAAGAAGTAGATCACCTAAGAAAAGGGGGAGAAAAGGAGGAACACTTTCCTCACCCTAAGAACCCTAAATTGTTTAACAGAGACGTAGGATTAAAAGAGTAGTTGTGGAAACCGGTATAGTTGGTAAAAGGCAAGTAAACCCCCTGGATATGATCAAATTAATAAATGAGTACGTTTAACTGAATAGGCTTGGTTGAATCCATGATTGAGAAAAGGCAGTGAGGCCTTAGAGATAACTCGACTGGGATGAAAATTCCCAGGTGGTGTAGAAAGAGTTGGAAGAAGGGGAGAGTCCTCAATTCTTTCCTTGCTGAGTATTATGTTTTCTCTTGGATGAGAAAGCTGGTACACTAATGAAAGTAAAAATGTTTTGACACCATAGTGATAAGGATTGTATTGCTAAAGGCACATTCGAAATCTATTTGTGTTTCACTTGTGGAAACATTTGAGGATAATGTGATGAAGTACATAAAGATATGCTAGGACATTTTGAAGATGTTTTATGAATTCAAATGTTATGATACATGCATTTGGTTTAATATTACAACTAATGCAATTGTGACTATGATGATGCATGCTATGTATAGAAAGGAATTGGAGCTATTGAGGAAGACAATTGCCAATGATGGGAAACCTCAAGCAGAGGATGACCAGGAGAAGGCCGCAGTTGAAAGATTGTTGACAGGGCTATAAAAGTTTCCATAAAGCACCATTGATGAGGTAAAAATCAGAAAGAGGGTGCTAGTAGCCAAGAACCGGTATAAATATATCCATGCCTATGTGGCACAAGGTATGAAGGGATTTGGTAAGAACCTCTTCTGAAATATTTTATTGTCTTAGTGTTATGCATGAAATTTTGAAAGGTAGTTGTATGCCTTGGGTACCCAAGTAAGGTATGATTCAGGAAGGAGAACCTAAATAATGGAGGTATGAACCTCTGGTAGTAAACATTGTTTGTAACCCTTGGAAGAATTCATGAACTGATATGTCATGAATGCATTGACCAATCAAGGAATGCTTAAAGGAATTCATGTGAAACTTTTGAGTTCATGTGTATTGATTTGGGATCGTGATCATCCTATAATAGGTAGTATGGTCCTAGTGTAAGAATGAAATAAAATGAATAAGCCATATGACGAAAATGTTGGTTAAATTCCAACACACCATGGCCAAGAACTGGTCATAAAGTGTGACAAACTTGAAAATAATGCAAGAGTGCATTGGGTATGAATGTGGCTATGAATAATTGGCACATTTGTTGAAATCCTTTGAAATGTTGAATTACATTTTGAAAGGGTTGGTATGTTGAAATGAGGCATAGGCAAGGAATGAGATTCCCTTTTTATGTTTATATAGATGTGATGAACTGTTAGTATGCATGGTTTTGAATATAGATATATATACATGGATGCATGAGAGACTAACAGTTTGTTTGGCTGTGTAAAGAATGAATTACCGGGAGAAGGAGAGTAACCTTCGTCCCTATCTATTACAGTACCAGGAGAAGGAGAGTAACCTTCGTCCCTATCTATTACGGTGTTGGGAGAAGGAGATTGACCTTCATCCCTATCTATTATGGTGCTTGGAGAAGGAGAGTAACCTTCGTCCCTATCTATTATGCTACTGAGAGAAAGAGAGTAACCTTTGCCCCTATCTATTACGGTGTCGAGAGAAGTAGAGTAACCTTCATCCCTATCTATTATGGTGCCAGGAGAAGGAGAGTAACCTCCATCCCTAACTTTAGCTAAGCTGGAAGGCTGTCAAGCTGTAAAAGCATGAAAAATTGCTATTGCTGAGAAATGAGAACTCCGTGGTAAGCCATGATCACCTTTAATATGTTGTGTTGAGGTAACACAAGCCGGAGGGATGCCTCGACAGAGAAATTTCGAGGGATGCCTCGACTATAAGATTCGATAGAGTCTCTGAAATTATTTATGTGTGAGAAAACCTTGGCAAGGAAAGATAGATCACCCGAGGGATTGTATAGCAGAGAAGGGGATGCCTGAGCCCGATCTTGGAGGGTGAGTGACCGCGAGGAAGAGGAGACCATGATAGTTCTTGTAAAATATTGGAATCATGCACATGATGGGTAGTTCTTCCTATGTGAGAAAACCTTGGCAAGGTAATATGGATCACCTGAGGGACTGTATAGCAGATAAGGGGATGCTTGAGCCTGGGCCTGGAGGGTGAGTGACCACAAGGAAGATGAAACCTTGATAGTTCTTGTAAAATATTGATGGGGATCATGCACCCAATGGTTATGTCAAGGAAAAACAATGAGCCTGGATAAAAAAACAACCATGTGGATACAAATCCATGAACTACGCAGATAATTATTGTGCTAAGATTATGAAATTTTCCTAGAATTTTTTATGCAATGTCTTTGCATAGGACTATTATCAATGTGCTTGTTGTCCAAAAATTATTGAAAGCAAGTGACCAAGATTAAGGGTCTAAAAAAGGACCTGACCGAGAAAGAAGGATCAAGATTTCTGAAACAGCTGAATGAGAAAGGAATGACAGGTGTTTTTTGAGAAAGAACACCGAGGATGATGTTCCTTTAAGGGGGAGGGAATTGTAACACCCCTGTTTCCTCCATCTTGTAATTAATCATAAAATAGGATTACCATCCTAAGGCATGTGGACAATGTAAATGCATTATTGTTAAACTGCCCATAACTGACTGTTGGGGGGTGAAGCCTTGAAGTACGAGCCATGATATCTCTAGAGGAAAGAAATTAGTTAATAAAGAAAGGACCATTGGTTGAATGATCAACCACCCCCATGAATGGAAGCATGGTCTAGTTGCAGGATGTCAGCTCAAAGTACCATAGAGACCTGCTGACCCGAGCTTCCTTTTGACAGAAGGAATAGGACAGGTCATAAACCTTCCAGAGGAGGGAAGGTAAGATACATATAGAGACAACAAGAGAGGATATAGGGGATGAGAACACAAGCTCATAAGGGAGATGTGCGAACCCAAAGGAAGTGTTGAGAACAAAGCCTAAAGGACCCGAATGTGAGCTTGATGTTGAGGAATCATCTGATAAACCTTGCAGGGTCGCTATGACAAAGAGATTTTCTTTGAGAGATGGCATAAATTACCTAGTGATATCATGGCTTGGCATGTGGGTGGCCAAAGTGCTAAGAATGAATGGCTCTAAGCCTATGGTTGGGTGTAAAAGTGCACACCCACAGTCAGTTGGTTGGATGCAACCTGTAATAGATAAGTATTCTCATACCCTATGAAATTAAGATGTAATTATGTAATGAAATGGGATATACTGTGAATGACCCAGGGATGTGTATGTTTTCTTAATGGTTATACTGTATCTGTTTATTCTTGTTTAAATTGTGTATTTAATAAAGTATGGATTAGATATGTTTTGTATTCATAAATGCTTGCACCCTGTGGTGGATTAAACTAGATCCACGAACTGTGAGTTTGTTGACCTTGGGCACAGTTTCATGTACGCATGTCGACACTCCTACTCGTTCTGAGTCCCTTGGAGGAGGGAGTCTGTTAAATCTTAGGAGAGATAGTGCACGTATGCACAGGCTCTCTACGAGGCAGGCAAAGACCGAGAACCACTTAAGTTCTAGAGTTGAGGAATGAGCGTAAGGGGTGCGTGGAAGGATTCTTTCGAGCATTAAGTTCAAGAGAAAGAGCACAAAGCTCTTAAGCATTTTAGAGCTAACAAAGCTCAGGAAGAGTAGCGAGGTTGAAGTATCGAAAGGGAAGGTTCCCTTTTTTGGAAGACGAATGGACAAAATCTGTTTGAAAGAAGCCACGGTCTGTTGTGACCATTGGATATGGGAAAGAGCGTGGGAGTTAACCCTTGGAGTCATTCAAACTTTGCGAGTTCGATGAAATGAGCAAGTTTGTTGTAAGGGAGGTAAAATCCCTGAAGTCCCGAATTTAACTCTAAGACTTAGATATGAGGATGCCCAGGAACCGTCCCGACCGTCAGATCTAGGAGGTAGATGATAGTGAAGTCACCAAAACTACCCATGACTTAAGAATGTGACAACAAAGATGGATACGAGCCATTTAACGGGAGGAGAGGCCATCTCAGTCGTCAGATCGACTCAAATACTCATTGGATTTACTGAATCAAACACCAACTGCTTGATTTAATCGATCATTGGGAATCATTGTGGAGTGCGAAGGTGAATTTAGCGGACCTGATAGTTCATGGCCCGCAATCAACCCACGTCATTGATATCATTGGGGATGGAAGATCAACGACTAGGATTAGACTAGAGTCGAGCAAGCACTTCTCAGATTGCGCAGGAGGGACCCCACAATCACTGTCAATCGTCGATCTATGAATGGAGATTGAGGGTGAGGAATCATTGCGGAGTACGAAGGTGAAAGTAGTGGACGCACTAGTTCGTAGACCGCAATTTACCAACGTTGTTGATCTCATTGGGCTGAAGATCAACGAATCTGGTTAAGACCAAGTTGAGTGAGCACTTTGCAAATTGCGAAGGTTGAACTCTTTGATAAAGAGCACACATGTTGGATCCCTGCAATTTCTATGAACCTTAGATCGTTGTTGACCTTTGATATGAGTTTGGCGAGATCCATGAAATGCAAGGAATGCATGGGAAGGTGAAATATTAATAAGATCAAGCTCAGAAGAAATAACACTTTCAGGCATGCAAAAGAAGTCCAAGAGATGGACCCGTAGGAGGAGCAAAGGTCGAGGCCTTTGAACACTTATAAAATCTTCTAAGTTGGAAGAGATCAAGAAGCTCAGGAGGAGGAGAGACAGTGGCATAAGTCTGTGGACTTCGGGTAAAGACTTGAAGTAGATCATGTCCATCAACTGACAAGAGATACTTGTCGATAGATCAGAGTCTTCAGGGAAAACTACTTCGAAGGTTTCGAAGTGAGGAGTGTGACAAACTCCTGAAGTGTCGTAGGCCGAAGAAGATTGCAACCATCTGTTTCAGAGGGACATGTGGAGAAAATCTATGAAGTTTGCGTGAAAGTACTCTAGGAGAAACGAGTGTATAGGATTCTGAAACTCCCTAAGCCTAAGGATCCAAAGAACTGAAGAGAATATGGATCGTCATATCCAGAGGGTACATGGCGAAAGATCGTGAACTCCGGGTGAAAGTAATCCAAGAGAAAACAATGGAGTAAAGTTGGAAATTGTCGAACCTTGAATAGCCAAAGTAGCTGGGAGTCATCGATTTGTGAGAGGACACATGTTAGCAGATCACGGACTCTGGATAAAACGCTCTAGGAGAAGCAGAGCATGGAGAAATTGAGATTTGAAATCACCGAAGCCTGAAGTACCAAAGCAGATGATAGTCATTGATTTGAAAGTGGATGTGTGGTGCCAGATCTTTCAGAGGAAAGTACAGGGTGAAAGCGTCGAGGCCCAAAGTCCCAAAGGAGATCTCAATCGTTGATCGAGGAGGAGGTCGAAGGACCGTTGATCTGGTCTTTGTTGAAAAGTTCCAAAGTCCCGAAGAGGACTCGGGCCATTGATTTTGGGAGGACATGTGTCTGAATATATGATACTCTGGAGGGATTCACTCTGGAGATTTGTGGTTGTGGAGAGCAGAGATAGACCTTTTATCGGAGTAGATGCGTGGCGACGGATCATGGACTCTAGAGAAATCTGTTTGAGAGTTTCAGTTGATATTTGAGACTCCCAAAGTCCAGAAAACCAAAGTAAATCTCAACCGTCCGATCATCCAAAGTAGATCTCAGTTGTCAGATCATCTGAAGTAAATCTCAAGTGTCAGATCGTTCGAGGTGAATCTGGACCTTCTGATCCATAAGAGACGTGGCGTAGATCAGAGGATTCTAGGTAAAGTCCCAAAGTAATTCATATCCATCAGATCAAGAGGACATGTGGCATAAATCTATAGATTTCGGGTAAAGACCCGAAGCAAGCCTCAACCGTCCGATTCAAGTGGACATGAGGTAGGAATCCGCTTACTTAGAGGGGAAGTGAAGTTTGAGATTTGAGATCTCAGAAGTTCTAAGACCCTAAATAAATCTAGACCGTTGATCAAGAAAAGGGTTGTAGGACCATTGATATATTTGAAATGTCAAACCCCCAGAGAAGAGGTAGATCCGTTGATTGAGAAGGACAAGTGTCCACAAATTGTCGACTCCGGAAGATTGAAGTACAAAAGAAAGGAAAGTTTGAGACTTGATAATCCTGAAGTCTGGAATTCTGAAACAAATGACAATCTTTGATTTGAAAGAGGTCATATATGATCCATAGCTTTGAAAGGGATAGATATGAGCCATCAGTTCAGAGGCACCGTCAAGATCGTGAGATCAATGGTCCCGTAGCATTGCGAGGATCGGAGATGTGTGAACTTTAAAAGTTGAAGGTGGGCCACAATCCAAACCATTGTTTTGAAGAAAGGACACATTGAGGCTCAAGGAGAAGTGTGGGCCGAAAGGTAGTTTGGTTTCAAACCACCTTTGGCCAGGCCCGCAATTGTGTGTTTGCGTGAGGTTATCGCCCAAGGTCACCTCAAGGAGGGACTCATAGACTACGCAAGCGCGAAGGGAAGGTTGCAGGTACCATTAGACCTGCACTAGGAAGTCAAAAGGGTCTATGTTTTATTATAGAATGAGACCATCAAGGTCTCAGAGAGTCATTTGGCTCTAGAATCAGAGATCCTTGACCGGTAGGTTGGGTTGGTTCCTCAACTTTCCAAATTAGAAACCATGGATGGAGAATCTATACTTTAAGAAAAGAAAAAGTTTTTTATGCCCCTTCATGGGTGTGTTACAGAGAGGAAGACATAGACGGGGTATAGAGAGAGTGTGGTAGGGAGTGTGGGAGGGAGAGATAGCAATGAATATAATGGAGATAGAGAGACTGTGTATGTGATAGGGAGAGAGAGGAAGATAGAAATTGGGTTAGAGAGAGGGGTAAATGTAGGAGATAGGGGTAGATGTAGGAGAGAGAGAGAGAGGAGAGATAGTGGGATGAATGGGGAGAGAGAGGGAGAAGGGGGTTATAGAGAGAGTGTGATAGGGGAGAGAGAAAAAAATGAGGAAGGT
>ML787225.1:183126-201810 GCA_009831015.1 Picea engelmannii | reverse complement strand
AGAGAGAGAGAGAGAGGATTCAAATTGATGGGTATATAGGAGTAGATGTAGGAGAGAGAGAGGAGAGAGATATTGGGAGAGAGGGGGAATAGGAAATAGGAACGCGTGCACATTCCTAGAATGAATACGTGTTCTTGTAGCACGTGTATGTTTCTAGAGCGTGTGTGTGTTATTTATAATTTGATTATTTTGGGCGAGAATGACAACTTTAGCATACCTATATGCTGATTTGGTTTTGTCAGATTTTGGTTTGGGATGACAAACCTAGTGGTCTAGTCTTCAAAAAGATTAAAACCTCCATTTTTGTGAATAACTATCTATATATTTGTTTTTGGTTTTATTTTTATATAGGATACACAAATTAATTTTCGATGAAACTAAATACATATATAGAGACGATTATGCATATTCCCAATATTGAGTTTTTTTTTTAATTAATATTGTTTACTATTTCTAATCTATTTTGGTCTTCACATATATCAAAATCCTAGAATACATACCTCTTTTATTTTTGCTATAACATTTTTTTGAATTAACCATTTATAAAATGAGTTATATGTCACATTAGAAGAGACTGATATCTACCATATAGATTTTATTTTTTTTTGATCATGTTAAGACACTCATAACTTGCACAAATGAAAGATGTTGTAATTTCAAGGATATATTGACTTTGATAATTTTTAAAAAATATAAAATTAATATTACAAATTTTCAAAAAATAAACCCCACTAGAAAAATGGGTTCTCTACAATTATGAAAGTTTTTGGAATAAAATTCCATCGTTATGGAAATCAACACCTACAAAAAAGGAGACATATACCTTATATTTTGTTGGAAACATAACATACCACTGTTATAAAAAATCAAATTTCACATAGTTATTCACAATTTCTATAAATAAAAGTTGTATATTCAGAAAGCTAATTTAATTTCCTACGTTTCATATTTTTACACCATATTCAAATTCATTGTAAAAGTTCCTTGAATAATCTATCCAATTTAACATATTGTTGTTTTTCTATTTTTGTATTTCCACCAACATGCCATGAGAGACCATCATTAGCTTTCACATGGCCAACTAAGAAACTTTTTATAATTTTTTTTTTTGCAAATTTATCTAATTGTTGTAGTGTAACTATAAAATTTTCAGAGTTTGATTGTTGTGAGATATGTTAGCATCTTGTAACCCTCAACGAACCCTCCTTGACAGATTTCCCTATATTAGGCAATTATTCCTACGACTCTGATTTCGGGAATCTCTCCTCCCTCTCATCTGATGTCTATCTTACTCAAAACTCTGAAATGAATTTTCAAGAAAGTTTGTCGGAGGCGGCATAAGACATCCTCTTCTATCAAGAACCTCTGATGAAAACCACAGAGTAGATAGGAATAAAGGAGGAAATTTGTAGGCAAGAAGAAAATAATGGCTTTCCCTCACTAGTCCAGACCTTGTACTTTGATGGATCCCAATCGCAAGAAGTGTTAGGGGTAGGGTGTATCCTTACCGATCCCAAAGGTAAACGAAATTTCCTATCTGGCATACTAGAATTTGAGTGCACAAGCAACACCACCCAGTATAAATCTATAGTATAAGGGCTAAAGAAAGACATAGACTTAAACGTTAAAGCACTGAAGGTTTTTGGAGATTCTAAAATCATCATTAGACAAGTAAGGAACACTATACATTGCAACTCTCCCCACTTGAGGAATTATCAACAGGAAGTGCACAGACTAATAGAACATTTTGAATCCTTCAACATTACAATGATCCCCAGAACAAAGAATACTCTTGCTAATTCTCTGGCCACTATTGCCTTGAGGCTATCCCCTTTAGAAGACTATGAAGCCTCCCGGTTCACTATGGAGCTACTCTAAAAACGATCGGTGCCCAACAATATTTCCAATTGGAAGGTCTCTGAAGGAGATGAACAAATCATAAAATTTTTAACCAATCAGGATAATTTTAAAGATTTGGGTATTGACGATGAAGTATTTCAGGAGAAATTAGTAGACCCCGACCCTCATGTACAAAAACCTGAAGTAGAGCAATCAACTAGAAAACCAAGGTCTCACACGATACCGAAGGGAGTGGCCAATTTAGAAAACCTTTTTGACTTAAGGGAAAGATTCAAAGGGCCAAGGGACACAAATACAGAGAGTTCATGTCCCATGCATCAGACTATAAATCTAGGAACCCTGAAAAATTTCAAGAATATAAATCTTGGAAAGACAATATCTAAAGAAGAAAGGAAGGCCTATCTCAAACTTTTCAAAAAGTACCAATAGTTTTTTGCATGGTCCTACCGAGATATGAAAACTTATGATACTCGTATCATTCAACACAAAATCCCATTAAAGCTCGGAGTGAAACCCTTCCAACATAATCTCCGGAATTACCACCCATCCCTGGAGCCCCTCATGTGTCAGGAGTGAAAGAAATTACTAGATGCTAAGATTATCTTCCAAGTTAGACACTCTGCATGGGTAGAAAATTTGGTTCATGTGAGGAAAAAGTATGGTGAGATCCACCTATGTGTAGATTTCAAAAACCTCAACAGAGATTTATAAAAGGAAAACTACTCAGTCCCACCAATGGAGCAAATTTTGTAGACCGTGTTTGGCTCTAATATTTTCTCCCTGTTGGACGGTTTTTTAGGTTACAACCAAGTTCTAGTTTTAGAGGAAAACCGTTTGAAAACTACATTCCGAACCAAGTGGGGAACCTTTTATTACAAATGCATACCCTTTCGGTTAATCGATGTAGGAGAAACCTTCCAAAGGACCATGGACGTAGTGTTTCGGGGGCTAATCAACAATTGTGTATTAGTTTATTTGGATGACATGACTACGTATTAAAAAAATAGAGAAGATCACATCCAACACTTAACCCAGATTTTCAAAAGGTGTAGGAGATACGGTATATCCTTAAACCCTAAGAAAACTATCTTTGGTTTCGAGGAAGGTAAACTGCTCTAGGTCATATTATATCTCAAGCAGGAATTTGCATAGAGCCAAAATGAATTAGGGCTATAGCTCAACTTCCATTACCCCACAAAAAATGCTATGCAATCCTTCTTTGGAAAAATCAATTTTGTGAGAAATTTTACCCCTGATTTCGTTGAAACTATCCAAACCCTACAAAAAATGATCTGCAAAGATGTTGAATTTAAGTGGGATGATGAACGAAAAAGTTCTTTCAACAATATTAAGGCTGCAATATCTCAAGCTCCAGTGTTGCAAAGTCCCGACTTTGGAAAATATTTCTTCCTCTATACTTTTTCCTCTGACCAATCGTTAGCAACAGTATTGACTCAGAAGGATGATGACAACAATGAGGCCCCAGTCTCATTTATGAGAACTAATCTCCTAGGGATGAACTAAATTACCCTGCTATAGACAAGAAGGATTATGTAGTTTACAAGGAAGTAAAACACTTTAGATCTTACATCCTTAAGAACCATACTAAATTCATTGTTCCTCATCTCGTATTCTGATCCCTATTCACTCAACAAGAGATGGGGGAAAGAAGAGGAAACTAGATGGCAGTGGTCCAATAATTTGATCGAGATATAAAACATGATAAACTGTTAAGGGACAACGATCATGTTTAGTGGAAGATGAAGCTTAGGACCAAGTAAATGAGGACCCTGTATGGGAGAATGAATTGGAATTATGGTGTGGTGAAGATTCATACGTCTCCCCAGGGAAGGAGTCTTGGTATGAAAAGCTAACTTATCTCCTGCATCAGGGGAATTGCCCAAAAAACCTAAACCCTAGGGAAAGGAGATATCTTAGGCTAAAATCAACACAACATCGCCTCATAAATTTGGTGCTCTTCCACATTAATTATTATGGGGTACTTTTAAGATGTTTCGAATGGGAAGATGCAGACAAGGTTCTGAAGGAGCTCCATGATGGACCTGCAGGTGGACACTTCATAGGGAATACCACCTCTCACAAGATACTGAGAGCCAACTATCATTGGCCTACTCTGTTCATGGATACTCACACATATGATAGGAACTGTAAAACTTGTCAAATGGGTGCAGAGAGGTAAAAGAGAGCATCTGTCCCACTCCAACCCATGGTTGTCTCTAGGCCATTCAAGCAGTGGGGATTGGATATCATAGGAGAAATTATGCCAAGTTCTTCAAAGAAACATAGATACATACTGAATGCCAAAGACTATTTCACGAAATGGGCAGAAGCCATCCCTCTGACTCATGTAAACGTAAAGGTGGTGATGCAATTTATAGAACAATAATTGATTACAAGGTTCAATATCCCTTCCATCCTTGTTTTCGATAATGCCACTTACTTCTCTTCCACCCCATTAACAGAGTTTTCTTTAGACAAAGGAATCATAATCAGATACTTTGCAAACTACTATCCATAGGGGAACGAAGTGGCAGAATCAACCAATAAGAACCTATTGAGGATATTAGAGAAAAAAATTGTAGACAGCCAGAGGAATTGGCACAACTCAATTCATAATTCCTCATGGACTGATAGAGTAACACCCAATGAATCTATAGGGAATTCCCCATACTTTTGGGTATGTGGACAGGAAGCCATTCTCCCGAACGAGCTATATATTCCATCTCTTTAGCTTCCTCAATATTCTAGAGGACAACCCTCATCGGTTATACAATGAAGCATTGATACCCTCCTCATGATGGAAGAAGAAAGGGAGAGAGAAAAATCAAATTTCATAGCTCATCAACATATAGTTAAAAGGTCGTTTGATAAGCATAAGGCCAAAGAGAAGAATTTTGAAGTAGGATATTTAGTCCTAAAATGGGACAGAGAAAATGAGTCGAAGGGAAAACATTCAAAGTTTTAGAATCTATGGCTCAGACCTTTTTAGATAGCCGAGAAAATTGGGGTAGGCACGTATCGGTTGCAAAATCTAAGAGGGGAACTTAACACCCTTCTAGTGAATGACCAAGCCCTAAAACAATATTTCTGTTAACAAAAAAAAAATGTGTGTATTTCCATGATATTTTTTTTTGTGTAGGCTGATTGAGGAGTTATTCATATTTTGTTTTGCTTTTTATGGTATCTTTTGTTTTTCTTTTGAAGTTTGTTTTTATCAATGCATTGGTTGACCTTAGTTCATGCGATATGACAAACTCTGTTCCTGACTCACCTTTACATATAACACAAGAAGCACTGGGAGAATTACGGTGGTTTGAAGGAGTTCTGTATCTAACCTGGGAAAATAAACAACCTTGGTAAAGTGATGAAGTCTCCGCCTGGTGGTCTGGTAAAACCTAAAGGGAAAGATGGAAAGGTGGAAAGGACTACATGTACCTTGAGACAGAGCTAGCAAAAATTCACCTTAACCATCTCATGTTTTGCAAATAATAGACGTCCTCCTCTCCCACTCGCTCAGGGAATTCTACCGAAATAAAATCAATTATATCAAATGAGTGAAAAGTAGGAGAGGGTATGCAGATAACTCCATCGGGGATATGGATTCTCACTGGTAATGAAGCAAGGTTTGTGATGTCGGGGTGACTCTATCGGGGCTATGGACGCTCGCTGGTAGCGAAGCAACACAATAATAAGTGAATGATGATAACTAAAATGCCTGGTGCCAATGAGTGTTTTATGATACTCTTGTAAAATAGGGTGTGGGTCAGGGTTACAGGAAACGAAGGTGGAATAAAGTTTGAAACCCCACAGGCAGGCCCAGATGCACCAACCAGAGAATTTCAAATGCAAGGATAAAAGAAGCTTTGATAAAAACCATTTGAGTTCTTAAACAACTTTTGCATCAGATGAGCCTGAAGTAGGAACATATATTATTCTTTCGCTCAGTAAGTTGTCATTTTTTGAGCACTCAACACACCCTAAAAAACCTTGTCAATTTTTTTGTCACATTTTGGGTACCACTTATTTTCTGCACTGTCTGACTCAATTTCATGTTGGGAAATGTTTTGTATTTGTTTATTTTCATGAATCTCATCACTTATTTATGTTTGTTTGAATTTATGAAACCCCATGAATAAAATACCTTAACACCTGAATTAAGAATCTGCATCCAAACACTACACCTAATGCACTCATATTCAACATCGGAAAGAATTCAAGTAAGTAAAAGAACCACTCGGAAAACAATAGTCGTCGAGCGCCGATATTCATCGGCATTGGAAGAAAGCAGTTTTGGGTTTGCGTAATTTTCCCACATAAAGGCTCGAGAGATAGTCGATCCCCTTCGCCATCGGTAAAACACAAGGAGGAGAGACGTTAATGAGGGATGAAAAGAAATCGTCGATAGTTGATGCCCGATGCACTTTATCGAGATCGGGGAAAACCCAGAAGGATCATAACAAATGTTTTGACCACGATAAAATTTATCCCTGATTGTCGATCCCCGATGTGTTTTCGACATCGAGACTTTTTCGAGGGAGTCGATTTGAGAGAATTTGGGTACTTTTATCATCGATCGCCAATCCTTGGCACTTTTTGGCATCGACCATTTAGGATTTGGTTTCAGAATGAATAACTTAAGGAAAATCTTGAACCTGATTAATACAAGCGAATTAAGGCACTGGTATCAAATGCGATGTCTCCTTTCTAGGTAAGAGGGTCGTATGATCTAGTTCCATCCTGGGTCATTCTTGGTTCCCTAGGTCATAGTCACACCTCTGAGTCAACTTTGCCACGTCAGCATTGTACGGTAAGGTCGTTCGGTGTCAAATCTTTTACAAGAGTATATCAATAGAAATGTTCACAATGCAATCCGAACCCCTGATCCACCCACTGAAAAAGTGACACGACGGGACATTTTCAGCATTAGATACGATCGGATTATGGACATTTGAGGATATAATTAATACCCGATCCTGCATTAGTTGCTACCTCCTGTGCCAATTAAAAAATAACTTTTGAAATCATTGATAGACCACATCACCACATGTGCCTCTGCTATCAACCCATGATGAATTTAAGTCTTAAATCCTCTGAAGATTCAGTGGAAGATTTATTGAAATTTCGCTCATAACCCGAATTGAACGGCTGATGCGACACGGTAAGATCTTCCCTGTTTAAATATATTTAACTATTGTAAACAAATTCATTTTGCGCATAAGAGAATTCCAGAGCATCCAAAGGAGAAAAACGAGAAACTCGAAGACCATACTGACCCTCGTGATCATCCAAAAAAATAGGTTTAACAAGCTTCAAAGGTATGTATCCAAGTCTATCAATTTGTTGGTCATAATTTATATGTGTTCATATCGGTTTTACACAGTGTCTAAACTCTGCTCAAGTTGAAGGAACGATGTTGCCGAGAAAGCTAGCCACCAGATGCTCGCCGAGAGCACCAAAGTTAATAGAACCAGAGGCAGGCGAAGGTTCTTCTCCAAGGACCGCGAGGCAATTGGAGTACATCCCTAGGCCAGAGCTTTTCACCAAGACAACGATAAAGAAAATTTTCATCCAAACTCCAACCTTTGGTGATACAGAAGCAAGCATTGGATCCTAGGTAGCACTCCCACAACGGGGAGATATTTTCAACAGGATTAGCAGAGAAGAATACCCATAATATATCCCACATAATGACTTGAACATAAGGGCACTCAATGACCAGGTGTTGCCCAAAATCCAAAGGTCATATTTGCACATGGTGGCAAGCAAAAAACTCATTTTCCCTTGCATAGAGGTCCTTAAGTGGCTCATCAAGCATACAGATGGGCATAAATGTTTGATTAACGATGAGAATGGCAGGTGCGTGAGATTTTTACTCCCGACAGAGGTCTAGAAATACTACAAGCTGAAGGACCTGGAGGAGCAACTCAACACAGACTTCTTGGTGAAGTTCTATGAACTCCATGACACCAGTCGATTGATGGCCTTATGGTGGAGGGAAGACAAGAAATTCAAAAATCAGAGCAATGGATGATACAGGACAATTAACCTGAGGGAGCCATACATATATTTGATGTCTCTTGTCTGTCGGCTACATGCAGAAATGGATTGCTCCAAGTTTTCGAATGCTTGGATGCCTTTGGCATACGTAGTTGCAATTATTGGGTGCAACTTCAACTGGGGATAAATAATATCCAAACAACTAAGAATATGTGTGCAACAGGATCAGATGCCAAAGTAAGGAGAGTCACCAACTTTGTACATGGCCTTGTACCTTCTCAATGTCATGTGTGCTAGGAATATCTTTGTCGGCATGAATCTAAGTTGGCATGTTGTAGAGCTCCCGATCCACGTCTACTTCAGCGTGCTATGGAAAAATAGGTACAATAAATCTTACTCTATCATCTGTGATGAATTCATCTCCCAAATTTATTTTATTCTTTTTAAGAAGGAATTCCCAAAGGTATCGGTGGTAGCCAAGAAAATGATATCCAAGGTAGGGCATTGGTACTTAAACGAGCATGCCACCTACATTAGGG
This sequence comes from Picea engelmannii, assembly GCA_009831015.1. Classification (NCBI taxonomy): domain Eukaryota; kingdom Viridiplantae; phylum Streptophyta; class Pinopsida; order Pinales; family Pinaceae; genus Picea; species Picea engelmannii. The sequence goes on along the minus strand of ML787225.1, from coordinate 193,393 downwards.
TGTTCGGGGCCATTAGGGAACCACATATCCTGCCAGCTCATGTCCCAGACCGGCTCGTCATAAGAGAAATTTTTTATCAGACCATCTTGTAGTGCTATAACGACACATTGGTCAAAGACAAGAAATGGGTGTTCATACCCTATGACTTTCATGTGGGGTTCTATCTGGTGAAGGATACTACTCAAGCCAAACAAAAAGGGCTGAGCCATCTTGAATTTAGGTTCCATAAAGGATGATTCCAAAAGCATGATCCTAAAGTCCTGTTCCTCCAACATGCATCACAGGTTTCATCCTTCTCTCTATATGATCACGATAAGTTTGAAGACAAAGTCTTCACAGAGAATGCCCATAACTGGGACAAGGTGGTGAAAAATATGGCCAACCCAAGAATGACCAATTTTAAGGCCATGAGAATGGATGAATAGGTGGAAATAATATAACAGTCATCTCAAGAGGCCCTCAGAGCCAACGAATAAGTTAGAGCGACAGAAGCAACATAGGTGCAGGGAAGGGGATTGTTATTTATACCCGAGGCACAAACAAGGAGTCTACGCTTAATGGAAGAAGTGCAGAGAGTAACTGATCAACTATAGAACACTCCAGACCTCCTCGAAAGCTGGGGAGGTCCAAGTGAACCAGAGCCGATACAAATTGAAAAGATCACCAGGTTAGATAACCTTGAAGTTTCAGCGCCACAGGTTGGATCACCAGTGGAAATTTCGGCTTATCATGAGATAGCGAGGACATTAGGGAGAGCAAGTGCACCAGACCCATTACATGATTTAATAACTATCTATGATGAGGAGGAGAGATCAAAGGTTTCTCTGGTGACCCCGGTACAAATTACAAAGGAAAAGGAACCCGAGAAAGTATCTTCCCCATCTCTCGACGCTACAATTCAAATCCTTCCACTGAGTGACTAGGAGATCGAAAGTGTCGTAGACACTAAGCTACTCAATACACCAGGGACCCAAGTGGATAGATCGAATCATGAGCTAGGATCAAGAGAACAAGAAAGAGAAATTCCACATCAATAAATCACATCTCGATAGACGATTATAAAGTAAGTACCGAACCTGTCCTCGATTCATCAATTTTGGCCAGTACTTTACCTCCCACTGAGCAATGACCAGAGGAAGAACTTTCAAGACATACAGAAGAGGTTCAAGAACAAATTCTTGAACAGATATACACCGTTGGGAGCCTGGGAAACATGCTTACTTGGGGAGAGAAGCAAATCCCTGAACCTGTGGATGAGGTCGCCAATATACAAGCCATTGCCTATGATCGAAAGAGGAAATCCATCATGAAGAGAACCACCAAGAAGAGGAGGCTTACTCTGGAAAAATCCATCCTCATCAACACATAGGAGAAATTGATTAGCATGGAGCATGCCAAGACGTCTGAGCTTATCGACGCAGGGATGGAAATCAAAGATCCCACCCTAGATAAAGCGAGGAAATATGAAGAGGATTTGGTCTCTGCGTTGAAGGAGTTGGAGCATCTGCACCATTTGGAGAAGTGTTATCAGGACTCCACGCAGGCCATGGTGTTCTTGAGAAGCGTATTCCAAGATGCCTACAGTAAATTCACGAATGAGTAGCACCTTTTCACTGCAGGGATAGCCGATTTCCAAGAAGACACCCTTATGGCACTGGCAACGTGCAAGGTCATGGAAATATGGTATGAGAAATCCCATGAAGTAGTGGAAAGGATCGATTACATCACCATGGTTCAACAGGGTTAAGATGTCGAAGAGCACGACATTCAGGTACTAAGGGACAACAACATCAACCGCATAAGGAAGTCAGTTGAATACTGGGTGAAAATGGCCCAAGAACCTCATTAGGCGATCCAAGAGAAATGGGTTGATTGTGACAGGAGATGGACCAAGATCAATCAGGCGATGAGAGATATCGGTCTCCTAGAATTCAACACACCTTTGGACTTTGTCGACTTGCATGACATAGTCAAATTACATACAAAACAAGACTCATCGTGGATTGTGGAGATAGAAAAGGTGGTGAACATGGCACCAGGTCAAGTAAAAAATTTCATGGAGCACCCGATCAAGGCTCGGATAGTGTTACAATAGTTAAGTGCTAAAATAACCAAGTATCGGGCATGAGCAGTGGAAATAAAGGAGATCCTTTCAGCCCCGATGGACCAACACAGATTTTTGTATGCCAACACATGTGAGGAACTCTTCATCGAATGGTGGGAGTATGAGAAGAGTCATCCACTCAAGTGAAACCATTTGATGACTCTTAGAAGACTGAGAGATGAAAGCGCCATGTGGCGATGTTTTGTTTTACTTAGCTTGCACTTTTGATAGTTATTTTTAGTTAGTAATTTGTTATAAATAAGAGGATCGACCTATTAGAAAGGGTCAATGGTTTTGGAAACTACCCTCATTTTTAGAATGGTAAAGAACTATTTTGGAGCTACCTTGATTGAGAAGTCCTGTTTAGGACATGAGACAAGTTTTTTTTTTCATTAAAAGCATGTGTGATTAGATCTAAGGAAGAATTATTTTTGACTTTATCTCATGAATGAATGTTGTAACAAGTAAGAGCCTCTAAATATATTGATAAGTTATCTGATTCAATATCTTTATAGTTCTTGTCTCTAAAGATGGAAATTAAATCATTGTGTTAATATGTGATTGGTGATTAGAACTAAGGAAACTATTTTTCTTGTCATAATTTTATTTCATGAATGTTCCCTTCTGATAAATTGTATCTCAGTCAATAATTGAAATACAAACAAGTTGACGTATTAGTACTAGGCTTTTCATAGGTGTAAGAATCATTGTCTGCATGCTTGAGCATGAGGGTTATCCCAAGCTCAGCCTTCTTCAGTAGTTAATCATTTCCCCTTTGTTACCGAACTAGTTTATACCATCATTTATCTTGTATTGGTCCGACCTATAAGATAAAATACAAAAAAGAGAATGTTCAAACTGAAAGAGGAGTTTTCACAAGAAGACATCCTGTCAATCACTACATTAAGCCCATCGATTAATTGGAAGGATCGCAAGATATAGAGAACCATTCCACTATAAAATGTTGCAGAGCCTAATTGGGCCTTAGTGAAGGGGTTTGATTCCCCCTGTTGAGTTAAAGGGATTTAGGACCCCTAAACAGGAAGTTGTGAGACTACATGAGTTTCCCAGGAGCATAGTCTCAGATAGAGACACAAAGATTGTAGGACACTTTTGGAGAAATCTATGGAAGAAGTTGGGGACAAACTTTTCCTTCAGTTCAACATATCACCCTCAGACTGATGGATAGATTGAAGTGGTGAACAAAAGTCTAGGAAATTTATTGAGGAGTTTAGTCACTGAGCAGGGTCATTAGTGGGATCAGATTCTGGAATAGGCAAAATTTTCATTTAACAATTCGATAAATAGGAGTACTGGGAAAAGTCCATTCGAAATAGTGTATGGAATACAACCGAGAGGGATTAAAGAATTGAGAGATCTGAATCAAGAAAAGTTTAGGCGCATTGGAGCAGAAGATTTTGCTACAAAGATGCAAGGACTCCATGATCGAGTCAGAGAGCAGCTACAGGACAATAATCAAAATTATAAGAACAGAGTTGATTAGAAAAGGAGAGAAGTTCAATTTGAAGTTGGGGATGAATTTTTAACACATTTGAGAAAGGAAAGGTTTCCAAGGGGAACATATAACAAGTTGAAGATGAACAATATAGGACCATGCAGGATCCTCATAAAATTTGCAGCCAATGCTTATGAGATTGAGTTTCCAGACAATGTTGGGATATCACTGCTATTCAGTATTGCAGACCTGTATCCTTACAGGGGATATGATGCAGGAGAAATAGATGACCAGGAGGACATGGAATGGGAAAAACATATGCCCATAGCTGAAAAACCTCAAATGGAGAAAATATTAGAACAAAGAGTTGGGAAGAAAACTAGGAGAAAGATGTATCCTGAATATTTGGTGAAGTGGAAAGATGACCCAGTGGAAGACTTGAGTTGGGTCACTAAACCTGACATTTTGAAGCATGGAAAAATAGTGCAGGAGCTCATAGGCAGGAGTCCATGAATATTTTAGTTAGAGGAGTATGATGCGGGAGCATCACAATCAAAGAAAAGAGGCTGAGAGAGGAGGCATAATTTGACACCTCCGTGTACCAAAGTTTCAAATGAGCATTTAACATAAGCAGAGCGAGTTGTTGAGATATTTTGAAAATATCATTTTTAAATACTCTGTTTGTAAAATCGGGTCACCGCCTAAGAATGGCAGGATGCTGTAAATTCTTACACACCTGTAAGGTGTTACAAATGTAGAGTGTCGGCTCTTATATGATAATAACTCATATTTATTGTAATAGGACTAAGTAGGTAACCATAGAACGATGATGGGATAGAATTCAGATAGGACGGAGAAGAGCTCAAAAAGCCACTCCTTAGATAGGTTTTTTGTATTGGATTGTAAGAAAGAATAGAGTGTTGTAACACCCCTATTTCCCCTAGCTTGTAATTAATCATAAAATAGGATTACCATGCTAAGGAATGTGGACAATGTAAATTTATTATTGATTGAGTTTCCAATAAGTGACTGTGGGGGTGAAGCCTTGAAAGTAATGGCCATGATATCACTAGAGGAAAGAATGTGAAAACTATAAGAGAGGGTTCATTATATCAAATGACCCCAAATTTCCCTTGATGGGGATAATAAATCTCCTTTGGATCCCAAGGAGAGAAACCAGTTAATGAAGAAAGGACCAGTGGTTGAATTATCAACCACTCCCATGAATGGGAGAATGGTCTAATTGCAGAATGTCAGCCTGAAGTACCACTGGGTATGACAAACCAAGCTGACCTAAGTTCCCTTGTGACAGAAGGAATGGGATGGGTCGAGAACCATCCTGGGGAAAAAAACCATCATGTGCAGAGCTCTCCAGCAGAGGATTAACAGAAGGTCACGAGCTTGATGCCGAGTGAGAATCTGATAAACCTCGCCTAGGGCCATGACAGAGAAAGAATCCTTGAGAACCGTGAGAGTTCCCTGGTGATATCATGGCTTGGCACAGGGGTGGCTAGAGTGATAAGAATGAATTCCTCTGAGCCTATGGTCGAGTGGAAGGACGGACACCCACAGTCAGTTAGTTGGCTACCACCTGTAATAGATAAGTAATCACATATCTCGTGTATTTAAGTGGTATTGTGAATTAAAATTGGATATCCTATGAATCTTGTAGGGACATATATGTTTGCTTAATGATTTATACTGTATCCCATTTCGGTGTCTACTTGATTGTATAATTAGGCAAGTAGGAAATTATATGGATGGGATATGTTTTATACTCGTAAATGCTTGGGTCCTGCGGGGGATTAAGATAGAGCCACGAACTGTGAGTTCATCGACCTTGGGCATAGTTTCATGTACACGTGTCAACCCTCCCAGTCGTTCTGAGTCCCTTGGAGGATGAAGTCTGTTAAATAGTAGGAGATATAATTCACATATGCACAGGCTCTCTGCGAGGCAAGCAGAGACTGAGAACCACTTAAGTTCTAGATATTAAGGAATGAGCATAAAGGGTGCACAAAATAATTCTTCCAAGCATTAAATTAAAGAGAAAGAGCGCAATGTTCTTAAGCCTTTTAGAGCCAACAAAGCTCAAGAAGATTATCGAGTTTGAAGTATCGAAAGGGAAGGATCCTTTGTTTGGAAGACAAACGAACGAGAATTGTTTGGGAAGAGCCAAGGTCCGTTGTGACCGTTGGATATGGGAAGGAGTGCAGGAGTCAACCCCTTGAGTCCTTCGGACTTCACAAGTTTGAAGAATTGAGAAAGTTTTTCATAAGGGAAGTAAAAATCCTCGAAGTCCTGAAGTTAATCTGGACCTTAGATCCGAGGATACCTGGGAGCCATCCCAACCGTCAGATCGATGAGGTAATTAGTCTGGCACTGACCAACTCCAGAAGATTTCAATCGAGGAGTGAGCCAACCTCCCGAAGTCCTGAAGTGTCGAATTCCATCCTAGCCATTGGTTTCAAGAGACATGTGGTGCCTAATCCTTCACTTCAAAGGTTTAGTGCTCTAGAGGAAAATGGATTGTGTGAAGAGAGAAATCCTGAAGGCCAAAGTGTCGGAGCTCATGTTGACTGTTGATAGTATGGGATGCGTATCCTAAGATCTGACACTCCGGGAAGATTACACTCTGGAGGTTCACGTTGGTGAGCACATTGATATTCCCGAAGTGCAAAGCCCCGAAGTGATATGTATTCATCGATTCGTGGGAGACACACGTCGATAGATCATGAACTCTGGGTGAAATAATTTCGGGAGAAGGTGAGTGTGGAAAGGTAGAAAATATCGAACATCGAAAACCCAAAGTAAACCATGATTTTCGATCACTAGAAGGGCACGTGGTGACAAATCGTGAACTCCATGTGGAAGCACTCTGGGAGAACACAAAGAAGAAGAGTTTGAAACCACCAAAGCCTAAACAACCGAAGTAGACGAGAGCCATCGATCTACAGGAGGACACATGTCATTAGATCACGGAATATGGGTAAAACCATTCTGGGAGAAACAGAGAGTGAGGAAAAATGATATCTGATATCTCTGAAGGCCAAAGTCCCGAATGGGACGAGGGTCGTTGATTTAGAGTGGAAACGCCACAGGAATCCACTTACTTCAAGGGGAAGTGAAGTTTGAGATTTGAGATCTCAAAATTCTGGAGACCCGAAGGAGATCTCAATCATTGATCAATAAGGGAGCCGAAGGACCGTTGATATGGTTGAAAGGGCCAAATTCCTAAAGCGGAAGAAGAATCGTTGGATTGGGAGGACGCGTGGCAGACGATCTTCCATTTCAGAGAAATCACTCCGGAATAAACAAGAGTTTGAGAATTCAAACTCCTGAAGGCTGATATCATGGAGAAGATCATAGTCACACATATAAAGGGACATGTTTTAGCAGATCTTTCATTTCGGAAGATTTTCATATGGAGAAAAGTAAATATTTGAGAATTGAAAAATATGAAACCCGAATCATGAAAAAAATCATGTCTGCTGATTTGAAAGGGTCAGATATGATCTGCAGGTTTGAAAGGGACAGATCTGAGCCGTTAGTTCAGAAGTAACATCAAGATCATGAGATCAATGGTCATGTCGCATTGTGGGGACAAAAGGTGTTCGAACTTTAAAAAGTTGAGGGCGGGCCGCAATCGAGACCACAATATTGACAAAAGGACACATGGTGGCTCGTGGTGAATTGCAGGGAGAAAATAAGTTTGGTTCCAAACCACTCTTGGTCGAACCCACAATCACGTGATTGGTGTTCGATCTTAACCTACGGTCATATGCAATGGTCGCCAAGAGAAAAGGGGCTAATGCCAATGCCAAGACTTCGCTGAAGCACACAGGAGAAGGTCGTGGGTATCATAAGACCTGCACCAAAGGCCGTAAGGGCCTATGTTTGATTAAGAGGTGAGACTATCAAGGTCTCAAAGTCTCGTTTGACTTAGAGAACTAAAGAATCTTGACCGGAGGGTCGGTCCGAGTCCTGGACTTTCCAAATTAGAAATCCTGGATGGAGAATTTGTCCATTAAGAAAACAAAAAAAGGTTTATGCCCCACCGTGGGTGTGTTACAAGTGTGAAGATAGAGTATGAAGAGTTAGATGTGTGAATTAGACATAGAGATTTTGGAGACAGTGAAGACTGTGTTACTTATGTAAATACTTCATGAATGAATAGAAAAGACATAAATTGTTCCAAATGCTTGGACAATGTTCATTTCAATGTTTATTTGAATGAATGGTATGTTCTCTGTGTGCTTATTTCATTATTATTATTATGTTGTTCATAGTGAGTATATGGACTTATGAAGTGTTAGATAAGTTTCAATTGTTTCTCTTCTAAGAGCTCAGATGCAAGGAGTGCATATTTTCCATAAGGTATGCGTCGATAGAGTCTAGATTTGACTTAGAGAAGCTCAGGAGGGATAACGAGAAACTTAGACCAAATGTTGCAAGGAGTGCACAAGATCAAGAATCGAATAAGTGTCGAAAGATTAAGACTGTGAAGCGCAAGGAGTGCATAGATAAATTTATTTTGAAGAAATATCTAAGTCTGAACTTTTTCAAATATTCCAGGATCACAAGGGGTGTGTCGGAGGTTGAAATCCTCAGAGGAATCAAGATCAGAAGAGACAACGACAAATATTCAACAAAAAGGCATAATTTTGTTGAAGGTTGCAAATTGATGGTTGAGATCTCTTTGGAGGAAGTTGGGGTCACACACAACCGTTAGATCTTGAGAAGGTCCAAGGAGGTTACACCTTGAAGTCCTTCGGACCTCACATATTCATAGGTTTCGTTTGTGAAGGATTTTAAACTCCCGAAGTTACAAGACTCGAAGTCCATCAGGACCAAAGATCCAGGGGAGGATACGTGTCAACATATCGTTCATTTCAGAGGAGAAGCTATTCGACAGGAAGGGGTAGCGTAGCATCAAAAGTTTTTGAAGTCCGAAGAGTTGAGCGAATCCTGACCTTTAGGTCAAGAGGAACACATGGTAGGGATCCGCATGGTTTGGAGGAAATGCATTCCAGAAGAAAAGGAGAACCCAAAACTTGGAACTCCCGAAATCCAAAATTTCGAGGTTGATCACCACCGTTGGTTGGTGAATGAGCACAGACCGTTGATCTGGTCTAGGAAGATTTCGTCGATTCGAAGTTGAAGGAGGATAGTTGAGGTGTAGCCAGAACTAGTGAAACGTGAAGTTCTGAAGTGCTGAAATAGACCTAGGTCGTTCATCTCAAAGGTTACGTATCGACATCAGAGGAAACGCTTGGAGAGCAATGTCTTGAAGTGAGAACTGCCGAAGTCTCGAAGTGAGGAAGGGCGGAATTTTAAGCCCACGATTTTCAGTCAGGGTCACATGGAGGACCCTGCAGGTGCTCCAAAAAGCTCGAAAAGGAGATTTTGTGCCCGAAGTTTAGGACATTGACCTGTGGGGACAATTTTGAAGGTTCAATATGAACCTATGAGCTAATTCGACTCCCGAAGTCGATCGATCCTTGACCGAGAGGTCATGCAGCCCCTAGAGTGTAGGGGGTCTGCATCAACATGAAATAACTTAACATGGAGGTAGGATAAATTGAGTCTAATACGTCCAATGAGGAACTTCAAACCGACATCCTTTGGATTAGAACCTGTCACAAAATATATTATGGTGTTTTTTGAATCACCCTCAATATTCAACTGGAGGATTTGTCGTTTTATGACAATTTGATTCCCTTGATAAACATCATAAGCCTTAGCCTTGTTATTCAAGATGACCCCAAGGTTCCAATAAAGTTTATCTTCTTGATTTCCTCTGGGGCCATAGAGGAAATGCCTTTATATCTTTTTCTCCAAATGCTAAATCAATTTCCTTATGCATAATATGATTCAATAACATTTTTTTAATTGAGATACCACATTACATAATAAGTTATGAATAACTTCTTAAAATTATTTTATCACACCTTCATATAATCCAAGATTATTTTCAATGTAAATATGCATTGCATCCCATTGTTCACCACTTGAAAGACATTATAATTAAATTTAAGTAACAATCAATACTATAATTCATTCAAGTAAAAAGATACATACAAATATTTACACCATCTAACATTTTCTCAATCTCTTTCCCAAGAAAGATCTCCCCCCCTCAAATTTGTTGGTTTACTTGTCATCCCATATGCAAGGAACCTCGGTATCTTGTTTATTTTGATACTCACTTATGTGCACCATGGAATAGTAATCCCCCCTCAAATTTGTTGGTTTACTTGTCATCCCATATGTAAGGAACCTCAATATCTTATTTAGTTTGATACTCACTAATGTACACCAAGGAACCTCAATATCTTGTTTAGTTTGATACTCACTAATGTGCACCATGGAATAATAATCCCCCTCAAATTTGTTGGTTTACTTGTCATCCCATATGCAAAAAAACCTCAATATCTTGTTTAGTTTAATACTCACTAATGTACACCATGGAATATGGAATAAGCATATAGGACTCAACCATTGACCACTCAGGAAATGATCATTTTTAAACAAATACCTTTAAATGTCTCTCCACAAACCACATTGCTCTTATATGAATAGGTCCACAATTCAATGAGATATTTCTCATGTGCATTAAAGAAGCTTGGACATAAATGCCTTTGTATCTCACATAATAGCTCACGGATTGTTCTCTTTCAATACAATATCTTCTTGATGCATTTCTT
>ML787225.1:153323-164482 GCA_009831015.1 Picea engelmannii | reverse complement strand
TTCCTTATTCATTTGATTTACCTGCGTGGATGGGGAGATAGGAGTCATGCCCAAGTTTTTTCTATATTCAATCACACTTTTAAAACCATGCTTGTAACCAAGCTTCAGGTCCTCCTCGATGGTAGCAGTGTCAAACATATTTAACTGCAATGCATAACACCATTAAAAATACCAATAACAAAAACATATATTTGTTCGCTACTGTTAAATAAATATTAACCATAGTTAATCATTTAAATCTTACTATTTGGGATTTTAGTTTTCCGTAACCACCCTAGCCTAGTTTATGTTGGGCGTGTTTTTCCACTCTAGCCTTTGTTTCTTTGGATGTGTCTGGTAGCCTACATATGGAATTTTTGAAAAAAATTAGATATCGAAATTGTTACTTAAAAAAGGAAAGAAAAACATAAATGTTCATATTTCACTGATAATATGACATGTGTTGTACCTTGCTTGACCAGCTCATGGTTGTCGTCCTTGTTTTTTAAACAAGTCCTCCTTTGCATCCTTTATTAGTGCCTTCCACTCTTTCTATGGAACCATGGGAGGGCGCTGATGCTTGAGGTCTATTTGCAATTTATCCCTATATTGGGCCCTGGTGTATTTTAAATTCTCACTGGCCAACTTTGTAACCACTTTCTTGTTGAAAGTGTTGCTGAACAAGTTTACCATGTGATCTATTAAATCATCTTTCTTTTTGCTATCTTGACCATTCCATCATGTGCGAATGGTGGGGCCAAACAACTCCAATTCTTTGTCATGTAATTTTCTATATAAAACATTGTTTCCTGCAGTAACGTGTTATCCATTAATAAATTAATAATCTCAACAAATGTCCATTTCAATTTCATGAAAAAAATGAATCAATTAATGGGACAATTACCTGCAATCTTTTGAATCTTTATCAGAACACATGCGTCATCCACCAGAAAGGTGACATCTAGTGATCCAGTGATTTTAATTCGTTCTGCTCCATGCAGAATAATATCTTGTGCACCTACACTATGTTCCTCTCCAAAGTCATCATGTGGAGTCCTAGGCTCCGGCTCATCATGCTCTGGCATGTCATGCCGGTCAAAATAGCCCTGCTCATGAATGGATTCGAGGGGAACCTCAGGAGGCTCAAAAAGCCTCACCTTCACTTTGCTATGTCGACCTTTTTTTTACATTGGACCCTCACTGCTACCTATAGCAGTTGTAGGATTGACAGGTTCCCCACGCACGGGGTTTAAAAACTCCTACAAACAAAAAAATTTTCTTTATCAGATCATATACAAAATATAAAACAAAAAAACGGATATGAAATTATCATAGCTAATAAAAATATGTAAATATGCCACTTACCCCAAAATTAGTTATTGTAGTTTGTAGATCTACAATTCTTTCCTTATCCTTCTATGTCAGGGGTCTTTTGCTAATCAATCCTAGATATTCCATGTTAGCCTTCTTCAAGGCCTTCGTTACAGTTGTCATTAGGTTTGTCGAATAAAATATTTCGTCCTCATCAATATCCTCTGTGGGAGCCTAGATAGAAGTTGACACAATAAATCAATCAACAAAAGTTATGAAATTCACCTGTAACATTTAAAAAATTAAATATTTGAGTAATATCAGAAAAACAAATAATGAAATTTCAGAAATTTAGTTGATGTAGTCATAAGTTGTTACTGTATTTAACATTTACCTGGTGAGGCACTGTGGGTGCCTTTCCACGGTCACCTTGGAGAGATGTAGCGGGTGAAACTTGGACACGGTCACCCTGGATAGAAGTTGACACAATAAATCAATCAACAAAAGTTATGAAATTCACCTGTAACATTAAAAAAATGAAATGTTGGAGTAATATCAAAAAACAAATAATGAAATTTTAGAAATATAGTTGTTGTAGTCATAAGTTGTTACTGTATTTAACATTTACTTGGTGAGGCACTGTGGGTGCCTTTCCATGGTCAACCTATAGAGATGTAGCGGGTGAAGCACGGACACGGTCACCCTGGACAAAAGTTGACACAATAAATCAATCAACAAAAGTTATGAAATTCACCTGTAACATTTAAAAAATGAAATATTGGAGTAATATCAGAATAAAAATAATGAAATTTCAGAAATTTAGTTGTTGTAGTCATAAGTTGTTAATGTATTTAACATTTACCTGGTGAGGCATTGCGGGTGCCTTTCCACGGTCACCCTGGAGAGATGTAGCGGGTGAAACTCGGACGCAGTCACCCTGGATAGAAGTTGACACAATAAATCAATCAACAAAAGTTATGAAATTCAACTGTAACATTTAATAAATGAAATATTGGAGTAATATGAGAAAAAAAATAATGAAATTTTAGAAATTTAGTTGTTGTAGTCATAAGTTGTTACTGTATTTAAGATTTACCTACTGAGGCACAGTGGGTGCCTTTCCACGATCACCCTGGAGAGATGTAGCGGGTGATTTTCTACCATGGTCACCCTGGACAGATGTTGACACAATAAATCAATCAATAAAAGTTATGAAATTCACCTGTAACATTAAGAAAATGAAATATTGCAGTAATAACAGAAAAAAAATAATGAAATTTCTGAAATTTAGCTGTTGTAGTCATAAGTTTTTACTGTATTTAACGTACCTACTAAGGTGAAGTGGGTGCCTTTCCATGGTCACCCTCTCCATCTATTCGATTTAAGTTGTAAGCGATCAACAACTCTTCTCCTGGAACTATTGTTTTTGTTGCACATACAAATATACAATTTCCTTCACATGCCTCAAATATGCAATTCGGTTTCTTAGTTGTTGCCACTGGTCGTGTACTATTTATAAATCCCACAATGTTTCCAATAGCTTTTGGCCTTCAATCATTATACATAGTTGCCCCTTTATTTTGATTGTTATCTAGTAGTTGTATATAATTTGCGGCAACTCCGTATCTCCGCATACTTTGCGTATATCGGACCAACATCAACCAATGATTGTATTTGTATAGTGGTCCAACATAATCCATCAATTTAGTTATAGTGCCATAACCGACCTTTATGCCATCCATGGAAAATAACCCCAATCCATGTAAGGATGAAGGAGCAATGCGATACATGCTCTCATCGATGAAGAAATTTGTGTCCACTTCAGGTAGCTCCTTAGGTGGCCATCGCTGCACTAGATGTTTATACCTCAAGGGAAACTCAATGTCACCTATGCTCTCAGCATCATAATTACACGACCCTCCGTTGGCAATAAAAAATTGCATGCGAGTACACAATCTTTTCCTTACCTTTTCCAACCTAGTTGATCTAGAACCAGTATATCTAGTACAACACATCTCACTTTCAACCTCTCTTACTATATCTTGATCATCACTCAAGGAAGATAGATCTGACAAATACCTATTTGGTGGTACCTACACTTGTTAAAACAAGAAGATAAGTTATCGTGCCAATATACGTTTTTGGTACCAACACAGTTGCATATAGTTGCATTTAGTTGCATAAAGTTGAAATTGCCACACCTATCCGTCACATAGTTGCATAAAGTTGAAATTTCCACACCTATCTGTCATATAGTTGCATAAAGTTGAAATTGCCACACCTAGTTGCATATAGTTTCATAAGTTGCATAAAGTTGCATAAGTTCCATAAAGTTGCTTAAGTTGCATAAGTTGCATGTTGCATAGTTGCATATAGTTGCATAGTTTCATATAGTTGCATACGAAATTGTTGCAATATAGTTGCATATAGTTGCAATATAGTTGCATAAGTTGCAATACAGTTGCATATATTTGCATAAGATGCAATATAGTTGCATTTGACCACTCACCAATATTTGAGAATATAGTTTCAATATAGTTGTATTTGACCACTCACCAATATTTGAGAATATAGTTGCAATATAGTTGCAATATAATTGTATTTGGAACCATTGGTATGTTTTCATAATAAGAATAGGTCTCAAGGTGTGTACCATGACTAGAGAGGAAACAAAGGGCCTAAGGTCCTAAACATATTTTCTTTGGCTCATTGGACATTAACAAGGCCTCAAACCACCACATTTATCATAGTTAATAGACTATGGTGCTTGGGTGGGATATGGGGTCATTCACAATTTTTTCACACCATGTATGGAACTTAGGTCTTTTCCATGGTCAGGGAAAGAACATAAGGTTTTTAGGTCCTATTTGCATATAGTTCCATATAGGTTTTTAGGGAAAGAACATAAGGCATGTTGCATAGTTGCATATAGTTGCATACGAAATTGTTGCAATATAGTTGCATATAGTTGCAATATAATTGCATAAGTTGCATATAGTTGCATATAGTTGCAATATAGTTGCATAAGTTGCATATAGTTGCATAAGATGCAATATAGTTGCATTTGACCACTCACCAATATTTGAGAATATAGTTGTAATATAGTTTCATTTGGAACCATTGGTACATTTTCATAATAAGAATAGGTCTCAAGGTGTGTACCATGACTAGAGAGGAAAAAAAGGGCCTTAGGTCCTAAACATATTTTCTTTGGCTCATTGTCCATTAACAAGGCCTCAAACCACCACATTTATCCTATTTAATAGACTATGGTGCTTGGGTCGGATATGGGTGCCATTCACAATTTTTTCACACCATGTATGGAACTTAGGTCTTATCCATGGTCAGGGAAAGAACATAAGGTTTTTAGGTGATCCTATTTGCATATAGTTGCATATAGTTGCAATATAGTTGCATAAGTTGCATATAGTTGAATAAGATGCAATACAGTTGCATTTGGAACCGTTGGTATATTTTCATAATAAGAATAGGTCTCAAGGTGTGTACCATGACTAGAGAGGAAAAAAAAGGCCTTAGGTCCTAAACATATTTTTTTTGGCTCATTGGCCATTAACAAGGCCTCAAACCACCACATATATCCTATTTAATAGACTATGGTGCTTGGGTGGATTAAGCTTCATGTTCTTAATGACCAAGATCAAGGCCTCCAATTAGGAATATGGGCAACATTGGTATGCTTTAAATAATAATAATGGCTATTAGGACACCATATGGGCACCATTCACAGGTTTTATGCATCATATTTGGCTCTCAAGGCCTCTAAGAAGGAACTTAGAGCCATTAGGAGGATATAGTTGCATTCATAAGTTGCATTAGGAGGATATAGGTCACACATTAACAAGTTGCATATAGTTGCATAAGTCACATATACTAGTTGCATAGTTGCATAAGTTGCATATAGTTTCATAGTTGCATAAGTTGCATTGTTGCATAAAGTTGCATGTTGCATAAAGTTGCGTAAAGTTGCATAAGTTGCATTGTTGCATAAAGTTGCATGTTGCATAATGTTGCGTAAAGTTGCATAAACTTGCGTAAAGTTGCATAAGTTGCATTGTTGCATACAGTTGCATGTTGCGTAAAGTTGCATAAAGTTGCATAAAGTTGCGTAAAGTTGCATAAGTTGCATTAATGTTGCATAAAGTTGCATGTTGCACAAAGGTGTGTAAAGTTTCATAAGTTCCATAAAGTTGCCCTAAATAAATCTTCTTGATCTTAATTTATTCAAGACCGAGGCTGGACCAACCCCTAATATGTTGTTGCAGCAACTTACGGAGATAGGAAGACATGAGAATGAAACTGTCAGAGAGTTTAACACTAGATTTGAGAAGTTGCTTCAACGAATTCCTAGCAATATTTCCCCCGAAAGAGATAATCTTATTTTCCTTTGTTTCAAGGCCTTCCCAGGACATTAATATGCTTTAAATAATAATAATGGCTATTTGGACACCATATGGGCACCATTCATAGGTTTTATGCATCAAAGTTGGCTCTCAAGGCCTCTAAGAAGGAACTTAGAGCCATTAGGAGGATATAGTTGCATTCATAAGTTGCATTAGGAGGATATAGGTCACACATTCATAAGTTGCATATAGTTGCATATACTAGTTGCATAGTTGCATAAGTTGCATATAGTTGCATAAGCTGCATTGTAGCATAAAGTTGCATGTTGCATAAAGTTGCGTAAAGTTGCATAAGTTGCATTGTTGCATAAAGTTGCATGTTGCATAATGTTGCGTAAAGTTGCATAAGTTGCATTGTTTCATAAAGTTGCATGTTGCGTAAAGTTGCGTAAAGTTGCATAAAGTTGCATAAGTTGCATTAATGTTGCATGTTGCACAAGGTGTGTAAAGTTGCATAAGTTCCCTAAAGTTGCCCTAAATAAATCTTATTGATCTTAATTTATTCATGACCGAGGCTGGACCAACCCCTAATATGTTGTTTCAACAACTTACTGAGATAGGAAGGAATGAGAATGAAACTGTCAGAGAGATTAACACTAGATTTGAGAAGTTGCTTCAACGAATTCCTAACAATATTTTCCCCGAAAGAGATCATCTTATTTTCCTTTATACCAAGGCCTTCCCAGGACATTGGTATGCTTTAAATAACAATAATGGCTATTTGGATACCATATGGGCACCATTCACAAGTTTTATGCATCATAGTTGGCTCTCAAGGCCTCTAAGAAGGAACTTAGAGCCATTAGGAGGATATAGTTGCATTAGGAGGATATAGGTCACACATTCATAAGTTGCATATAGTTGCATAAGTCAAATATACTAGTTGCATAGTTCCATAAGTTGCATATTAGAGTTATTTCTGCCACTCTAGTTAGAAAACCCATAAAGGGAATAGGATCCAAAGAAATATAATGGAGAATATAGTATTTGCAAGATGTGTGTGTGTGTGTGTGTGTGTGTGCATGCACACCCGTCGCACTATGGTCTAGAGGCAATTGTAAGCAGTTTCCATAACGATGATCCAATTTCAATTCATGGTGAGCTCCCCCCACACCTAGATGCTTGTTGCCTCTTTGTTGTAGCAACATATAGCCACAATTATGTTAGCAACCTAACCACCCTTGATGTAGAGGGTGTTGTATTATCATGAAAACCTCTCCTTGATAATAAATAACAGTGGAGAACCCACATTGCAACCATGCAATATATTGGAGAACATAGAATCCCTGAGGGTTAGCTCAAGCATTCATGAGCCAAACATGATATCTCTCCCCCAAATTTGGGGAGGTCACAAGTTCAACTCGTTTTATCCCCTCGGGGTTAGTCTCCATAATCAAGGCCAATGATTTACCTCCTCTGCCAACCATGGATCATAGAACATAGAAGACAAGAAATGGAATTCTATTCAAACATGTCATGGATGTACCCCATATCCTGTCCCAACACCAATAAGTATGAGTTTTAGGCATACTTAAATTTAAAAAAAAAGTCTTTAAGAATAAGCTCATGGATTATTTATATGATAATCTTGTTAGTATTAACTAGGGATAACTTTCACTTAAGATTGTCCCACACAAGTAGCCCCTTTTCCTTCCATGACTCAAATCACCCACTTTGCACACAACACTTGGGTTCAAACCCTGGTTCTAATAATTCCCATTCCCCTTAAATATCTAGATGTAAAACATAAAAACAAACTAGCTCAGTGAAAGCCTAGGATGTTGGGGAGTATCGGTTGGTTGAGGAGGTGGCATTAGTGCTTTTTGTTGAGATTTAGTTGCTAGTTTTGGTGACATTTCCAAGGTTTCTATTGAGTAAACCATTATATTTGTTGGGGTTTCTATTGATATTGAGTAAACTTGAATATTTACATTAATGTTGGGGTGGAAATGGGTTTTTCCAATGTCGAGATTACTAATTTTTCAAGGGATTAAATTGACTATTCCATGAATAATAGAAATATTGAGGGTGTTCATATGGCATACCTTGACTAGTTATGCATGGTATTTGTTTCCTTTGGTGGTTGATGAAACAGACCTACTCCAAATTCTAATATGCTCCCTCATATAAAGCCTTCAAACTTAGTATTTGTGGGCAATGATTGATTTCATCATTTTATTTGTAAATGTTGTAGAGTTATATGCTATTTAACGGGCATTCATGAAAAAAATGTCTTTTGTGCACTTTGGGAAAATAACTGTCAAATCATTTTTAGTTTCCTCTTTCTTCATCTTGACTTGGAGTGTATCAAAATGGATTGCCATAGATTTTAAAATATTTGTCTTCATATTTCCAACATGTTTTTAATTTCTACTTTTGTTAATCTAGCTATGGTCATGGAGGTTTGTTTAACAATTCCTTTGATTCCTTTACCGCTTTTAGTAGAAACTCTCGAGTAGTTTTTTCAAACATTTATTATCTCATCATAAGTACATTTGTAAATATCTACAAATGTGATCAAATTTAAAGCTTCCATATCATTATCTCTTACTTCTATCAAGAGAATTGTCTTAGGAGAGTTTTTGTCAATTGAGCAATCGATAGATCTCTTTTAAACAAAGTGAAATATCTTATCATAGTCCTCTAATGATTTTTCCTTTCTAAGTCATTTGGAATAGTTAATCTCTTGAGTCTCCATATTTCAATATTCAATGTATTTCTCTATAAAAAGATTCTTCATAGTTTCCAATGTCTAAATATTATGTATATCTAGACCTATGAACCATTTGAGGGATATTTCCTTCAAAGTAGAGGGGAAAATTCTCAATTGGGCATAATTATTATATTCAAAAGTGTTGCAAAGGGATTCAAATTCAAAGATAAAAGTGTTTAGGACCTCAGTGATCATTCTATGAAATTGGGGAAGAGCTGCTAGATTTATTTTTTCATTCTTACTTGTTTCCCTATCCCCAAATTCTTCGACACTTTCTTCAAATATTCGTTTTGGACTATATTCAATGGTTATTAACTTACACTACTCCCATGTGGATTTTTTCTTCTCATGGCACAATCAAGGGGACTGGTCATGTGTGAGTTGTCAACAATTATGGTTAGGGCTCTTCAATTTTGAAACTGATTATGAGCCTAGTGCTAAGGGTACGATTGGAGAATTTTAAAAGGATGACTTATCATTTCATCAAGCATTCTATCAAGCATTTCATAAAACATTCTATCAAGCATTTCATCTAAAAATTAGCATGCACACTCAAGAGATAGGAGAAAGAAGTCAAACCATTTCCTTCGGCTGTGTGCCCTCCTCCGGTGCAAAACCGTGTGCCCTCCTCCTCTGCAAATCTGTGTTCCCTCCTCCTCTGCAAATCCGTGTGCCCTAGCCTCCTCCTGTGTTCCCTCCTCCTGTGTGCCTCTCCCTCCTTCTCCTCCTTATCCCCTCCTCCTCTCCCTTTCGTGCTCCAAATCCGTGGGACTATGGTGGTGGTTGCTTGCAGCTCTGCACGTGAGTGTATAGTGGGACTATGGTGGTGAGTGCGTACAACTTTGTGAGCGAGTGTATAGTGGCTGCGTTTTGAAATATGTTTTGTTTTGTTTGTATATGTTGTTTTATTTTCGTTTTTATTTTATGTTGTTTAGATTTTCGTTTTTATTTTTTTATTTTTTTATATTATATATATTATATATATAATATATATTGTATATTATATATAGGCCTAGACTATAACTCTTCCAAACTCTTCCATCTAAATCCTTGAGGGCCCACTGAGAAAAGAGAATAAAGAGAAGGATGAGGGATTTCCAAACACCTACCATGAGAAGTGATGAAATCCACTATGGTGTTGAGTGAAGGTATATCTAAGGTTGTTATAACTAGGAGACAAAGGGTGATGAAATATCGAGGCCCATAGAAATACGTCTTAGGTGTCCTCCCTCATATAAGAGCCACATTGATAGAAGCCTAATAGAATGGCCACTAAGATACCTCTTCATAGATGCATGAAACATGTTACCTTTCCTTCAATATGAAATGAAATGGTCATGGAATATTCATTATTTAAAGAGCTAGGAGTCTCAATCAAACCTCTAGTCCCAACCTTCGCATTATCCACTCCGAAGAGTGTGCTTGTTGCTAAATAGGTCTTGACCATATCCTACAGAAAGGATTTTAATCTCCCTAATTGGTTAAGGAAATTGCTCCTTATCAAAATGAACCTCAAAGTCATAGGACTTAGTCTCCGATTCAAAATTAGTGTGGAAACCTTATTTACTAATTCATTGTCTTGTTTATTCATTAATAAAAGAAAATATGAACAAATGGGACTATTTCAATAAATTAGATAGGATTCCCTCTGGTGTCATCCCTATATGTTTTGGCTATAGAGGGCCTTTTCTATATACTTTGTTGTAAAGTCAAACATCAACTACTTCATGGGACTCACCTCTCGGAACCAAAGATAGGGTACTTGGTTAGTGGAAATTTCCTAGATGACTCCTTCCTAACAATTCTCAAGGAGCAACCCTCATGGATACACATGGTTGAGTGTTTGGATACTTGAGAGGTACAATGTAGTACTGGTTGTTGTATGAGCATGGTGGTGGAGTGATATTGTCAGGTTTTACAGATGTTGATTGGGCAGGATGTACTGAGGGCAGGAAGAGCACTTCAAGTTTTTGCTTCGACATTGGATCGAGAATTATTTCCTAGTTCAATAGGAAGCATAAATCATTGTTGGTGTTCTGGAAGTAGTTTCCCTAAGTACATCATTGGTATGATTAGGCGACATAAGTCACCTAATCATAAGTCACCTAATTCTTCTATTGTTAAATATATAACATTCAATGAGATGTAGAGTGTATTGGAATATAACAATTATATCAAGAAGAATTAGGTGACACTTCCACATTATGCCCTAGTGAAAGCCTATTTTGTGAGTTTGAAAGGCTTCATTGGAAATTTATACAAGGAAGGGTCAATCAACCCTTACATAGTAGGAAAAATAACAAAAAATATTAATTGGAAATATGAATCGATAAGTTGTGACCAACCCTTCCTTGTTCCTGACATAGTGATATACCATTCTATGAGACAAAGAGTTGCTTGAAATGGAACAATTATCATTAGATAAAGGTTGATTGGAACTTTCACGTTATGCTTCTAGCACATACCTCTTCTATTAGTTTGAAAATGATTCATTGAAAATTTATACAAGAAAGAGTTGACCAACCCTTGTAGACTAGGTCAAATAAGGGAAAAGGATTAATTAAAGATATCGAATGCGAAAGGGGAAATCCCATGATAACTTATTGGGAGAATATCTTAAAGGATTTGGTCATGCCTTTTATGATCAATGAGCACTCAAGCAATAATTTTTAGCCATCCACAATGTGGGATATAAACAACAACATTGATATACAACTCAAACATGAAGTCATGAA
>ML787225.1:124617-147043 GCA_009831015.1 Picea engelmannii | reverse complement strand
CCCCGGATCGGGTGTTGGTCCAGGCCACATGGCATCAGGAGGAGGCGCACATAGGCCAGCATGGCGAGAGCCACGTGACAGATTCACACCAAGCACAACCGCCACCCCCATGCATTTAATCCTTCCTACGACGTTCGAGGCGCCATTAAGCCTGGTGCACTTCCCGTCTCTGGCTGTCATTTCGATGGGCGATTTCATTAAGACTTTGCATGTGGCTCAGCCTTCATCTCCACCGGTTGAGCAGACATGGTCCATTCTGACTTACCTCTTCCTTGTGCTCTTCTGCTATGCTTCAAATCCTTCTTACCTGCACCTTGGTGTTCTCCTGCAACTGGTTATTCTCCCGGCCTCTCCGCTCACCTGGGGTTTCTCTCACAGGCCAACCATTTCTCCTACGCGGTTAGCATGCCTAGGCAAAGAGGCAGGCCAAGAAGGAGCTCGTCCTGGACTCCATCCCAGCTACAAGCACCTGTACCTCGCCCTGGTTCTCATTTCGGCTTCAGACGCCTATCCCCCTCACAATCTTTGCAGTCCTCGCATTCCTCACACTCATCGCACTCTTCGCAGCCTGACTTGGAACCACTCGCCACCTCTTCTCGGATTGAAGGTTTGGTTCTCACGCACAGTTCAGTCGGCTTACCCTCAAAGCCCTTCCTAGACAGAGCCTCCACTTCTTGGGCACCTTCTGAAGCACCTCCACTTCCCCTGGCCAGCGTAACTTTGCTGGCTTCTGAAACTTTTCACTTCCACCCACCCTTGGAGGTGCCACCATTTCCACATTCTATCTCTGACTCTATCTCAGATGAGCAGATGCAGGACAGCATGGACATTCTATATGGGTTGGTCTTTGACCTCTGATAGGGAGTGGATGATCTACAATTCTGGCTGCAGCAACTGGATGGGAAAGCCTCTGCACTTCTCCACATCCTATCTACCTTCTAGAGAGCAGTAGCGCAAGCCGAGCACGTCCCAGCAGAAACGTTTGGTCAGGGCGAACAGGAGCTTCCAGCGGAGGGTGGCAACCTGGGGCAAGCCATGCAGGTGGATGGGGAGGCGGCAACAACGGTGGATAATACGAATGCTAACACGCAGATGGAATGGCGAGGAACACCTATCGAAGAAGATCTCTGGAACGAGGCCACCCATGCCACCTAGCCGGAATATAAGCCAAATGCATGACCCCTATGGCAACTCTACATTAGTCTTAGTCTATTACTCTCAATTATGTTTACAGTTTTACTAGTTTGATAGACATGTAGACCTCAACACCAGCTGGCTGAACTGGTTTCCCCCTTGGGGCAATTCAGTTACTACAGCCTGGCCATTCTGAACATTCTGCAACTCTGGTTTTGTTTTTGGAGGCTCTTTATACTTTAATGAAATACTCTTACTTACCAAANAAAAAAAAAAAAAAAAAAAAAAATTATTTGCGAAGATTTTGTTCTTTCTATTTATTTATTATTTGGGGTCCAATTTTGGGTTGTTTATTTACATAGGGTTTTGTTGTCAATATCAAAATTGCAATTAGGTCATAAATAGCTATGATTTTCACTTTTACAAAAAACCATTTTGTTTTACATAGCATCGTTTTTTTATTTAGGTCTTGATTTTAAGGTTTTTTTGAGCTACTATCTCAATTTCGAAGTCCATGTTTGAAAAATGTTGTAATTTTGAGTTTGTTTTAAAAAATGGTGCTATCGGTAGCACCACTTTTTGATTTGGGGGTTGATTTTCATGTTTTTTATGAAAAAAACCACCACTTTTTGATTTGGGGGTTGATTTTCATGTTTTTTATGCAAAAAATCTGGGTTTTAAGGGTCAGAGTTCTCATTTTGAGGTCATAGTTCTCGTTAAGTCGGTAACTATATTATATGAGAAATTATGGTTTCACCATGTAGTACAGGAAGGTACAAAATATGTCATTTTTAAATGAATTACAAGGCTCCCTTTCTAACTAAAGTATTATTCTTTAGATTAACTTCCCCCAATGGAATAAACACTAAAATGTCGATATAGAGACATCTTGATATAATAACAGATAAATATCAATTAAAATAACATTAAAGTACATCATCATAGGTCCAACAACACTTGCACTGAAAAAGGCATGTTATAAATCCCATCGAAATTCTATGATGTTCATAAGCATCGATATATTGATGTGTGTGGATGTTTTGGTGAAAGTTAAAACCAATATTAAGGGAAAAAAATGATAGAAATGGTTTTAGTTTAAATTTACATCATAATAAACATCTTTTTTCTACACAAAATGTACTAGAGTGAAGCTTTCATGAAGCCACTATTTGTAAAGATGGAAGTTGTTATCGTTACCTTGCTTTGTCAATAAATATAATTTTTAGAGAGTGCATATACATCACAAGGCCAGTATTGATTTGTTAACATTGTTGTTGCTACTCTATTACTATCTACTGAGATATCTTCTTTTAATAAATACTTAGGCTAGAGAATAATGCACACATAGGAGAGACGTAATTTTGTTGCCATTAATTTTTGTGGAGAAAAAAATTATCTGTTTTATTTCTTTTAGAGTAGTATCCTTCCCATGAAGCTTACTAGTCAAATTCACTCCGCTATCACAGGCATCACAATAGATTGCATGATGTCTTGCATGAAGTATGTTTCCACAATTATGAAAATACATAGAGTTATCTTCTATCCCTTATGTGTTGTCGCCTCCATTTCCCAGTGCTACACTAACTTCCTTATTTCTGATGAACAAATTCGTGTAATAAATAAGCACGTTTCATCTCTACCATGTTTTTCTTATTTTTCCTACCTTTCAACAATTTTAATTTTAGTTTCTTTATTTATAATAACTAACTTAAATTATAATTCCTTAATTAAGCGGCCTCTGTAATTGTAATAAGCTATATAAACAATCCAAAGAAACATATCAACTCTATATTGAAGTCACAAGGTCACTAAGGCAAAGGATTCTAGTTGTTAAAGTCTAGTACCTTGATATGAAGAGTATTTATCCTTCTTTCAGTCTATGTTTTTTTTTTTCCTCCGCTACTTTCCTACTAAGATCCATGACGATCATGCAAGATAAATAGATTGAAACATGGAAAATAAATTATTCAAAGGAGGTGATTCTGTGGGGTGCGGCACCAGTATTTACATAACTCTAGAAGCTTTGGATATACGTGGTTGTTTCATGGTGGTGCACCAATATTTGCATAATTTTAGAAGCTTTGGATATACGTGGTTATTAAAAAATACTAGAGAAGACATGATTATTTATATTTTATTTGGAAAAAGATAGTTTTTAAATCCTTAAAGTACTAAAGAGAAGTCATGGATATTTATCATTTTATTTGAGAAAAAATATTTTTAAATATTTTTTTTCTATTTATTTATCGATTTATTTGGAAAAACTATTTTTAAAGTCAATCTGTTTTCTTTTAAAAATAGAGGAAAGAGACGGGGAAACTAGTATTTCTTATTTTTTCAAAACTATCTAATAATGATTTTTTTAAAAAGCATCGCAAACCTTATAACATGTTTTATAAAAATCTAACTAATGATCAGTCAAACTGCATAGATTTCGGTTAAGATTGCAATTTTTTAAAAAAGTTTAAAAGATTTTGTTAGCGAAGTCAAACTAATGTTAAGTCGAGAGATGCTTTGTTTCATGGGTGAAAGGTGTAGTCCAGACATGATAGGGACTAATAAATAAATAAAAAAACTAATACAACATAAAAGTGCATGACCATTGTTAGAAATAAATGATTAAGGAAATTATGTTTGGAAATTCCGCTGAGAAAATTGAAAATGTTTATATATATATATATATATATATATATATATATAAAGTTTGTGGACAAATTTAAGGGTGTTTTTTCAGATTCGTGGATAGTATTTTTTATATTTTTTTGTTTTATTTGAGGGGATTTGAATTAAATATTCAATAGTATAGAATTAGCTAAATGCTCAACAATATTAATGACAATTGTTTATGATATATAATTATGATGTGTGTGGGTGATTAACTTTGTTTTATGACAATGCAAGTAATATTATTCATTGTTTGTATTATAAAGATATTTTAGAATCATTTAATTTAGTCACATTTTATTTAGATGTCATGAATGGAAAATATGCTTTCTAACAAAGTTACATTGAATATGCACTTAACTTGATTCATTATTTTGTATTAATTTCTAACAAAGTTACATTGAGTATGCACTTAACTTTTTTTTTTAAGTAAAAAAGAGGGTGGGTCTTTTATATTATATCATAGACAAAATATACATTTGTCCTTGGGTTGCGAGCTGTTCCGCCAAAAAGTGGAAACCAGAACATATGGCAGCCCTGGATAACCATGTCAAAAGAAGCAGATCACCATCTTCCCTGCCCGGAGGAAACCAGAACAAGTGGCAGTCTGTAATCTGCAGAATTGTCCATGACAACTGAAACTGAAAAGAAACTAAACATAAAAGAAGAGTTTTAATAGACATAAACCCCAACCGGAGCTGAGCAACTAACCAAAACAAGAGGGAAAATCTAGCCACGTTATTACCCGTTGAGGTCTTCATTGGGAATCTTGCTCTGAGCTGGCAGGGCATAGAGTCTCGTGCACGTCGGACATCTTTGCTTTGCTGGCGTGTTGGAGAAAGCCTCATAGAGCATGCCTATGCATTGTCTTATGAGGGTGCCACGATAATCCTGGTCTGCCATTTAACGCCTCAAATCGAGATGATCCGGGTGCAAGAAGGGCGGAGGGACATGCCACTGATCTGAGGGAGTTGGAATGGGAGGTGGCGCGAGGACCACGCCACCCTCCTTTGAAGTGCACCCATCCTCTGCCTCGTTTGTTGCATCCCACGTTCCATCCTTCGTGCCCTCCTGGTGTCCTATTGTCACGCTCCGCTCCTCAACCCCACCCTCTTCTCCCGTCCCTGTGCTCTCGGGTTTTTGCTTTGAGACTGTGAGTGGAGTGAGACCCTCCGAGAGTATGTCATTCTGGGCCATTTGGAGGCACTCAGCCGGAATTTCTTCCTCAATGTAAAAGACAGGGAAATCCTCCATTGGTGAGGCCATGGTGCTTACACTGTGGTGAATCGCTATACCTGGCTGAATTTCATCCCGAGGGTGGCTAGTTGGGGGCTGCCAATTTTCTGGCATTGTGAAGAGCATGTCCTCTAGAGGGAGATGGATGGCCTCTTCTGGGATGACTTCCTCCACAAAAAATTCTGGAGGTGACCAGGCCATCCTTTCCCTATCATCTCTACGAGCAAGTTGAGCTTTCTGTATGCGAGCAATTGAGAGAGCTCTCTCAAGTTTTTGCAACCGTTTTTGCCTTGCAGCCATGGTGTACTAGGCTAGGCCATGATGTGGTTTTCCACAATCCCGGGGCATCGAGATGACGAAGCTAATGGAGAAATTACAGTGGATACAACAATGGCCTCTGCCAAGCTCTACACTGCAAGCCTAGTGCGGGCCAAAAATGAAATGAGGAAGGTAGATGTAGAGGTGGATAGTAACTGGAAGGTGCTACGGGACGGCTTCCATGACCGCCTCCCTAACATTGAATTCGATGGCTAACTGGTTGTTCGTGTGAGGGAAAAGTCTCATGGCTGTTGGCTTGCAGTTATGGCTGGCTCACATTCTTAATGTCGAGGGGATGGGAGCCGACCATCCTTATTTATAGCCTGACTAGGCCCTATGGAACGTAGCATTTGAGTGCTACGTGTCACCCCATCCGGGATAATATGCACTTAATTTGATTCATTATTTTGTATTGAATTATTGTTTTGTACACTAATACAAACATGCGTATGTCAGTGTGTACATAAATATTTACTTAAATGTCATGAATGAAAAATATGCTTTCTAACAATGTTACATTGAATATGCACATAACTTGATTCATTATTTTGTATGGATTTCTAACAAAATTAAATTGAATATACACTTAACTTTGATTCATTATTTTGTATTGAATTATTGTTTTGTACACTAGTACAAGCATGCATATGTCAATGTGTACATAAGTAGAGGGACATACATATTAATTCAATTACTAGGAAGTAATTCTAGTAAAACCAAACCTAAGACAACTATTCACTTTGACTCACCAATAAGAAACATTAGCAAGTTATATGCATAATTATCTTTTTAATTCTTTGATTTTAATTTCTAATTCTTATAAGTTCAAATATACTATATAAAATTCAATTCTTAATACCTTTAAATTCAGTGTTAAATATTAATAACCACTATGATATATTAGATTCATGTTCAAATGTTATTACACTTTGTAAAGATATGCTTGTACTACTACCTTAAACATTTAGAAATTAATCTTTTAAAAGAATATTAACTATGTTAATTTGTCACCCCAATGGGGTGTCACAATGATGATTATCATGTAGATGGTAAGAGGAAGTAGCGCTAGCTGGCAGCCCGATCCTCTATACAATCCACCGCAGGAAGTAGCATGTCTCGTCGAGGGTGGAACATTGGCTATCTGGTGGAGCGTGAGAAGCTTGCACTTCATGTGGGCATTGGTATTATAAAGGTGATGGCTAATTGCTCAAATAAGACTTCAGTTATGGCATCATTTATGCAGTGTTCTTCAACTTGCTATAAGGGACGATTCATTTCGTTAATGGATGGCAATACAATAAAGTTTTGGATTTTACGAACTAAGCCCTATGATTATGCCCTTTGACTTGAATCATAAATTGTGTTCTTCCACTGTCAAGGGGACATTTTTCTCCTTTCCATCTTGATGCCCAGAATCGGGGAATGAACTCGTTCAAGGTGAAGAAGCTCCCGTGGAAGAAAGGTTAGTCAAATAAATTATGCAGGGGATTTTTCTAACCTTCCTGATCGTGGGTCTGTGAATTCTCCAC
Organism: Picea engelmannii; assembly: GCA_009831015.1. Classification (NCBI taxonomy): domain Eukaryota; kingdom Viridiplantae; phylum Streptophyta; class Pinopsida; order Pinales; family Pinaceae; genus Picea; species Picea engelmannii. The sequence continues at coordinate 140,162 of ML787225.1, read as the reverse complement.
CCCTCAGCCTAGGATACCAAAGTGTTCTTTCTATGAAGGAAGAAGTAGTAATATGGGCATGTAGAGTTGAATGGGATGATGCAGAATTTGTTGCTGTGGGTGTTGGTCCTGAGCCTCCCCTGGCCCTCTAACATCTTCCACCGTTCATGCAGCTTCTCCACGTGTTTTAGATGAAAATCGAGATGCCTTTTCTCTTGTCGATTCCCCTCCCATCAGCTTGAAAGAGTCATAGACATAACATTTAGCTCAGTTCAATTCTTGTTGTAGAAATGACCTTTTCGTCTTGTCTTCGAAATGCGTAGTAAGATTGCAAACTTGAAATTCAACACTGAGCAGTTAAATCAATGCATCTGTTAGCACGTGGCTCTGCATGTTGGCACAATTCTCCATCCCCTGGTTTCGGTTATGACTGCTCAGGATGCCATTCTCCTGTGCATTCATGTTCCTCTTCCACTGAGCAGTCAGAGCTCCCCTTAGCAAGGACAGGTTCTACCTCATGTCTAATTGTGTTTTTATCTTAGAATATTGTTTTGGTCTTATTGTACTGCTTTCCAGGCAGTATACATAGCGATGAGTTCGTTTTGACATTCTATTAATTTGGTTTGACTGTAAAATTTTTGTAAAAAACTTAATGTATAACATAAGAAACTCAAACTTTTATTTTTTAATATGTAAAAAAACTGAGTTTTCTTACATTTCATTGGCTGATAATTTTATAGTGTTATTGCAGCCTTCACCGAGGTCAAAATTAACTCAATAACAGTGACAGACTGGGTAATAACAGTGACAGACTGGGTAAGTTGAATTTATATTTTGTTTAAATGCAATTTCGGGTATAGGAGGCAGTGCTCTCGCTCTCCAATTCCTATTTCGCTTCGCACGACTTAAATTGAATACCGACGTACATTCCTAACAACCCAGTTAAAAGCTTAGTTGGCTTCTGTTCACCGGGTGACCGAAGTTAATGTTTGATTTACAGTTACAATTTATTATTTACAGTCGCGAATAGCTGTGCGGTGTTAATTCGTTTGAGACACAGTGCATGTGATGAGAGGTTTCGGACGAGTCTGTGCAGTTTGAATTTGTATTCCAATTTTCTTCAAGGTTTTACAATTTTATTTTAATATTAACCTTATTTTTATTGCTACTTAAACCTCTCGGTCAGCATCTTCCGCAGATCATATGAGAACAATGTTCTTACTCTGCGCGTCTTTATTAATTTTTGGGGAGGAGGCAAGCCTCGCTGCCTTGTTTTCATTGCCATAGCTCATGATAGGCCAATAATTTTGTTGTCTAATTGTGTTTTTATCTTAGAATATTGTGTTTTTATCTTAGAATATTGTTTTGGTCTTATTTTCATTGCCATAGCTCATGATAGGCCAACAATTTTGTTGAACTCTTTAGATAGGAGACCAACTTTCATACTCGAATATTTTTTTGACCCCTAAGGGCGGCTATAAGCTTGAACATTGGTTGTGGAAGATCGGTTTCCTTTTATTCCAAACGTGTCATCAACATACTATCTGTGTATATGTGATATTCTATAACAAGTAATTTAAAACATTCTTACTTACCTAAAAAAACTATCTTAATTGGTCTAATTTCATAATTGAAATGATTATTTGTATATTTTTTTTTTAAGTAAGATGTACTTCTTATAATTTGATAAATGATATTATTTCTTTTATAAATAAGAAATGTAACATATATATGAGTTTTAATATAATAATAATAATACATCAAATTGGTGTATGAGACCCGCTTATTGTGGGACAAGGGATCCTTTGGAGAAGCAGTTAGATTGTTAATATTGTAATTTAGAATCACAATAGCCTTTCACAGTTTCTCATAATGTTGTTTTAGATTTCTGGATGTAAATTGTGTATGGAGTTTATGAAACTTCCAACTCCACCCATCATCAGGGAATGTTGAAGTTGAGAGTATTAAAAATATAGTTGGGGAAGGAGGTTATAAAGGTTAAAAAAAAATTCAAAGTTGGAAGAATGTGGAAAAAAAATTGTTGTTGTCAAAAACCAATAAAATTCAATGCATGATTATATATATATTAATAATTAAATTAAAAAGGATATAGAACTAAAAAGAAAAATATTTTATTTTGGTGAAAGAGAAATTAAGATTCAAGGAGAAAATTAACTACTAAATAATTAAGTGATATAATAAGAATTAATTTAAGGTTATGATGGTGACAATTATGAGATTAAGGAAGAAAAGAATTAACTATAATAATTGGAAATAATTATTAAAAAAAATTGCAAAATAAGAGAGATATAATCTAAAAGAAAAGAAAAATTAACTAGAACGGATAATTAAATTACAATTAAAAATAAATAAAATATAAATATTTTAACAATATTAAGGTTAGATTGGAAATACTCCGGATGGGGTGACACCTGCCAACCCTATGCTACCCGAAACTCATGTGAGTGTAGTTAAATCCCTTCATTGCCAGCCTCCCCCTACGTCATTTCATCATGCATAACATTCAAGCTGTGAGGGAGATAATGCACTGGGACAGCCAGGGAAAATTAATGGTGCACATTCTGCACCAGTTATGGCTCTCTGGAGTAGGCATGAGGAAGCAGGGTGACATCACCTGAGCCTTCATGGTGCCTCTCCCTTTCATTTCACTAGTTTTCTTGAAGGTAAGCACTTGGTGTGGCTAGTTTATCCTTCATTTACATTTGGCTCTTCATCCTTTGCCTAAAATCTCCTTCTGCTAGAGTCAAGCCTCTATTGATTTTCCCTCCCCCTTGGTTCCTATGTATAACTTGTTTCTCACTATTTCTCTCTGGTGTGTCTATGCCATGCCTCGCGAAAGGGGAAAGCCCAAATGTGGGTCAACCTACTACATATTTGTAGACCAGCACCGGCATGCAGGCCCGCCCATGACCCCCTCTTTTCCTCCTAACCCTTTTAGCAGCCCATTCGGCCCTCCCCATTGATGCTCAACTTTACCTCAACAATCTGGAGCTAATGCCTCAAATTCCCAACCTTTTGATAAATTCTGGTGGTTGTCTAGTAGAGGAGCAAATTACTCCAAATTAGATGGAGGAAATCAATGGGAGGACTAAACCAATAGACAATGTCATCCCCTTGGTCCATCCTGATACTGTTATGGGTGGTTGTGTTATAGAGGAAGAAATCCCTCCATAGTGGCTAGGCGACTCCATTAAAGGGACAACTCCAAACATCACTGGGCCTCTCAATGAGGCCATCGAGACAAAATTGGATGAGTGCCTACCTAAGGAGGAGACTCATATGGATTTGTTTGGGGAAGATCTAGTTCATCTAGCCTTGGATGGCCATGATCTAAGCTCTGAGCAAGATATTCCTAGTCCACACACATTTTCAGAGGACCATTTACAACTGATTTTCGAGATGGTTCACGAGATGGAGGACCATCTTCAAAGCCAACGCATTCTCAATCGTCGTCTGGACATGTTGTTTGACTCCTTTTAAAACAAGATTGCAAAGATTCGTTTCCCAACTCGCTGCTAGTCATTCACCTTCATTTTCTTCCACGATGGACGCTCGGGTTTTCCAAAAGTTTAGCTTTTTTACTGTCATGTTTTCAGGTCTAGATAGGATACATTTATAGTTGAATTTTGTTTTAGCAAGACTTTGGTTCTGGTATACTAGATTGTCTATAAATTCTACAGGCTACCTGTTCTGGTTTCCATGCATATGGCAAAACAAGTGACAGGTTTTGAAGTATGTAATGACATGTATCGCTATTACAACTTTTTAAAATAATACAAACTTCTTCTTTAAAAAAAGAAGAAGGTTAAATTGGAAAGTAATTAAAAATATTAAAGAGAAAAGGAGATACATTCTTCTCCTCAAGAATCAAATATTTTCCTCTTAGTCCTATATCCTTTTTAATTTAATTATTAATATATAAAATTATGCATTGAGTTGTATTGGTTTTTCACAACACCTTTTTTTTTCCAAGTTATTTTAAAGTTCATTTTTTTTTTTATAAATTTTATAACCTCCTTCTCTTAGCTATCTTTTCAATACTCTCGATTTCAACAGTGGATGATGATGGTTAGAGTGTACACTCGAAATGTTGAACTTCCATAAAATTCATACACAATTTACATCCAAAAATCTAAAACAAAAATATGTTTATTATTGATTTTTAAATAATTTACAAAACATTTATCAAATAAAAAAAATAATTTTAAAATATAAAATCTAAAAACTATTTGCTATCACAAATGAAAAAATGCATAATTGATGCATAGAATGAGGGTTAAGATTCCGAAATATTGTGTAAATGCATAATCTATGCACAGAATGAGGGTTAAGATTTCAAAATATTGAGTGAAGGTGTATTAATGAGTTTTTTTATCCTTATTTTTTTTTTTAAATTAAGGATAATTAAATTACAAATAAAAATAAATAAAATATAAATATTATAACAATGTTAAGGTTAAATTGGAAAGACCTTGGATGGGGTGACACCTGCCAGCCCTATGCTACCTATCACTCATGTGACGAGTACAATTAAATCCCAACGTCGCCAACCTCCCTCTACGTCATTTCATCATGCATAACATTCAAGTTGTGAGGGAGATAATGCATTGGGACAACCAGAGACAATTAATGATGCACATTCCACACCAGTTATGGATCTCTGGAGTAGGTAGGAGGAAGAAGGGTGACATCACCTCATCCTTCATGGTGCCTCTCCCTGTCATCTCACTAGTTTTCATTAAGGTAAGCACTCGGTGTGGCTAGTTGATCCTTCATTTACATTTGGCTCTTCATCCTTCACCTGAAATCTCCTTCCACTGGATCCAAGCCTTTATCAATTTTCCCTCCCCCTTGGTGCCTATGTACAACCTGTTTCTCACTAATTCTCTTTGGTGCTTCTACGCCATGCCTCGCAAAAGGGGCAATCCCAAATGTAGGTCAACCTACTACATCTTTGTAGCCCGCCACCAACATGCAGGCCCACCCTTGGCCCCCTATTTTCCTCTTAACACTTTTAGAAGGCCAGTCAACCCTCCCCACTTTGATAAAAAATGGCACGATGATGCTCAACTTCCCCTCGACAATCCAGAGCCAATGCCTCAAATTCCCAACCTTGTGATAAATTCTAGTGGTTGTCGAGTAGAGGAGGAAATTCCTCCAAATTGGATAGAGGACATCAATGGGTGGACTAAACCAATAAACAATGCCTTCCCCCTGGTCCATCCTGATACTTTTATGGGTGGTTGTGTGATAGAGGAAGAAATCCCTCCATAGTGGCAGGATGACTCCATTAAAGGGACAACTCCAAACATCAGTGGGCCGCTCAATGAGGCCATTAGGACATAATTGGATGAGTGCCTAGCTGAGGAGGATACTCATCTGGATTTGTTCGAGGAAGATCCAGTTCATCCAGACTTGGCAGACCATGATCTAAGCTCCGAGAAAGATATTCCGAGTCCACACACATTTTCAGAGGACCATTTCGAACTAATTTTTGAGATGCATCGAGAGATGGAAGACCAACTTCAAAGCCAACGCATCCTCAATCGTTGTCTGGATATGTTGCTCAAATCCTTTTCAAACGAGTCTGCAAAGAGTCGCTGCCCAACTTGCTGCTAGTCGTTCACTTTCATTTTCTTGCATGATGGACACTTGGGTTTGCCAAAAGTTTAGATTTTTTACTATCATTTTTTCAAGTCTAGATAGGATACATTTACAGTTGAATTTTGTTTTAACAAGACTCTGGTTCTGGTATACTAGATTGTCTATAAGTTCTATATAGACCACCTGTTCTTGTTTCCATACATGTGGCAGAACAAGTGGTAGGTTTTGAAATATGTAATGACATGTATCACTATTGCAACTTTTTAAGATAATGCAAACTTTTTTATATAGAAAAAAGAAGGTTAAATTGGAAAGAAATTAAAAATATTAAAGAGTAAAGGAGATACATTCTTTGCCTCAAGAATAAAATATTTTCCTCATAGTTGTATATCCTTTTTAATTTAATTATTAATATATATAATTATGCATTGAATTGTATTGGTTTTTGTCGTATATCTTTTTTAATTTAATTATTAAAATATATAATTATGCATTGAATTGTATTGATTTTTCCCAATGTCTTTTTTTTTCCACTTTCTCAACTTCGATAATATATGATGATGATTAGAGTGTACACTCGACTTTCATAAATTTCATACACAATTTACATCAAAAAATATAAGACAACAATACCTTTATTATTGATTTTTAAATAATTTATAAAACATTTATCAAATAAATAAAATTAATTTAAAAATCTAAAAACTATTTGCTATCACAAATGACAAAATGCATAATGGATGCATAGAATGAGGGTTAAGATTCTGAAATATTGAGTAAATGCATAATCTATGCATAGAATGAGGGTTACGATTCCGAAATATTGAGTGAAGGTGTATTGATGAGTTTTTGTATTTTAATTTTTTTTTTAAATCATAAAATTTAATAAAAATTATAGGTTAAATTTCATATTAATTATATTAATTAATTTTAAAAATTAAATAAATGGTTTCAAAAGTGTGATTTGCAATGTTGGAGGTAATAGAAAGTACATCATATTACAAACAATACAAATTGATATATTAAATCAAGACTTTTTCGTCCAGGGATTTTATTGGTAAAGTCTACGGAGGTATACATATCCTACCCCCTCAAGATTTGAACTTTAAACTTTTTGAGAAAAAACACATATTCTTAACCATTAAGCATTAAATATAATATACTGAAAAGCATACAAAATCAACTAAACTAATAATTTATAAAAATAAAAAATAAAACATTTTTCAACTAGTTAAAACATTTTTTTTTGAGTTTTTCATCTATTAGTTATATTCTTAAAACATGGATGTGAAGACTCTAAATAGTATACACGTGTGTATATATGTGAACAATTCATGTTTCTTATCAATAAATTAACCATAAAATGTTGGTAAACTTAAATATAAAATTAATGCATTAGGCCTTTTATTTACCACGATTCACAATCTTAACAAAATAGATAAAATATACATTAATTTTCTTTTAATTTAATAAGTTGTACATTATTACAAATTTTAAGTGTTTTATAATTATTTTAAATTATATATAATTAACATTTCTATACAGTCTGAGTGGGCTTAATGGTTAAGAACATGTGTTTCCGGGGGGTAGGGTATGCATACCTTCGTAGACTTTACCAGTCAAATTTAAATATTTTTTATCAATTAATTAAAATAAAATATGATTGATAATTTTAATTATATGATTTATACTATGTTTGTTGGTTCTAGTTAAAAAACCTGTATACATGTTATTCCTGCATTTCTGAGACTTGGGGATTTTTAGGAAACTTACTCAAATTGATGGAGACTCCATCATGGACTCGGAGATTTGTTGGTCATCCCCAAGATGTTTCACATAGATTTCAAGGACATTTTTGATAGATTTAGAGGATGTTTTGGGAAGATTTCAGGGATTTTGGCGTTAAATTTCGAGGATATTCTGGGCATATATCTTCAGTATTGGAAATCATGGAAATTGATGATTGGACAATAATATCATTTCTACCATCCATTACTTTTGTATTGCATTGAATCTAAATCTATTCTAAAATTTGCATCTCAAAACATATGTTTTGTATGATGGGTTTCAATTTGGGATTTTTGTGAATTAAATATTGTATTTTCAGAAACAACGTTACAACAAGCAAAACTTCCATGTAAAAAAAAATAGGAAATGCAACATTTCAAAGGGTTGATCCTTGTGGTTACTCCTCTTATTCTTCTCATTTTTTTAGTCATCTTAGGTTTTACATATTGTACATGAGTTTTTAGGAGTCATTCAAGTCTATTTCTTCCACCATCCCAACCTCAAGAATTGATAAAATAATCAGATAGTAGTGACTTCTATTGGGATACTAAATGTTTGAATAAATTCCTATTCAATTACCTTCTTAATCTAAAATATGAATCTAATATTTTTATAGAACCAAAGTGTTTTATAGTGGTTTTCAACATAGCCGTAAAAATCTACAAAACCTATTGAGAAGGGAATGTCTTTTATCTTTTAACATAATCATCATTAACAAGAAATATGAAGAAGAAAAACTTCCATAGTTTCAATTATCACTTAACTTTCCTAAAGCTAAAGTGCATTTTTCTCTAGTCTAGTAGTCAATAATGGAATGTCACTCGACCCTTATTTATATTGCTCATTTTTTTTAGAATCGATAGGTAAGGGTTGTGCATAATACTATATAGTATAGCTTGTTATGCTTACAAGCTTGAAGAAACTACAAATGTTTATAATGAATATATATATATATATATATATATATATATATATATATATATATATATATATATATATATATATATTGTCGTCCCTGAAAATTTTTGGGGTACGCTCTAGTCGTCACATGGATGCATCCCCTCATCTCGAAAACCAATGCAACACATAATTTATATGGTTGAATAAAATACAATTAATTAAAAATATTTGTTTATCAATTAATTAAGAATGTTTTCTACATGATTGTTGAGATCATTCTTTTTGTCAATCTATTTTTTAATATTTCAATGACAATGTAGATGACATAGTTTATTTTGTAGATAAATCAAGTCTCAAACCTTCATGAATTGATACCATTAGGATTAAATTGCTTGGACTCCCAAATTCTATTTTGAATGATGTGCTCTATCTTCCTGAGTCGTGAAGGAACTTGCTATCTCTTGTGCATATTTGACAATAAGGCCAATATATTCATATCTTTGGTGGAAAATTTGAAATAAGGAAGGCTTCTAACAACATGGTCGTCATGAAAGAGGTGGAATATGGAAGATTGTTTGAGTTAAAAGAGACATCTTCTCATTCATAGAATTATGCATACCTCTCTCATCACGATGAAGGTACAATTCCATCTAGTATATTATGCCATGCTATATTTGGTCACATTAATTTATGATAGCCTTTGTTTATTGAAAAAGAATGGTGTTTTAGGTTTTCCTGCTATTCCTAGGAATTTGAAGCAATGTGATGCTTGTATCCTTGTAAAACATAGAAAACAACCATTTGATGATTATACTTCTAGAATATATAGAAAACTTGGATTGATACATTCTGATTTGTCTGGCCCCATGCCTTTTCCATCTATTAATGACAATAAATATGTCATTTTTTTATTCATGATTACACTGATATGTATTGGGTTTAGTTGTTGAAATATAAAACACAACCTTTTGAAACTATTAAAAACATTCATGCATGGATCCAAAATGAAGTTCAACCTCATATTGGCTCTCTTCATACTAATAATTGAAGAGAATATAGAACTAATGTAATTTAAAACTGTCTTCACCAACATGGGATCAAACATCAAATAATAGTTCCATACAATCCTCAACATAATGGTGTAGCAAAATGAATTAACATGACTCTCCAACATATGGTTCGTTCCATGATGTTTTTCAAACATATAAACATGATTTTTTGGGCTGATGTAGTTCTATGTGTAGTTGATGTGAAAAATAGGTGTCCATAGTAATATCTTGAAAATAAGACTCCTTATGAAATGTGGTGTGGAAACATTCCTTTGGTGATGCATATCAGGGTCTTTGGTTCCACCTACTGTTCCTTATTTCCAAAAGAGAAAAGAAACAAGATTGATGCAAGGAATAGGAAGCTCATCTTCATGGGGTACTCAACTACCATGAAGGAATATCATTTTTACAATGAGGTAAAGATGAAATTCATTCCTTCTAGATATGTAATTTTTCTTGAATCCTCCAAGAATGAAAACATTATTAACAGGTAGCTTGATCATCTAGATAAATTCACTAATGTAAATACATATCACAACTTTTATGATGATATTCCACATATTGAAGCCCAAGGACCCCTATCTTGGATAAATATTTGGAATCTCCTTTTGAAGTTCCACCTCCCCCTCATGAAGAAGTTCCATCCACTTCATCAGAACATGAAGTTCATTTGGATGATGTGATTGAGATGATTGAAAGGAAAAGTCTTGATGAGAATTCAACACCATATCAATAATCTAAGAAACCTAAACTATCTCAGAAAGGTCCACCAAAGTGGCTCATAAAGACACTTGAAAGTGTTCATCCTTATGAGGTAAAAAAGACAAGAACCCGAAACTCAACTAGAAATAATGGAGGTGATGTAGTTAATTCAAATTTAGGTGATGTAAAAGATATGGATGTTTCATATTATTGTGATTTGAATTTATCAACTTACTCTGAACAAAATTCATTTGAATAAGCCACTTCTGATGATGAGTGGAAATATGCCATGCAGAAGGAGTATGATGATCTCATCAAGAATGGGATGTAGAAGTCGGTGGAACCTCCATTCAAAACCAATCTAATTGGATGCAAGTGGGTTTTCAAAAAAAACTACAAATCAGATGGATCATTTGAAAATCACAAAGAAAAACTCATGGAAAAAGGATTTGCATAGAAATAAGGTATTGGTTATGAAGAGACTTTCCCCCATGACAAATAGGGGCACCATTTGTACTCTATTTTCCTTGGTATAATGGAATGGATGGAAATTTCATAAAATGGATGTGAATATTTATTTCTTGAATGGAGACTTGAATGATAACATCTTCATGTCTCAACCATAAGGATTTGTTGTGAACATACAAAAAAAAAGTATGTAAGCTCATTAAATTCTTATATTTCCTAAAACAAGCATTGCGAGCCTAGTATGAAAATATAATTTTGCATGTTCTAAAATTGAATCTCAAGCACTGGTGAAGGAAAATCTCCCTGCAGACAGGTAGATCTCCTCAAAGAGATAGACTCTTAACACTAAGACAGAAAGTGCTTATCATGGTCACTGACTTCCTTTTAGATCTAGGTGGACTAGTGTGTGAGGAGGAAGGAGAAAAGAAGTACCTTTTACCGGTGTTTGTCCCTGCACGCTCTGAGTTGAGCTCCAATCTTTTGCTCCTTGATAAGCCTTGTAAAAAAACAAAGTACGACCACTTCCTACTCTATCAAGATTAGTCTGAAATAGGTCTATCTACTAAAGAGACAAATTCATGTGAGATTGAACATGAATTAGAAAGAAACATGCCAAGCAAATTATATTAATGAGGACAAAACATTGCTTACAGTCGTGGATGGATTGCAACAGTTTCGTCAAGTCCTCCTTGTCTACCCCTTTCTCAAAAGATCCACAATCCGAATGATGATAGCTTCACTGACTGCCCTCTATGAGATCATAGGTCTCTTGCCTCCAAAATATCTCTGTTCCAACACCACTTATAAGATCATAAGTTTGGTGTGATTCTCCCTTTTCCAGTCCCCTTTCACCATTAGAAAGCTTTCTTATATAGCCTTGGAGAGGCTCAACAACTTGAGATATCCTTGGGGAAGGTGAGGATTTTCCTCCTTCAGTTGAGGATCTACCCTAAGATCATGGATGGACTAGGGATTCGAGCTCAACTGCCTTATAAGAATGAAAGGATCCTTCCCCCATTCATCTCAACAACTCAACTGCTGCCTAAAATAGGTAGAGCTCCCTCAAAAGGTCCATCAGAGAGCTATAGCGCTCCCTAGTAAGCTTAAGGGGGGCACCAGCACTCCTAAAGACACCAGTGCTCCCTCAGAAGGGCCAAAGAAGCTTTATAACGCTCCCAAATAGTGTAAGGGGGAGCACCAACGCTCCCAGAAGAGGTATAGGGGAGCGCTCTCCTTCAAAACTTAGTTTTTTGAGTGTTTTCAGATGGCAAAAGGTTCATGAGCCCAGTTAACCTTTCCTCCTCTTCCAAATCAAGTGTTTGACATGTGCCAAGTGTCCTCTTGATGTCATTTACAAGAACGACATAGGCATCATGGCAGTATGCTTTCTTTGACGCTTGTGATACTTGTGAGCAAAAAGAGACACTTGTAGACCTTGTAATGACAACATTTTCGACACTATCAAAGTGAGTATTTTTTATGTGTAACAGATTGCCCCCAAAAGTATGAAGTTAGAAGATAGGAACTGATAACTGAAATGATTTGTAGACTTTCAAACAAGGGTATAGACGTAGAGAACCTGACAAAAGCAACACACAAACATCCAACAAATATTATGACATGTTTCAAACCCAAGGCAGGCATACCTATGCTTGGGTGATCAAGACTTGAAAGATATGGCCACCATAAAATACACTGCGGATCCATAATTATATTGATAAAAAGGTATAGCCACTGAAAATACACTGTGGATCTATACTCTTATGACACGAACTGATCTTAGCCACGAAGACTACACAGTGGATCTACGAGATGACAAGACATAGCCATGAACAATACAAAGTGGATCTATGTAACAGTATATATGTCATTGTTCAAAAGAAACTCCATCACAATCTGGGCAAGGTACATATCAAAGTGATCACTCAACCCAGGGTCTTCTTACCGATCCCGATGTAGTATGAATCTAACCATGTGAATAGATGTCCTGATGTCGAACATGGCAGAAACCACTTGATTACCGGTCAATGATGTAAACCGTTAACAAGCGCGAGGGAGATCACCATTAATGTCAATGATTCACAAGGTACTCTAGTACATTCCAACGAATGTGAATGGATGAGCTAGAGTCGAACATCCATGGAATCATCTGATCAGAGGTCAGTGATGTAAACCCACTGTCGGACATGAGGAGGCCTGCCATTGAGGCATGCAGGTCCCAATGTACTAACTGGTTTCTAAGTCTAGTTCCTGGATAATGCGTTGAAGTCAACAGGGATAGACTCGTCGAAGGAAGGCCTTGATGTATCCCCCATCAACGACACGAAACAGATGTAGAGATGTAATTGTAGATCAAATGAACATGGACTGACACAGGTATTGAGACAAGATATTTGTGATGGATGACTCTCGAGGCAGATACTTCCCTTGAACACTAAGGCACAACAACAGAAACATGACATGGACCAAAACTTGATGATGCAATGGATGTTGTGACTTACGTCAGGTGACCCAAAGGAGTGAACGAAACTCAAAGGATTGGCTCAATGTAGAGGTTCAATGGATTATAATGCGTGCAAAAACAAAGTGATGTGTTCAAGGGAAACTCTAAGAGTTACTTGGTAATGTTCTCAAAAACTTCTTGGCTTGCTTCTTTCAAATTTTCCCCCATCCAGATAGATGAGTACCTCTTTTTAATTTAACGAGCTCGAGGAGGGTAACACATGCTCGATATAACTCACCTTCAGAAAGTTCCTCTTCCTTTGTTTAACAAACTGGAAGAACTAAGGGTTAGATCCCATATGGTCCTGTCGATGTTTTGTTTAGCGAGTCCAAAGACATAAAACTTGAAGGTTTTTCATGATTATAGAGTCTAGAAAAACACTTAAAAGAGAACTCTCTCAGTTCCTTTTTCGTAAAGTAGTCTGACGAGACCAAAAAAGAGATAAATTGTCGCTCAACAGATGTTTTCTTCAAATACTTTAACGAGCGTGAAGAGAACAAGGTCGCTCGGTAATCTTTTCATGTTTAGAGAGTTTGAAAAGAACTTAAAGATGACTCCAATGTTGTCCTTTTTCGTAATGTTAGTATCGCGAGGCCGGAAAAGAGATAAACTATCACTCGAAAGATGCCCTTTCAAACCATTTAATGAGTAGGAAAGGAAGCAAGATCACTCGACAATATTTTCATGTTTAGAGTGTCTGAAAAGAGCTTAAAGGAGACTCCAGGGGGTTCCTTTTTCGTGTATCCACACAGGTCCGAAAAAGAGATAAAAGGCTACCCAGATGCATTCTCATGTATTTACGATCAGGAGAAAGAACAAAGACTAAGCTCGGTATGCCCCCAGCATGAAAGATAGTGGCTTAGCTCCAGAACGATCACCAAAGGCTGGAGACTTGCCCTCCATGCTTCGATTCATTCACTGGCTTTGAGGTCATCACCAATTTCTCTAGTAGGTGAGAAAAAGGAGAAGGGTGGATGAAAAGAAGGTTTAAGAGAGATGACTGTTTCATTTTTTAACGAGCTTGACATAGGAAAAGAACTATGCTCAAGACCTTTGTTTCATTTTTTAATGAGCTTGCCACAGAGAAGAGAAACTATGCTCGTGGTTTCGTCTGGATCATGGCTTCCAAGCGGATAAAGCTCTGGAAGGGTACCATGTCAAAGGACAAAACTCGGTCATGGCTTCCAAGAGATCTTCGCCGGATGGAAGAGAATCACTCTGAAAGGAACACATGTCGAGGGTTGTGACAGGGGTAAAGAGATCAGGCTCCAATAACCCTACCGAAGAGATCACCATGTCAACTACTGGATCCAAATCATTGGAAGTTGAGATCATGGGAGACAACGCCACATAATTGACATACGGCGAGGGTGATACTGTCTACATATAAGAACCACTTAGGGAGGTAACCCACTTAGGGCCGATGAATGAAAGTTGATCAATAGTCACAATTCTTCCATTGTGAGGGAAAGATATCACACGGAAAAGAGTGGATACAATAGCTTTCACGACATAGACATAATCCCGCACAAGGAGTAAAGCTAAATCTAAGGGGTCTCGAACTACCATGACATTGATAAAGACAATTTTCCCTCCCAAAGTTACAGGAAACTGAGGAAGGATCCCTAAAGGTTGACTATTTCTTTTGTTAAAAGCTAACAGATTCTGTGTAACCGGTGCAAGCTACGGACAACCCCAAGCGTACCAAGCAACAGAAGACAAAATACTAACGGATGCACCTTCATGTATCAACGTTTGAGGAACATCTCGACCATGAACCTATACTGTAATTTGGAAAGGAATGTGAGAGGGAAGACGAGGTCTAGTTAGCGCACCCCAATCAAAAAGGATGGCTTCAATACTTGGAGGGGGTTTCATAGGAGAAGGAGGAATGCCCCCTGGCATGGTAGAGTCTATATTAACGAGAAAAAAATGAGCAGTATTGGGTTTACTCTCTATAAGGAGAGTAGGATCGACCGATGATTGGATCGGATCAACCAATGGTGGACTTGGATAGACCACTTTAGCACTCTTCAGAGGAAGAGTGGGACTGACCGAGGAAGGGATTGGATCAATCACTTTGACATTCCTCAATAGAGGAATGGGATCGATCGATGGTGAAACTGGATCGACCACTTGAGTTTCATTCTCCAAGGGAAGAATGGGGTCGATGGGTGGAAACAGATTGACCACTTTGGTGTCACTCTCTAACGGGAGAGTGGGATCGACCGACGATGAAAACAGATCAACCACTTTGGTGTCACTCTTTTGATGAAGAGTGGGGCTGATCGATGATGGAACTGGATCAGCTACTTGGGTTCATGGTTCAATCGAGGAGGAAACTAGATTGACCACCTGATCAACCGGACTGACCGGAGATGGAACCGGATTGACCAATCCATCAACCAACGATGGGTCGAAGGAAAGCTTACGATAACCTTTTGGAAGTTGAAGTTCTTCCAAAAGAGAAGAAGCCTCGTCCATGCAAGGACAAAGGTGAGAGTAATGATTACCTTTACATAACATGCAAG
>ML787225.1:110116-124567 GCA_009831015.1 Picea engelmannii | reverse complement strand
GTAATGATTACCTTTACATAACATGCAAGGGAACTTGACAGTTTTCTTCTTCTTACCAACCTGAACATCACTAGTTGACGGGGTATCATCGACATGACCGACAGAGGCCGATGATGTGGAGGACCACATTTCTAAGACCTGGGCAAGACCGAGGCAATCCCTCAGAAAGTGGTCACCCTTACAAAGGCTGCATGGGAATTTGGGTTTTAGATTCTTCATTTTAAATTTGTTGACCTCATCAACACTCCTAGTACTATTAACAATAATTGGTTGCTTAGAGACAACATCTGATGTTGTTGGGGTCTTTGTCCTTTTTGGGTTCTTCTTCTTTTTCTCTTTCCGTTTCTTCTTCTTCTGATCAACCTGGCTACTTGATTTAGAGCTTTCACTAGGCGAAGAAGGAGAAATGGAAGGAGACTTAATGGGCGAAGAAGGTAAAAATTCGACGTGAGGTTGATGTGTGGGTGGTGTATCGACATCTAAAGTATTAGGTGCAACTGAAACATTGGGAGGATTCAGAATCACCGGAGTGGGGAACAACCAAACTGGCAATCCAATAGTGAGTCCTGGAAGACTCACTATGGCAACATATGGAGGACCAAAGTTTCCAAATGAAGGAAAGGTATAAGGTTCCCCAGGAAAAGGGGTTCCTCCATTGGTACTCCCAGGATTTGATGCCATTAACACTGACTTGACCTAAGGTCCACTAAGTAAAACAAACAACACACGCTATAAATCTGAGAAGCAATCAATCAAACAAACCTTCCTATGATGAAACCACTAGTTGGTGATGAAATCCAACGTCGTGAGATCAAAATAGAAATGGGCGGGGATAGAGTGGGTGGATCAGTTACGTTGGCGACCTGCTTAACAGACTTATGCCTTGGTGCAAGCTTCCACGCAGTAATTGTGGATTTACCCTCCAAGGAGCCCGAGTGAGTTTGACCAATGTCTGTTCCAGGTACAGTGAGACTTCCCTTCACTGTCACCTTGTGTTGGACCCTAAATATTATGGCTACTAAGGTCACCAACTTGTAGTTAGCCGGCGGGTACAATCGACAGTCCAGTCGAAACGTGTGGGTAGGATAACAAGTCCGAAATCAACTTGAAAGGGTCCCACACATAATCTTGGGTATACCTTCCAGTGACCCCCAATATACGATCTGACCACTACAAACAGTTGGGCCACAGAGGGATAGTCTTCGTAACTCACACGAATGCGACCTCGTGCGTAACCCCTGTGTGAGAGGGGGATCCCAGCAAGCCAATACGACAATTGGATTTGACTCTCCCTACCACAAGATACTAAGTTTGTTCGATAGCTTTGGAAAGTTATCCTTTCAACCTATTCCAAATCCCTACACCTTAAACTAATGTAGGTTTGCTAACAAAGATGTAAAAAGTCCGATAAATTTTAGTTAAGCGTTGATTTTAATGGCTGTTGTTTACTCAGAGGGTGTACGAAAGTCAAACTGATGGAATGATGACTCAATTCCCAAAAATATGCATGAAGTATGATAGGCAATCATTTCTTTTCAATGAATACCTATTTAACGGAAAGAGGAAGAGTCATTTTCACTATCAAACACTTGATAAGGAATGCCCTCAATCAATTTTGTTCTCAATCAAATCCAATATGATGCTACAACATTTCAGAAATGCAAACTAATATGCAAAATAATCATTAAGATCTACTTTTGTCGTTTTCATGCGAATGATGATCAATTCAATGAAAAACTTGTCTTGCCAAACTACCCTTTCAGATCAAGGAGATTCAAATAAGAAAATGCATATTTCGCACAAACAACACACCCTTTTTTTTTTTGCGATCAAACAAGAGAAAGAAAACCAAAAACACAAAAGGAAGGAGAAAGAGATTGGATTATATGACCTCAAAGAACCAAATGAGAAGATTCACAGACTTCATATGTCCTTCACTTTAGTTCCCTCTCAGTCGGATAGGAGAGAAGAAAGCAGGGGATCGATTTCAAGCTCTCAACAGCAAAAACTCAAAAATAATGAAGAAGGGCATAAAATCTAAACAAAAAGGTGTTTACTTCTCAAGAGGAAGCATGTCAAAGGTCAATGGAAGAATCATTAAATCACAAAGCAACTCAGCAAGTGAGAAAACAGGGTTTAGACCTCCAAAAAATGGAATTTTTGAAAAGATTTTGAGAAAAAAGGGGTTGGCGTTCTAGTGTAAGGGCCACCAGAGTGTTATAAATCTCTGTCTAACACTTCCAGGGAGTGTTGGCGCTCTGCTAACATGGGCAGGGGGGCGCCAGGCTGAAAAAACTCATAAAAATGTCAAAAAAGCCAAAAGTTCAGTCAAATTTTCATAGGTAAGATGAGTGTGATGGGATAAAGAGTCAATCAACAAGTGCAATCAGATATGAAGGGGTGAACAAGGTCAGAAAAAAACAAAGGGTAAAACATGGTCTATGAGGAAAAATCAAAACCAAGAGTTTCGATTCGATACTTCCCCAGCGGAGTCGCCAATTTCTGTTGAAGGAAAATCTCCCTGCGGACAAGTAGATCTCCTCAAAGAGCTAGACTCTTAAATCTAAGATAGAAAGTTCTTATCATGTTCACTGACTTCCTTTTAGATCTAGGTGGACTAGTGTGTGAGGAGGAAGGAGAAAAGAAGTACCTTTTACCGGTGTTTGTCCCTGCACACTTTGAGTTGAGCTCCAATCTTTCGCTCCTCGATAAGCCTTATAGACAAACAAAGTACAACCACTTTCTACTCTATAAAGATTAGTCCAAAATAGGTCTATCTACTAAAGAGACAAATTCATGTGAGATTGAACACGAATTAGAAAGAAACAGGCCAAGCAAATTATATTAATGAGGACAAAACATTGCTTACAGCCATGGATGGATTGCAGCAGTTTCGTCAAGTCCCCCTTGTCTACCCCTTGCCCAAAAGATCCACGATCCGAATGATTATATATTCACTGACTGCCCTCTATGAGATCATAGGTCTCTTTCCTCCAAAATATCTCTGTTCCAACACCACTTATAAGATCATAAGTTTGGTTTGATTCTCCCTTTTCCAGTCCCCTTTCACCATTAGAAAGCTTGCTTATATAGCCTTGGAGAGGCTCAACAACTTGAGATATCCTTGGGGAAGGTGAGGATTTTCCTCCTTCAGTTGAGGATCTTCCCTAAGATCATGGCTGGACTAGGGATTCGAGCTCAACTGCCTTCTAAGAATGAAAGGATCCTTCCCCCATTCATCTCAACAACTCAACTGCTGCCTAAAATAGGTAGCGCTCCCTCAAAAGGGCCATCAGAGTGCTGTAGCGCTCCCTAGTAAGCTTAAGGGGGGTGCCAACACTCCTAAAGACACCAAATCTCCCTCAGAAGGGCCAAAGAAGCTTTATAATGCTCCCAAACAGTGTAAGGGGGAGCGCCAGTGCTCCCAGAAGAGGTAGAGGGGAGCGCTCTCGTTCAAAACTTAGTTTTTTGAGTGTTTTCAGATGGAAAATGGTTCATGATCCTAGTTAACCTTTCCTCCTCTTCCAAATCAAGTGTTTGACATGTGCCAACTGTCCTCTTGATGTCGTTTATAGGCACGACATAGGCATCATGGTAGTATGCTTTCTTTGACACTTGCGACACTTGTGAGCAAAAAGAGACACTTGCGGACCTTGTAATGACGACATTTGCAACACTATCAAAGTGAGTATTTTTTATGTGTAACAAGCACTTGAATATTGATGATGCAATTTTTATTTTCAAGTAAGTTGGAAAAACTATGGTATATCTTGTAGTGTATGTAGATGATTTGTTGATAATATGGAACAATGAAATTTATATTGCATCCATAAAGAAAGAGTTGAAGAAACGATTTGAGATGACAAATTTGGGACATATTCACTACTACTTGGGCATTGAAGTGACTCAAAATCCAAAGTACATATTCATCTCCAAAAGGAATTATATTGGATAATTATTGAACAAGTTTGGCATGGAAAAGTGTAGCCATGTTTCCACTGTAATGGAAAATAATTTAAAACTCACATCAAAATAAGGGAATGAATTTGAGGATGCAACTAAGTACAAACAATTTTTGGGAATTCTTATATACCTTACCACCACCATACCATATATTTCATTTGTTTTTGGGATTTTTTCTAGGTTCATGCAAAAACCTTGTGAAGGACATTGGTATATTGAAAAAAGGGTTCTAAAATGCTTGAAGGGAACTCAAGATTTTGGACTCAAGTATTATAAGATGGATGACTTCAAATTGATTGGATATTCAGATTCAGACTTTTTTGGGGATAAATAAAATTTAGTGTCAGCTTTATCCTATTTCATGACTCTTGGATCAGTAGTTGTCTCCTATAGATCACAAAAACAATCATTTCTAGAAAATTCCACAACATAGGAAGAATATGTGGCAGTTGCGGAAGAAACAAAGGATATTGGATGGCTAAGGAAAATACTTGAATATTTTTAGGAGAAACAAGTGAATTATAATCCTCTTCTAGTCTACAATACTTATGCAATCAAGTTGGCCAAGAATACCATCTTCCATGATCAAAATAATTACATCAACGCAAAGTATCACCTGATCCAATATCATATAGACGCCAAGACTATTCACATGATACATTGTTCAACAAATAAAAAAATTGTGGATATCTTCACCAGAGCATTTGGAAGAGAAAAGATTGAAAATTTCATAATGATGCTTGGACTCACAAACACCCCTTCGGATTAAGGGGGGAATGTTGGATACCTAATCCTCGTGATTATGGTATTTTGTAAATATCATTGTAAATATTATTTAGGCTAAATGTCAAGAGTTGTAGGTGATAGGAAGAGTCAATTGGAAGATGAAACCAAAGGCTATGTTTCATGGTAATGAAAATCATCCAAGTGTGGAGTTACTTTTTTCTTCCCATACCTAGTGTGACACCCTTAAACAAATTTAATGATAATTAGTCTATCCATAAACTTTAAGAGAAAGTAAAAAATAATTACAAATAAACTAAAACGATGTTACATGTTAAAATCTATTTGATTGTAAGTTAATTTTGAATCTCAAGTTCTTTGCAATATGAATGGCACTCTCACTGTCATAGTACAACCTGTTATTCTCTTGCTTCTTCCCAATTTCTTCATAAACCTCTGTAACTAAATCATCTCTTTACTAGCCTCTGTAGCAACAACATACTCTGCCTCTATTGTTTAAAGTGAAAAAAACTTTTACAGTTTCAAAATCCAACTTAATGTTGTTCCACCTACAGTAAAAACATACCCTTTGGTGCTCCTCCTGCTATCTTTATCACCTTCCATATCTAAATCAACATATCCTTGTAGAACAGTTTCTAAACCTCCAAAACATAATGAATGAGTAGCAGTACCCCTGAAATACCTGAGAATCCACTTTACTACATCCCAATGTTCTTTACCTGGATTATTTATATACCTTCTCACAACTCCCACTGCATGTGCAATATCTGGTCTTGTGCAAACCATCGCATGCATCAAGCTGCCAACTGTTGATGACTAAGGGGCCCTGGAAATGTATTCTATCTCCTCCTATGTCTTGGGACACATTTCCTCAGTTAATTTGAAATGTCTAGCCAAAGGTGTACTAACTAGTTTTGCATTCTACATTCTAAACCTCTCCAACACCTTCTCTATGTACTCACCCAGAGACAATGTCAATTAGTGATTTTTCTTGTCTCTTGTTATTCTCATACCAAGGATTTTTTTTGCAGCACCCAAATCCTTCATTGCAAATGAATTATCTAATTTCTTCTTGAGCACATTTATATCTTGCATATTAGACAATGCAACAATCATGTCATGTACACACAATAGCAAGATAATATAGCTTCCATTTTCTAGTTTTTTAAAATAAACACAGTGATAAGAATGGCATATACTATAACCTTGTTCTGTTATAAACCTGTTAAACTTCAAATACCATAGCCTTGGAGCTTTCTTTAGGACATACAAGCTCTTATTCAACCCACGTACCAAATTTTCCTTCCCTTTGACCTCATACCCTTGTAGCTGCTGCATATAAATATCTTCCTCCAAATCCCTATGGAGAAAATATGTTTTAAATCTAATTGTTCAAGATGTAAATCTTCTACTGCCACAAGACTTAAAATAGTCCCAATTGAAGTCATTTTAACAGAAGGAAAAAATATTTCATCAAAATCTATACCTTTCTTTTTTGCAAACCCCTTTACAATAAGTCCAGCCTTGTATTGCTTTTTTCCTCCATATTCTTCCTTCAACTTGTAAACCCATTTATTATGAAATGCTCTTTTTCCTGCAAGCAATTGAACCAAATCCCAAGTCTAGTTATTTATCATGGAATCCATTTCCTCTTTCATGCCTTTCTCTCACTTCTTTTTAGTGTCTACTTTCATTGCCTCTTCATAACATTCTGGTTCACTAGAATCATCCAACAATAAATAATACAATGAAGGAGAGTATCATTTTGTTAGGTAGTTAAAGAGGTAGTGGGAATGTTCTTAGGTGATGGTATCACTATATAAAGGAGTTCAAGCAATGTAATGGGATATGAAGAGAAGTATTGTATTTGGAGTAGTAGCTCAATAGGAGGAACCCCCCTCGAAGAGGAAAGTGAACATGAGAGGATCCCTTCCATAATAGGATCCATTGTATCATGTTTCCCTACCCTAAGGGTTTGATATTAATAAAAGAGATTTTGCATATTTTTCTTCTATATCTATTGTGTTTCTTTTGTATTCAGGTCTTTGGAACATAACACATTCATAGGGTCTACTTAACCTGGTAGATCTTCTAACAACACTTGTAGGAGTTTGAGGTACTTGTTTCTTCTGTTGTTGTACATTTTGATTTTCTGGTACCTTTGGAATTTATTTTTCAGTGATCTCATCAAGCACTGTGTATTATGGTTTTTATTTTTCTTGTTTCTTTCCCTACAACTGATCTTTGTACATGACCTTCTCATTGAATATGACATCTCTACTCCTAAATATTTTGTGATTTTCATAATCCCATAAGCAATAACCAAAATCATTAACATTGTATCCAATAAAGGTACACTTCTTGGATTTTTCCTCAAGTTTTTTTCTATTTTATTTATCAATATGGACAAATGATTCACAAGAAAAAGTCTTCAAAAAAGAATAGTTTACCTTTTTACCTGTCCATGCCTCCTCTGGAATTCTACCATCAAAAGAGATAGAAGGTATTTTGTTTATTAAGTAAACATCAATATCTACATCATATTACTAGAACTATAAGGGAAAACGAGTATGCAATCTCATACTCCTTGAATGCTCCATGATTGTCATGTTCATTCTTTTTGACACACCATTTTCTTGTGGTGTTCCTAGAACTGTCTTCTCTCTATGAATCCCATGGTATGAATAGTAATAATCAAACTCCTTGTTGCAATATTCACCTCCATTGTCTGATTTGAGACACTTCAAACTTTTTTCTATCTCATTCTCAACCAAAGCTTTCCATTTCTTAAAAGTGTCAAAACATCTAATTTTTGTCGAATGCAATAAACCCAAATTTTTCTAGTTGCATCATCAATAAAAGTAACATAATAACAAGAGCCACCAATATATGATACATGATATTGTCCCCATACATATGTATGAATAATCTCCAACCTTTCATTCTTCTTTTCTTTTCTAACTCTGAGAAATCTGACTCTCGTATGTTTTCCATAAACACAATTTTCACATAAATACAAATCAATTTGTTTAAGATCTGGCAACACATTTATTTTTTGAAGTATCTTCACCCCCTTCTCACTCACGTGTCAAAGCCTATGATTCCACATTTTTGTATCCACTCTTGTAGAAGCTAAAGAGATAGAAGATTTAGTATTACCAATACATAAATACAATGTACCTACCTTCTCTCCTTTTGCTATCACCAGTGATCCTTTGGTGACCTTCCACACCTTATCTGTAAATATGGATATACAACCTTCAATTTCCAAATGCCTTGTTGAAATTATATTTTTCCTTAGATATGGAACATGTCTTACCTCTTTCAACAACCATTGGTTTTCATTCCTTTGCTTTATTTTTACCTTTCCCATTCCAACAATTTTACATGGTGCATCATCACCCAAATGAACCTTTCCAAAATCACCTTGAACATAATCTAGAAAATGTTTCCTATGGGGTGTGGAATGAAATGAATCCCCTGAATCTACTACCCAAGACTCAAAAATATTATCTACAGAAAGAATAAAAGCATCTTGTAACACATCACTTGTTACATTTGCTTCCTAATTTTTCTCCTATTCTCCATCTCTTTGTTTCTGTGGAGCTCTGCAGTCTTTATTTAGATGTCCTTTCTTCCAAAAATTCCAACACTCTATATTTTCTATTCTGGATTTGGATCTTCCCTTCCTATAATTTCCGTAGTTCCCTGAGCCCTTTCCTCTAGCCTTTTGTCTTCCCATGTTCTCCATGTTTAACGCATTACCTGATGTCTCACCTGTGCTTTTTCGTCGCATTTTCTCACTAAGGATAACACCAACAACATCATCAAATTTTAAAGTGTTTGAGCCAGAGAAAGAGTTACTTACATCCATGACCAAGCCATTCCAACTTTCTAGAAATGAAAACAATATTATAAGATCCCTGACCTCATCATCAAATTCCACTTTTACAGAACTTAGCTAATTAATAGCCATATTAAATTCATTTAAATGATCTGCAATAGACCCAACTTTTGACGTCTTCATATTAAATAATCTATTCATTAGAAATACCTTATTGGACACTGAGGGTTTTTCATACAATTTAGCCAATGCATCCATCAACTCCTTCATTGTATTTTCTTTAAAAATATTGAAAGCCACCGACGTTGCCAAGCTCAACCGTATCGTTCCTAGTGCCTTTCTATCAAGAACCTCCCATTCTTTGTCCTTCATGGTCGTCGACTTCTTAGTTATTCCATCCAATGGTAGGAATAGATCCTTCTAATATAAATAATCTTCCATATGCATCTTCCATAACTAGTATTTTTGGTCATTAAATTTCTCGACCTTAAACATTCCATCTTCCTCCGTGTCTCCCACTTGAACAAGGAACCCTCTTTTTCTGTGAGTTAACTTTCACTCTGATACCAGTTGTTAGAAAAACAAGATCGTGGAACAATAAAATAAAACAAATGCATATATAAAACACAAAATATACACAATATAATAGAGACATATATACGTGGTTCACCCAGTGTGGGCTACGTCCACTAGAGAAATTGCTAGGTCCTTCCTTTTTATTATCCAACAAAATGAAAGGATACAACATACAACACACATGTTGTAACTTCCTCTTCTTTCTCTCACAATATCCTCTCTCATAATAGAATATTCACAATGATGCATAGCCACAATCCAATTCCCTCATAAATTAGGTTTTCCTTCTAGGGAAAAAAACCTAACATAACTTCTACTGTGAGATATGTGACCTTATAATGAACGGTCCAAATTTACTATGAAATTACAATATACATTTACAAGAAAAATTTTCCTTCAGGAGCTTCACCCCCGAACCCCTGCCGGGGGACTGCTTTCCCTTGGACCCCACAGGGGGGGGAAAGCCCCCCTGGTGGAGCGGTGTACAATATTACATGTTGTATAGTATTCATGTGGTATAAACACAACTGAAAAAAAATACCTATGAAACTGGAATATAATCAAGCTCCACAACCAACAGACCCATCATCAGGGACACAAAATATTTTGTGTCTTTGATGATGGGTGGAGTGTCCACTCAAAACATTGGACATTTCAAAACTATGCACACAATTTTTATCCATAATATTTTCTAACATTATGACTAACTATGAAAACTTACACTCTTAGAAATATTCTAAATTATCAATATAGATGTTGAAAAGTCTAGGGGATAGGGAACAACCTTGCTTGACTCCTATATTATGATTAATTTCTTCTGACTAGTCGTTAGTGTTCCTAAACTTGGAAATATATTTCTCATATAGACTTACTATACTACCTCTTAACTCAAAAGGGGATCTAAACTCTTCTAACCTATTCCAGATGTTAGTCCTCATCACAGTGTCAAAATATTTTCTAAAATAAATGAAACAACAAACAAGATCAATTTTATCATTACGACACTTCTATGCAATGATCCTAAATGTAACAAGGTGTTACACAGTGGAATGGTATCCTCTAAACCCAACCTATCATCTAGCTCTGTTTCCATGTCTTTCTAGCCATGTACCGATTTTTTAAATTAAAAAATACTTTTGTATATCTTAGATAAAATGGGGATAATTGTAATGGTTTTATAATTAGAGGGATTTTTTTTATCCCCACTTTTACAAATAGGTACAATGAGGCTTTGATTCCATTTTTTTGGGAATCCTTGTTGGATAACTAAATTGAAGAGCTTACATATGTGAGGGATAAGGATAGGTCCTCCATTTTTTAATATTTTAGCTTGACAGCCTTCGATGTCCTTAGCGTTTATTTTTGAGATTTGCCTAACTACAAACTAAATGTCTTGTATAGAAAATACTTTAGCGCTTGTAGAGCTATTTTGAATGTTGTCTATGATATTAGGGGATTTGTACATATTTTTAAGGTAGAAATTCCAATCCTTAAGGGGAATCATATTATTTTCTTTAATTTTACTAGTTAGAACTTTCCTCCATAATTTCTTAGAATCTATCTTAAATAGGTGCAAAAGCTTCTCTCGCTTTCTATTTATATACTCTTTTTTTTCATTTAATTAAGGTTTTGTATATTTTTATCTTATTATATTTTAAATATGCATTGGAATCATCCCTAATGGATTTCCTAGCAATTTTACATCCATTATCGTACCAAGGGTTAGTTTTACCATTTTTATTTTTACGTAGCACCTCAATAGAGAATTTGTTAATGGAAGTAGAGAGGGTTGTTGTAAAATTTTGATAGTCAACTTAAATATTGTTCTTATACAATATGAATTTTAAAGAATTAATTATGTCTTTTAAGAAAAGATCAACTTTCTTTTTGTCAAAAAGTAAGTTCCTTGGGTTCTAAGAGTGCTCTTCAACAAAGATTTTAAGCATGCAAAATTTAAGAGTTAGGGTTAAAGGTCTATGATCATAATCAAGTTCATGGTCATATAAATGATGAAAGTTTACTATTTGGTTGTATATGGGGATATATGATATTACATAATCAATGACATTGCTATCCAGTAACTCGATACAAGTCATCCCATTAGAATTTATTCACTTCCTTAGACCATTGCAAATTACTAAATATTGAGAACTATAAATCTTGATTAACTCAATACCAAACAAATTCTCTAATGGGTCTTCAAAGTTCTTTTGTAACTATTATCTAAAACAAGGTCCTCATCTAGCTAAAGAATATTAGGGTTGGAGTCATTACTTAAAACAATAGCTTGATTGGTTGCAGTTCTAGCATTAAATTCTCCTAAAAGGAGGATACTACCTTCATTTTTCATATTGTAGATATCTTGCTCTAAGATTTTGTAGGGATGGTTCTTATCTAGATCATTTTTTGTATAAAAAGCAGAGTTACTAGGTGTTAACTAATATATTTCTACATAAATATTTTTAGCCTTAATATCAAATATCTCCATCCATATGTATTGATAGTGAGGATTTTTCTTATGAAGTTGGATGTGAGGAGAGATGTTTGTTTTATGTAACAAGCTATGCTTCCAATCCCTCTACGAGAGGACTTCTTGTTCCACGTTGACCACAAAAAAAATCCTTTAATATTATAGACCTTACATTCTTCATGCTCTCAAGTTCCAACCAAGAAAATAATGTCAATGTCACTCAATATCCAAATTAGTATAGGCCCTTTACTGCATGGTAAACCACAACAATTCCGAAAGAGGATTCAGAGTGTCCCAATTTTTATTTATCATTATCTTTTTGGTCTCTAATCCTAATAATATCCTTTTGATTCTTAATGATTTGCCATTTCCCTTCCTTCCTCGCTTCTTTCACCTTTTGAAATTACTTCCTTAATTCTTCTTGATCAGATCTAGAATGAGGTCTTTCATTGATAAATATTCTTAACCCAAATCAACCTATCAGTATGTTCATTTATTTTTCCCAACTTATTTGGTTCTATGAGGCAAGTTGTGTCAATTTGTGATTTAGTTTTTAGTTCTTCCTTGAGTATCGTGAGGGTGTCCTCTTCTTTCTGCTAATTTACACCGAAACATTTGAGGTTCAAGGATCTTTTGTTAAGTTTATGGTATAATTCTATGAGCTTTTTCATTTCTTATTTGATGGGTTTCATAGCCAAATTGCTAACTAGATTGTATTCTATATTTGTAATCTTATCCCCAAGATTATGATATTCTGCAACCTCTACCTCCTGGTTTGATTTCTTTTTTCCTTGGATTTCTTTTTTTGTTTCTTTTAATCCAGCTTCCATTTTCTACAACTCTCTCCACCCATAAAATTATGTTTTCTATATTTATCTCAATCTTGTCATCAAAGGATTTAAATTGATTATCAATCATTGTTTCCAACTCCATTTTAAATTTGTATTCTCTGTCTTCTCTATGTTTTTCTAATGATTATATATCTTCATATAGAATTTCTAGGGTTATTTAGTTAGGTCTACCCTTGAGATCTTTTGGTATCTGGGGTGAATTACTCATTGTATTATAAAGAAAAAGGAAATAAATAAATAAATAAGAACTACAGAAGTAACTTGTATTCCTGGTTCACGTAGGGTTTGAATAACTTCAATGTTAAAATTATCTAGGGTTCCTTTGGTCATCCTCTCCGTACATATGAAATTATTTGGAGAAATGAACCCACATACATCCACTGGCTCATAGGTTTTGTGCATGCCCAAGTGCTCTATGTGATGAATAAGTCAAAATGATCCATATCACTAGGTTTATTGCAGAGAAACATATATGGTCCTCATTCAGTGCCTTGGAAGATAATCATCGGAGGAGTTCATATGACCATAGATATTTATCACCACATATTTATACTAAGGTTATAAGGTTCCTTTGCGTGCCCTCTCAACAGATATCACTAGTGACAAGAGAATTCATATCACATCATTTACTTAATATCAAATAAAAACATAGAGTATAAAATCAAATTTAAAATATCATTAAATAACTAATAAAAATATATGATGAAATGTAAATTTAAATATTAAAATATTTATAAATTTAGAATAATATTAGTAAAAATAAACTCCCCAGGGTGTAGGACAGTTGGTGATGGACTGTAGTGTTAATACACTCTTTTATGTGAAGTCACTCATTGGAAACCCTCGACTTAACTTTTTTGAAATGGTGCCAACTAATTTCCACTGATATGGATATGGGAAGATTTTTTGGATACTATTATTCTTCCCTTCATCTTAAACACATCAAATGAAAATAGAATATGGATATATGTGTGTTAGGATCCTATAATTATAGGCGAATCGATTCTTCGACTGTTGATTTGGCGTCTCTCCCGTGATGACGAAGTATGGCTCAGGTGATTCCGCTTCCTCCCTCCATTCTTGTCGCTCAATCCCCTATCATCCTATTACATCCTTCATCCACGCTGCGCCCACACTCCCTTGTCCTATTGCCCCATCGACTACTTTTCCCGCCTTCCATCCCTGCATAAATGGACTTAGGATGAACAAAAAGAACCATAGGTTAGTTAGATTAAAATAATAACAATGCTAGCGATATAGTTAATCTAGGATAAATTAATAAATAAATGACTATTTAATAATTAATTAATTATTAATTAAGTTAGTAACTAGGTTAGTAAATAAGTTAGTAATTAGGATAATTTTATATTAAATAAAACAAATTAAAAATAACAAAATAATATTTAAAAACAAAAAACATTATAATATTAAAAAAGAAAAAGAAATTAGTAACTATTATAATACATTAAATAAAGTAAATAAATTAAATAACATAAAAAACAAAACCCAAAACAAATATAATTTATAATATAAAAAACATTTAAAAAACATAAAAAAAATAGAACATAAAACATAAAACATAAAAAAAAAATAATAATAATAAAAATTAAAAAAAAAAATTAATCCTAAGTCCTACCCCCACGTACCCTATACCCATTACCTCACATCACTCCACTCATCCCCCACCTAACCTACTATACCCACGTACCTCACATCCCCCTATGCCATTACTCCTACCCCACCTACCTCCACTACCCATCTCCCTACGTCACAACCCACTACCCCTTTTCATACTCCCGCCCACCTTTACATCCATGCATTTTTCATACCCCCAAACCCTCCATCGTATACCCTTAATTAAATCAACGCACCAAATTAATTCCGGAGCCCCCCCAACCTTCCGGAATTTAACGAGGGTGGGGTCTGGAATTTGAATTAACAATCACACTAATCTAAACGGCCCAGATCTGACCACTGAAATCAACGGACCATATTAAATTCCG
>ML787225.1:45670-110050 GCA_009831015.1 Picea engelmannii | reverse complement strand
GGGGGGGGGGTCCGGAATACTGCTTTCCCGCCAAAAACCACTTTCCTTCATTTTCATCATTTTTGCCTATTTTACCTCGTCCTCTTCTAGGTCGATTTTTGAGAAAAAGGAGACGAATTTTAAAAATCCGAGAGAGGTTTTTGCTCAGCACGGGCTAAGGAACAGAAACCTCTTTCAGTTTTTGCAACGGGGTCACGATAAGAGAGCATCAAATACATCTTCAAAGCCTAATTTTCCAGATTTTCCATATTCCGTTTTAGTCCCGATCTTTCAGGAGCTGTCACGGCCAGCTGGGGATGAATTCGGCGAAACCGAAAGAGGTTTTTATCCAGAACATGCCCATATACAATAAAATCTTTCATTTTTCTCCCAGGTGTCATCATTGAAGAGAGAATCACTTCTGATCGGACCCCTGTTTCAAAGAAAAACGGTCCATTTTTCAAGGCAGAAGACTCCGAATTTTGTGGGAATGGTGGCTATTTTTGGCCGAGGTGGTTAAACCGACTTCCGAACTTGATGGGGATGATCTGTCTTATTTATTGAGATGATTTTAATGTAAAAGGGTTGGATCTTCACGCCCTGTGGCTATCAAGCTGTAACACTTTTGAATAGATCTGCCATTAATGAGAAGAAGCACTTTACAGGATTCTTATGCATGTTCACTGGTGATGTGATTTTCTCAGTCAAATGTTTTTTTGCTCTGTAATCATCTTGTTTTTCGATAACTAATCTTTAGGAATAGCGTTATGTCTCAGGATTTATCTCTGATACCCTGTTTCCGATTCTAAAGATTTTAATGTTTATCTTCTAAATATCTTTAATTAAGAGATTCTTAAGTGCTTGTTAGTTGGAGTTATTTTCCTTATCTTTTCTTCTGACCATCATTTTAATTATTAAAGATCCAGTGAGTGTGTTATCTCGCCTTGTGAAGGATTTCTTCAGCGTTTCTGGTTGTATCTCAGATTTTATTAATTACAGACCCCATAGCCCAATGGAGGAGATGATTGTCTCAACCAATTCAAAAACACTTTGACAACAAAGCCTACTGTTCTCATTACCTAGCCTAAAATATCTCTTCAAACAAAGCTATATTAGACAGAGAGATCCCTCTATGAGTCTTGAAGGGATAGATCCAAGACTCGAAGTGGTTCTGATGTTACCTCTATGACTGCCTTACAACCTTGGGCAAATTACAGAGTGCTAACAGAATGGCGACTCCACTGGGGAACCTCTTCCTAGTAGTACACTTAAAGCTCCAGATCTGATCACTGATGGTGGACAGTGACCAGACACAAGAAGGCTGAGATCATTCACCTGGAAACTCCAATCATCTCCAGACAGTGCCAGCTCAAAGACTCCACTGGAGGAAGAACCTGAAGCATGACCAAGAAGCCTAGAAAGACCAGGTATTCAAGCTCAAATTGCATTCAGGATATATTTCGTTTTATCTGCAATCATGTCTTGTATTTTTCTAAGCCTGGTCAGAAGTATATTGTTGAAGAGTATTTTGACCATCAGTCAATTGATGAGTCTCAATAGATCATACCCACAACTGTAGATTATGTAAATGCTCATACACCTGTGCACATCCCAAATGCACTTGTAGAAACCCTAGTGAGACATAAGCCTCCTGCTTTGTCTCCTACTCCTACTGAACCTCTGGATGTTTTTAAGCCCCTTGCTTCATCTCCTGTGATTGCAAAAATCCCAGACAGATACAAGCCTCTAGATTTGCCTCCTATTCTCCATGAACTCCCTGTCAATTACATTAATAATCTGCCTAGGTTTGATGGAGAAAATGAGAAGATCAATGCTGAAAAGAATATTCAAAACCTTGAGGATTTCCTTGACCTTTATGAGGTTGAAGATGATGATGTCTGTATCAGGATGCTTGACCTGTCTTTGCAAGGTAAAGTTAAACATTGGTTCAGAAATCTGCTAGCTGCAAGCATCAGAAATTTTCATCAGTTCATGCAAGTGTTCTTGGATAGGTAGGTGGTCTTGGGAAATGTTTTCCTTCTCCTAGAAGAGTATGAACACTTGAAAAGAAAGCCAGGGGAGACAGTACATCAGTTTTCATCCAGATTTAATAAAGTATATCATGCCATACCTGCTTATATAAGGCCACCCCCAGGATCAGCTCACTTGCATTACCCAGATGCCTTTGATCCTGAGATGACATTTCAGTTAAGATAAAGGAACACTACAAGTCTTGAAGAATGCAGAAAATTGCAGTTGATGTGGAAACCAACTTGTTGATCAAGAGGTCATAGTTAAAGGACAAAGAAAGGGAGCAGCTGAAGTCATCAGAAGCTAAACTGGATATTTTGGCCAATGCCATGGGAAAGCTGATGCAAAAGATTAACATAAAAGAGGAGCTTGATGTCCAAAGACATCATGGTCCCTTGATTTCAGAGAAAGAAAGTGTCACAGTTCCCAAACATGTTGCTGCACACCCTTGGTACCATGGTTTGGATAATAATTATTTCATGAACTCAGTTCACAACACAGACAAAGATGAAGCTCCATCTCAACTTGTAGAAGAACAACCGGCTGATATGATGTGCATGTTCAATGGCATTTCATCCGTGGATGATTCACCCAAGTGGGATCAATATGATGATGATCATGAAGCTGAAATAAAGGTTGTCTGTTTAGAGAAACCTGCAGCATGTCATTGGCAGGAAAAAGATCATTTACCGTTCAGATGCGACAATCAGCCATTGCGCAACAGTCATGACAGCGATGAGGAATGTGCAGAAAATGTCAGAGTAAGTGAAGACACTTTGTCCTTATGTTGCTCATCTTTTCAATTTCTGAAAAGAAACTCTGGGTCAGTTGTAAATAGTGAAGACAGAAATGTCTCTGATCAATCAGTTGAAGATGCCATTAAGGATATGGAGACTGTTTTAAACCCAGAATCGCAGCACTTTCCCTCCTTCAATTTTCAAATTCTTGATGAAAGATTAGAGCCTGAGACAAATTATGATTTAATCCAAAAGAACTCTATGCCATTGTGCTTTAAATCATTTCAAGTTTTGAAGAAGACTCTTGGACAAGTGTTGAAGAATGAATACAAAAACAAGAAGGAATTTCATTTGAGTCAATGCAGCAGTCTTGTCAGTCCTTTCAGGATCCAATAGCTGATCAGTTGGATGGCCTGTGTGGCCAAAATCATTCTTCATTCTCCAGTCATGAAATAAAAAGTTGTTATGATAAGGATATGATTAGATAGTCGGTTGCATGGGTGTGTTCAACAGATACATCATTTCACAAACCATCAGAGCATCCACAGTCGTATGAGGAAGTGTCGAAAGACACAGAATGCACAAGTGAAAAATCGAGTCTTGAGGCTGAGTTGTTTGAAGTTGAAAATCAAAAGATGGGCCAAACCTATACTGATCCTGTAGCTACCTATATGGAGAAATTCTTTAAAACATGATGTTTTGCCGTTGCTGATGTTTTTCCTATTGTTTGGGTTGATCAAATCTTATGCAAGGGAAAGCACAGTGGAAGTTACTCTCAAGCACGAGTAACAGACTTATTTCTGAGTCTCATCACAGACAGTGAAAGAATAGAGCCACTAAATCAACTGCTGGGTTGGCTCCATTGGCATTTTTCCATTACCTAGTTGAACAATGATTGCAGTAGGGTAGGTAGGAAAAAATGAATAAGCTCAGCACTCTGAGCATCTCTTTTTCAGTAGCGTTCATTTGATTTCTTTTTAGTTGCAAAGATCAAAATAGGTACAGGTTGCAGAAATAAGTTTTTGGGATCAGCCCAATGGACAAAGCACCGATCTGCATGATTCACAGGTCTGTGGTTCTTGACACCTCTTGAAAGAAGCTGCCATCCCCAGGTGGAGCCTATGTTAGGATCCTATAATTATAGGTGAATCGATTCTTCGACTGTTGATTTGGCGTCTCTCTCGTGATGACAAAGTATGGCTCAGGTGATTCTGCTTCCTCCCTCCATTCTTGTCGCTCAATCCCCTATCATCCTATTACATCCTTCATCCACGCTGCACCCACACTCCCTTGTCCTGTTGCCCCATCGACTACTTTTCCCGCCTTCCATCCCTGCATAAATGGACTTAGGATGAACAAAAAGAACCATAGGTTAGTTAGATTAAAATAATAACAATGCTAGCGATATAGTTAATCTAGGATAAATTAATAAATAAATGACTATTTAATAATTAATTAATTATTAATTAAGTTAGTAACTAGGTTAGTAAATAAGTTAGTAATTAGGATAATTTTATATTAAATAAAACAAATTAAAAATAACAAAATAATATTTAAAAACAAAAAACATTATAATATTAAAAAAGAAAAAGAAATTAATAAGTATTATAATACATTAAATAAAGTAAATAAATAAAATAAAATAAAAAACAAAACCAAAAACAAATATAGTTTATAATATAAAAAACGTTTAAAAAACATCAAAAAATAGAACATAAAACATAAAACATAAAAAAAATAATAATAATAAAAATTAAAAAACAAATTTAATCCTAAGTCCTACCCCCACGTACCCTATACCCATTAACTCATGTCACTCCACTCATCCCCCACCTAATCTACTATACCCACGTATCTCACATCCCCCTATGCCATTACTCCTACCCCACCTACCTCCACTACCCATCTCCCTACGTCACAACCCACTACCCCTTTTCATACTCCCGCCCACCTTTACATCCATGCATTTTCCATACCCCCAAACCCTCCATCATATACCCTTAATTAAATCAACGCACCAAATTAATTCCGGAACCCCCCCCACCTTCCGGAATTTAACGAGGGTGGGGTCTGGAATTTGAATTAACAATCACACTAATCTAAACGGACCAGATCTGACCACTAAAATCAACAGACCATATTAAATTCCGGACCCCCCCGGGCGGTCTACATTTAACAAGGGGGGCGGGGGGTCCGGAATACCACTTTCCCTCATTTTCATCATTTTTGCCTATTTTACCTCGTCCTCTTCCAGGTCGATTTTTGAGCAAACGGAGACGAATCTTAAAAATCCGAGAGAGGATTTTGCTCAGCACGAGATGAGGAACAAAAAAATCTTTCAGTTTTTGCAACGGGGTCATGAGAAAAGAGCATCAAAGACATCTTTGAGGCCTATTTTTCTAGATTTTCCATATTCCGTTTCAGTCCCGATCTTTCAGGAGTTGTCACGGCCAGCTGGGGACGAATTCGACGAAACCGAAAGAGGTTTTTGTCCAGCACATGCCCATATACAATAACCTCTTTCATTTTTCTCCCAGGTGTCATAATTGAAGAGAGAATCATGTCTAATCGGACCCCTGTTTCACAGAAAAACGATCCATTTTTCATGGCAGAAGACTCCGAATTTTGTGGGAATGGTGGCTATTTTTGGCCGAGGCGGTTAAACTGACTTCCGAACTTGATGGGGACGATCTGTCTTATTTATTGAGATGATTTTAATGTAAAAGGGTTGGATCTTCACGCCCTGTGGCTATCAAGCTGTAACACTTTTGAATAGATCTGCCATTAATGAGAAGAGACACTTTACAGGATTCCTGCGCATGTTCACTGGTGATGTGATTTTCTCAGTCAAATGTTTTCTTGCTCTATAATCATCTTTTTTTTCAATAACTAATCTTTACGAATAGCGTTATGTCTCAAGATTTATCTCTGATACCCTGTTTCTGATTCTAAAGATTTTAATGTTTATCTTCTAAATATCTTCAATTAAGAGATTCTTAAGTGCTTGTTAGTTGGAGTTATTTTCCTTATCTTTTCTTCTGACCATCATTTTAATTATTAAATATCCAGTGAGTGTGTTATCTCACCTTGTGAAGGATTTCTTCAGCGTTTCTGGTTGTATCTCAGATTTTATTAATTACAGACCCCATAGCCCAATGGAGGAGATGACTGTCTCAACCAATTCAAAAACACTTTGACAACAAAGCCCATTGTTCTCATTACCTAGCCTAAAATATCTCTTCAAACAAAGCTATATCAGACAGAGAGATCCCTCTCTGAGTCTTGGAGGGCTAGATCCAAGACTTGAAGTGGTTCTGATGTTGCCTCTATGGCTGCCTTACAGCCTTGGGAAAATTACAGAGTGCTAACAATGTGCACATTAAATTGATCATTTTTATGTAATTGTGGGAGAGATTCTATATATCTATGTAAGCTCGTAGAGGCAAGGGGGGTCAGTGTGAGAAATGGTTGTAAGCCTATGTTTTTGTTGTTGTAATTATCACTTGAACAATAACAATAACGATTATCATTTCCCCATGTATGTTTCCATTTTAAAGGGTTTTACCATGTAAATTATTATGTTCTTTGTGTGATTATTGTTGTTGTTTATTATTTTTCCACTAAATCTATTTTTGTTTATGCTTCCTATGTACAACAAGTAGTATCAGAGCTTAATTGGAAGCAAATAGACAAGAAGACTGAGTTTTTCCATTGAGGCTATGGAGGATAGAGGATGAATACATTGTAGGGGTGATATTTTTTGGTCTGTTGCGGGTAATCCTATTCAAGAGGAGCAATAATCACTTATAAACTTATGATATGAAGAATTTTCAAGATTATCGCTCTGTGAGCCATGTCAAAAATGTAATAACATATGATCATCACTCCCTGAGATGTGCAGAAGGTGCAATAAATGTGATAATATTGTTATCATCGCAGTTCACGCCTAGAGGGTGGAGCGATAATTGATCATTATCACTAACTATGCCTTGTGGAGGGTTGGTAATTTATATATAAATCGAGGCATATGCATAGAGAACGAGGTATGCAGGATTGCCTTCTATTTTATGAAGGATCGAATTTATAAATTTTATGATGTCTAATAAAAAAAATTTAAGAGGTGGACATTGTTTTAGTAAAAAGGTTTTAAGGTGTGACACACACACACACACACACACATATATATATATATAATTTTATTTTCTTTTGGCTTAAACCTTTTTAGGTTCCACTTTGAAATATAATATTGTTCCTCCATATTAAAAAACTTAGTTTTATAAGTTGTAGTTTGGGAGTTTGTGCTAATGGAAAATGTACAAAGTGCAAAGTTTGAGGTGGAGAAATTGAAAAAGAAAAATAACTTTGAACTATGGAAGCTCAAGATACAGGATCTTCTTGTGCAACAAGGATTGCAAAAGGAATTGGTAGGAAGTTCAAAGAAACCCACGGGTATGTCAGATGAGAATTAAGAATATATGGATTCAAGAGATCTCACTACCATTTGTCTATGTCTGGAAAATGAAGTTTTCTTTAACATCATTGGAGTGGAAACGACAACAAGATTATGGAGGAATATAAATATCCTTTATATGATGAAATCCTTGAAGAACATAATCTACTTGAAGAGGTAGTTATACAGTTGGTGAATGAAATAAGGTACAAAAATTGTGGACCATTTAAATACTTTCAATACTCATGCATGTCAGTTACTAGTATGGAGGTAAAATTTGAATATGAAGATAAGGAAGTCATGTTATTGTATTCATTTCCTGAGTCTTTGTATTAGTTAGTCACCTCTATTAGCTTAAGCACAATATATTTTATTAATTATGATACTATTGTGGGATCTTTGTTGTCTAAGGAAACAAGGAGGAAATCAAGCTTAGAAACCTCAACATTATAAGAAATGGTTGCTAGAGGGAAAAATCAGAGAGGTACATCAAGGTCTAAGTCAAAATGCAATAAGAGTAAGTTAAAATGTTGGTATTGTAACAAATCAGGACATCTCAAGAAGGACTGTTCGAAAACACAACAAGCATCCAAAGAAAACTCCACAAAGGAAGGAAATTCAATTGAAACTTGAGTTCATGTATGGTTGATGAGGTATTATCTACTTGTAATGTTTCACAACATCATCAAGATAGGTTGATAGAATATGGTGCTTCCCATCATGTGTGTCTTCACATAAATTGGTTCTCAACTTACCAAACTATAGTTGATAGTGTTGTTTTTATGGGAAATGATAAATTTATTGTAACATTGTTGGGATTGGTAGCATCCAGGTTAAAATGTATGATGGTGTTGTAAGAAAGTTAATCGATGTGAGGGATGTACCTGAACTTAGAAAGAACTTAATATCTTTGACATTTCTAGATTCTGGTTCTTATAAATGTACAATTCAAGGTGGAGTACTAAAGGTGTCCAAAGACATCTTATTAGTTATAAATGATAAAATGTTTAGGAATATTTATTCGCTAGAACGAAGTACTCAAATAAATAAAGAAACGGTAGTATCTGAAGGTGAAAATGACTCTACTCATTTATAGCATCAACATTTGGGTCATATGAGTGAGAAAGGGATTAAGGTATTAGTAGATCGTAAGTTAATTCCAAGATTTAAATCTCTAAATTTGAATTTATGCAAGCTTTGTATTTATGGAAAACAATGTAGATAGAAGTTTAAAACAAGAAGACATATTAGTAAATCTATCCTTGATTATATCCATTCAAACATTTTGGGACCATATCCTAAAGTTTCTTTTGGAGGATCATCATATTTTGTAACACTTATAGATGATTAATCTATAAATGTGTGGATCTATTTATTAAAAAGAAACATTGATGTATCTAATTCTTTTAAGTAATTTAGAGCTTTGGTTGAAAAGAGAACTGGCAGATCAATCAAATGTTTGAGAAAAAACAATGGAGGCAAATTTACATCTAAGGAATTTGACAATTATTGCAAGGAAATTGGGATCGAAAGAGGTAAAACATGGTTTTACCTCTTTCGATCCCAACTTTCTTGCAATAATTTACCTCTTTCAATCCCAACTTTCTTACAATAATTTACCTCTTTCAATACCAACTTCCTTGCAATAATTTACCTGATTTATAAAAACTCTTTATATAGATAAAACCATTTAGTGCATATGTCATTAAAAAGAGTTTTTATAAATGATATTTATCATTCAAAATATGTTCCAAATATACTAGCTATATAATGTACATCTATCTGTCTTATAAAATTATTATACATCATCAATTTCTTTTGGTCTTCTTTTGTGTTTTTCAGTTCTTAAGTAATTCATCAATCTCCATGTCTTTGTTTATTGGGTTCTCTATAGTACCTGATGTTGCTTCAGTCCTTTCATGCCAAGCATGCCTAGTATCATACCCATGACACAGAGGTTGTTGTGAGGGGCCATCACCTACAAAAAATTATATATTAAATTTATATGTCCAATTTTTAAATATCATTGAAGTAGTTCATTAATATTAAAAAAAACCTCTATAATGTAATTATTTACCCGGTCCACTAGTCAACATTGTTGGAATGGTTACCATGTTCCCCTAATCTTCAGGTCGAGGAGGCTCAACTACGACATTATCTTCCATTGAAGCGAAAACATTTAGGACAAAACCATAAATGTATAAGTAATAAAAATTATAAGTACACAATTTATAAGTATGAAATTATTAAGTATATGATTAATATACAACCATTTTACCATCATGGGCCTTAGTCACATGAACATCTTGGGGCTATTGAGGAGCACCAGGATCTTCTAACCGCA
This sequence comes from Picea engelmannii, assembly GCA_009831015.1. Classification (NCBI taxonomy): domain Eukaryota; kingdom Viridiplantae; phylum Streptophyta; class Pinopsida; order Pinales; family Pinaceae; genus Picea; species Picea engelmannii. The sequence continues at coordinate 100,509 of ML787225.1, read as the reverse complement.
CTGCACTATCAATGCTTTGTTGTCCAATACTAATGGTTTCATTGATAATGTTGCTCCTTTGATTAAAAAAAAGTAGGACATTAAAGTTATGGACGATATCAAATGTTTACACATTTTATAAGTAATGAAAGGTTAATGTGGACTTATTTTTATTTACCTTATCTCACAAACTAGATCTTCAGGTCTTCCCCATGCTTTTCCTACGATCAACCACAACTTTATAGCCGTACTTGTAACCAAGTTGGAGGTATTACTCCATGGTTTCAGTTCCTAAGTGGTCGCCCTGCATTGCATATGAGTATTTTTTTTAATGTTTTTGGATGTAATTACCTAAAATTTGTAAGGCGATACAAATAATATTCTTAAGATGTTTGGGTACTTACGATTCGTGACTGTAACCTCGAGTAGCCTCCCTGGCCTAGCCTATGTTGGCCATGTTTGGAAATCCTTTCTTTGGTTTCCTTCGAAGTGTCAGGAAACCTATCATCAAAATTTTCAAGTATGTTATATACCACACTTTTATTTAGATCTAAAGAAAATTAAAGGTATTGAAATCAAAATATTGTAATTTACATTGGGGTACCAGTTATTTTTTCTCCTAATTTTTTCAATATCTTTTCTTTTCCATCATCAATGATCTCCTTCCACTCTCTCTATGGAATCAAGGGAGGATGCTCATACCTAGGTTTTCCTTCCAAGTTTCTTCTATAAACATCCCACATATATTTTAAATATTCTCCCGTTGCAGAGGTGACTATTTTTTTATTGAAGGTGTGTACTCCAAAGAGGCCTTCGAGATAATCCATAAGTTAATTTTTGAGGTTGAAATTATGGAAATTCCACCTCATGCATAAGGTTTCCCCAAAAATCAACAGGGCCTTGCTCTCCAGGTGCCTATAAAAATGGTATTTCCTACACACAAAAATACATGATCATTAATTTAAAAATAATAATCTAGATGATTTATGTATGAGATGGACAACATAAAACAATTAAAATATGAAAAACCACCTGGGAGTCTTATTTGTTTTAATGGAAGTCCGCTATCGTCGACCAAAAATGTGCACAGAAGGGTCCCCTTGTTGGTCACATGTCTAGCTCCAGGAAATGCAACCATATCAACCACATCATCAACCTCATCTCTGTCACCACCTCTAGAGACCAACCGATGTGTGGATTCTTAGCGGTGCACGTCATGGCTCCTATCTAAATGTGTGGAAGATGGAGAAGTAAACAATACTCTAGCAGTTATATGACATCCACCGTGAGGAATCTGTGGCATCTTTGCAGCGCCACTACTACCAACACTGGGATGAATAGGCTCCAAAAATCACTTTATAAGAAATAAAATATCTTTTCATGAGATAATGTAAAAGTTGAAAAATAGACTTTCATAATTGAACACATGAGTATATTAAAAAAAAAGCACTTTAAGTTATGGTTATTACCTTATATGTGTTAATTTGTGACATAAGAAGATTGATCCTTTTTAGGATGTCATGAGTTTGATTTGGACGGTCTAACAAGCTAGAAAGTTCCTTGTTCACTTTAATGATTTTTTTTTTTATCAATACCATTGGATCAAGGGATGAATACAACCCCTCCTCATCGGCGGAATCATGATCAACATGGCCTGCAAACTACATATAATTTCAACAAAATCAATGTTATTTTAGTTATATAAACAAATGAAATAATTGATCGCCACATAACTAAAATTTATAAACAAATAATAAAATTCACTTAAAATGAAAGTCAAATTTGATAATCATTTACATGTTCTGCGGCTGGCCCTTTTCCATGATCATCCTGCCACATTATAATATAATTAGAACCCCCAAATATTCAAAAAATTGTTAATGATAATAAAAAAAAATATTTCCACCCAAATAAAATCAACCTCAACGATCAACCTCCCATATTATTATGAAATTTGGACTGTGAAATATTTAAAACATTTTTAAAGATAAAAAAATATAATGCAATAAGTAGAGGTTTCTTAAAGAGGTCTTGCATAAGTACCCACACACTATTAGTCAGTGTTTCTATTCAATTCAAATGGTAATCCACTAATAACTCTTCCCCGGGAGCTATCTTTTTTATTACGCACCCAATTCTCTTCCCGTCCCTCATATATGCAATTTGTTTTCTTGTTTGTTGTCCCGGGTTGTGTAATGCTTATAAACTCTGCAATATTGTCGGAAGATTTAGGCCGTCCATTAATATATATAGTCTCTCCCTTATTTTTATCGTTGTTTATTAGTTGTATATAATTTGAGCTGAGTGTACATCTCTGCATACTTCGCATGTACCGTACCAACAACATACAATAGTTATAATTACAGAACGTTCCAACATAGTCCATGAATTTAGATATCGTATTGTATTTTATAGTTATTCCATCCATGGAAAATAGCCCCAAGCCATGCAGGGAGGATGGTGCAATGCGATATGTCCTATTGTTGAGAATGAAGTCAATGTATAATGAAGGAAGTTCCTTAGGAAATCATTGTTTCACCAGATGCTTATACCTGAGTGGCACCTCTATGTCTCATATGCTCTCATCATTATAAGTGCATGATCCTCTTTCGGCAATAAAAAATTCCATGTGTCTACGAAATTTTCGTTTGACGTTTTCACCTCTAGTCCTTGTTCGCGTATCATATCTACTAGATGCAGTTGCATTTCCCTCTATTTGTCTTAACATTCCCTCACTCGAGGAAGAATATCTGACATGTACCTATTTGGTTGTACCTTCAGTAGCATGTGCACGTGTTGTTAGTGAATAGACCACATGCACAAGATAGAATGGTCCAAAAAATCACAGAGGTGCAAATCTCAAGTAGAGTTTTCTCGAGGCTGCACACTTATAGGGCCTTGATTTCTCTCTCCATATGTTATGAATAATATCTAAGCCTATAAATGAGAGTTTCTTGGTGATATTGATACATTTATATTTATGTTTCTCACCCTTATGTTGTTCAAATTTGTGATGATCCTTTCCAATATCCTTTGATCATTGGTTATCTTCTTGAGAGAGCCCTTATAGCTCTCTAGATAGGTCTCTCCATGAGAGTTGTGATGCTATATTGTTCTAGATCTTGCAACAGTAATGATAGATCAAGATCCATTTACTAAGGAGAAGTTGTTTCCTCATGGAAAAGTATGGACAGACCTAGATCCGAGTGATGGAGGTGTTGTAGCAAGATCAAGTATGGTTTGCTTATGGTACACACATTTATTTTAATATAGATCTACTTTTTTTCCCTCCCAATTCCTTCTATTACTATTATGCATGTTTGTTATGTAAAGATCTAGGAGTTGGTGGTGAATTACTTAACTTGAAATTAGTTTAGATCTAGTGTTTTGAAATTACTTGAACTGTATATCTTGGAGTAGGTTGGAAGGTTGTGTATGTTTGATTCTGTGCATATATACAAATGAAATGAGGGATTAAGAATTTTGGATCAAAATTTCTCACTTGGTAAAGCCTCAACGATGAATAGAAGGTATGCCCTTTTCCCATCGACATTGCATTTCACATCATAATAATTAGGCATAGGAAATAAAGTTAGTGTTTTATGAGTTATCTATGGTGAGCTATAAACCCACTCATCAGGGAATCCATTAGTTAGTAATAGTGAAAAATCCCTACAATAGTACTGGTGAATCCACTGGGGAAATTCATAAAATTTCTACTTTTTGGGTTGGCTTAGTTGGTTTCTGATAGGATCAACTTTATATTTGATTTTTGGTGATATATTGTCTCTTAGTAAACACCAAGGTAGGGAATTTAGTGCTATTTTCAGGCCTAGTTTTTTTATTTTTTGCATCTCTCAAAAAATAAAAATAGATGTCATAGTATGCTAATTAAGGCATTTTGTTACATTTATTTTTGGTCATTTAGTGCATTAGAGTTGAGTATGGCCATCATAATCTTCCATATCACAGGGTTTCATATTTCTTGGACCAAATCTAGTATAGTTTTCTTTGTGTGTGTTAGTTGCAGTAGTGAAACTAGCACATACATATTGATGCACATTGGCTCCAATGGTGCAACTTGTGCATGTGCACATGTTGCTAGTGAGTAGACCACATGCACAATATATTTATGGGAAAGTTTTGCATCTTTTATGCACAATGTCGAATTACTACTATGGGAAAGTTTTGCATTTTATCAAAACCACACTTACCCGCAAATCATAATAGTGTTAGAAGCATAAATCTTATCATAAGTGAAACTTATAGCATACAACTATCTTCTTGATGATTCAAGTTATCTTGGAATTATATCCGTTTATCTATTGCATAGACCATCAACCTATAGGTTTTCTCACTAATGGATCACAACCACACAATTATTTAACTAGTTCAAGTGATAACCTAGCTTATGTATTGATGTTCAAATAAACAACATATATTTGTTACACCATGCATTACATCCATATACATACATAGCATAAAACTTTAACTGGTATCCATGTATCAAAATTTCACATTTTGATTTACATGTTCGAAAGGAATCACATAATTATCATCATCATGAACATATAATGCTAAAAACATAGATTCTCAACACATAAATTGGTTCATGTTTCCACATATCCAATGTATTCATTAGTTTAATTGATTTCAAACATATACTAAGAAAATGAATTACCAAGATTAGTAAAAATTATATTTCTAACTACCTAATGCCAAAATGTGGGGCATTACATACACCTACTCTTTAGAAAACTTTTTCTAGAAGTTATAGTCTAGTAAAAAGTGCAGGGTAATCTTGAGAGTCGACGCATGGTATTTGCGTCCTCCTAGATTATATATCCGGGGATATACTTGTCCCATTGGAATTTACTTAATACAAAATCAAGACCATCTACTTGGAAATATATATACTATCTTAGTTTGGAATGACCTTTCATCGGTCACATAGAAATTACTCTTTTAATCTCATGGGATCTGTCCAATACATACTAGTGAAAAAATGAAATAAGAATTATAATATACACCTTAAGTAGGTTTAGAGGTAATGGAAGTCGACCTGCAACTCATACAATCCTCACAAGAATTTCAAATGGTCTATTTAAACCACCATTTTTATTGTGTATTATCAAGGAGTTACAGGGTGCATGCCCTATACTTGTGGCATGCATCACACATCATATTATTAATGACTTGATTATAATTCATTGGTGAGTTGAATTTCATATTTATATCCATCTAATGTTTTCACTATGTTGTACTTTACTAAGGTATTGGAGGACTATAAGGCCATATGAGCTCAACATTAAAGATTTGATGCACCCCAAGGTAGGGTGGAAATTTGAGCTTGAATGCCTTATAACCACACTACTTAGTGATGGTATATGGTATGTATTGTAGTGACATACACTTGATATATGAGGCCTTGAATTTTTCTTTATAAATATTAAGCCACACATTGTCCCCAACTAAGAAGTTGTTGAAGACACGGTCCTTGTCATGTCACTTCTTGAACTTTGGCAAGGCTTTTCATGGAATCTCATATACTTTCACTGAGTATTTTGGATGTGCTCAATGAAGTGTGTTTCTTTGTTAACATATTTTATATGTAGACAAAAAGGTTCCCACCATTGGAGGTGTCAAATAGGAAATGACCATTGGCCAATAGGTTGAAATCCAAAGCATATTTCAAAGGGGCCACATTGTGTCACATTATATTGAGGCAATTATAAAAAGTAGTGACTGGAAGCAAGGTTTTTAATCATATGTGCATGGATGCTTGTGATTATACATATGAATCAAGTGCATGAGAGTTTGGTTAACAAATTTTGTTGAATTAAGAATGGAACATTGTAGATGTGTCCAAAATTGAGTCACACAGATCCCAAAGAGATTCCTAATTATAGAAATGAATTTGGTATCTTTTTCATTGACAATAGACATGGATGACTTAAATATAACCAAATATATGTGAATACGTGTTTCACAATGTCCTATTCATGGCACAAACATCACCATATTTTATAACCAATTGACCAAAAATTGCATTATGGTGGTGGTATGTGATAAGGGAACCTCACAAAAAATCCACAGAGATTGATTCCCATCGGTGCAAAGGTATAGATAGAGATGTATATAACCACTACCTCACGTCGGTAAGTTTTGTACTCACATAAGAAACACATCTCTTAATATATTTTTCCATTCCAACGGGATAGTGAAACCAACAAAAATACTTTTGCAACACATTCAATGTCTTAAGGACAAAAAAATGATCCTCTTCCTTGGAGGAATGTGCCTCCAAAATAATCTTGTTGCACTCATGTGTGGGGGCACATAGGATTGTAGGGTGGAAAAAGAAGTTACACAATGAAAATTTGGTCCTGATACTCCTTGGATAATGTCTACAAAACTATGGTTTAATACTAGATCCACTATGCACTGCTTTAACAAATTTTGTGTTTGATATTAATAATTGTTTAGAATAGTCAAAAATGCGTGAAATGGTGGTCGACATAAGTAACCATTGACATAGTTATATGCACCATTATTATGCTGATCACGAAGTAGAATTGGTGTAGATAGGTTATCCACTTTAATTGGTTCATGCTTTGAAATTTGCTTATGTCTACACACACAATGAATACTTATGGTTACAATGTTTAAGAGTCTCCTTCCAAAGAATGTAATGTTTCCATTTCTTAATAAGTTGGATGATCACTTAACATTTATTTGGTGTAAATGGAGTAGTTTCTAATATCATAATTGAAATTTTTAAAGTGGTGTGCAAGGAGATGCCCATTTTGTAGGAAAATAACATCGAGAGCATAATTTCAGGTATGAGTCTTCAAGGGATGATGCAAATCAAGGAGTTATAGGATCAACAAAGAGTTCAGTTTGCATTTGAATTATTCAAAGATTTGATGTTGGATTGTGTCCCTTATGAACATGATCTTTGTGGAAATCCCACACAGTAAAGAGTAGAGAGGGTGTACAACATGGGATAATCCCAACACAAACCTTTTGTACAAGTTTAGTAAACCCAAAAATTATGTAACTTGGTTAGGTCGGTCATGGTGGACCATTCTATGATGATGTATACCTTCTTAGGATATACATGAAATTTGGTTTCATCAACAATGATGATGAAGTATGATGCAGGAGCATCGCTCACTCATCAAGCGAGCCAACACATTGAGAGGAAATAGCTGGACAGTGCCAGCACACATTTTGAAATACTTGGGATTTGTTGCGCCGCTCTTTAATGAAGTCGTTCATAAAGAAGCGCACTTGTATTGTAAATGGACCTTGAGCCTTTAAGCTCTTGTCCTTAGTATATAGGAAGGCATTTATTAGATTTAATGCAGGTAGATAGGATATTCAAGTCTAGATTAGACAGTTTTAGAATCCGAGAGGGAAAAGGGATATAGACACCCTCCTTTGTACATTGTAACATTATTCAGATTATCAAGAATTCTGAAGAGAAGAGCATGCAAAGAAGCGTATGAACACCCATTTGAATTGAAATCGGTGAGAGTAAGAAATTAGTTTCAATTGTTTCTCTATTTTGAATCAAGAGATTCCTGCAAGGGTGCAGTGGAATTTGTCCGCAAGGAGTGCGTGACTGCAGGATTCAGATAGAGATAACTTTTGTCCTAAGCTCTCAGAAGTGCAGAGTTGGCACCGGAGCCGTGCAAGGTGTGCACAGGCTGGACGAAGACTCAGAGTTTGATTCTGAGCAAAGGGAATCGAAGACCACCACTGCAGGAGTGTGCGAGGTCGAAAGTTTCGACACATAACGTTGTGGAGGATTTGCCGCAAGGAGTGCGGGCAAGAATTTCCTGGAGGGACTTGGAATTTTAGAACAAGCTTAGGAGGGATAGGCCTACAAGCTCACTGAAGGACAAGTCCGGGTGTTGCTGAGGAAAGCCTGAGAGAAACAACTCAGGTTGGCGAGTGGGTGAATAAGCCTTCACGGAGGAAGCATTTGATCCATCTCGCAGGGAAATATCAAAGGGAGGTTGGACAGTTGAAATCTCTTGGAGAGGTTCGCGAAAACCTGTCGACCGTCAGATCTTGGAGGAGATGCACGCAGGGTAAACACAAGCTCACAGAGGAGGAGTTAAGGGCCATCGGGATTTGGCTTATCGGGGTTCACGAAGACAAGAGTTTCATACTTGTTGAAATCACGATGAGCGATTTCTCGATATAATCGGAGCCGTCGATCACTATGGGGACACGTGGCATAGGATCTCGGAGAGTCGGGATTCGACATTCAGGACTTCCTGGTGCATAAGAATTGTGACGGGTAAAATCGCGATCCCGTGATTCTCGATAGAGTGGAGAGAGGAGGTGACGTGGTGAAGAAATAGCGCACGTTCACATCGAAGTTCGGGGTTCGGGGTTTTGGTTAGCACAAGGCACGCGAGCATAGAATTCGCGATATCGCGAATTTCGATTTCCCAACTGTTAAGGGAGATCATTGGAAAGTACTGTGGGTGAAGAATTCCTGACGGGGAATTAGAGGAGCTTTGATGCTCTTCGGGCCAGAGATTGAGAAGGTCCTGGTGAGAGCGATTGTTCTCCAAGGAGTGGGGAAGGTTGCGTCAGTGTGGTATCAGAGCTCTTGATACCTACTTCAACTATGAAGATATCGAAGAGGATAAGAAGATAAGGCATGCTATTACCAAGTTGATGGGACATGCAGCATTATGGTGGGACGAGCTATAGGCAGATAGGCGTTCCAAAGGGAAACAAAAAATTAAAAGTTGGGATCGGATGATCCCGAAGATGAAAGCGAAGTTCATCCCCAGGGATTACCAGATCACACTATTCAGGCGGATGTAGAACCTGAGACAGAAGTTGATGACGGTGAAGGAATACACCGAAGAATTCTATAAGCTCAATATCTGAGCAGGTTATCAGGAGAGCGATGATGAGAAGGTGGCGAGATACCTGAATGGTCTGAGGCATGACATTCAGGATGAATTGAGCATGTTAACCATCAAGACGGTGGAGGATGCTTACCAGATGGCTCTGAAGGCAGAGGAAAAGCTGAGCCATAAGAAAGGTCAGCGAGGGCGAGGCAGAAGCCAGCCAAGAGGCAAAGCGGTTGCCCAGGAGAAATATCAGAAGTCCAAAGAGGAATGGAAGAGACCTCAGGGTAAGGTTGAAAGAGGCGGAACCTCACAACAGAGGCAGCCATATGTTGAGCTGAGAGGATAGTAGAATTATCAGCGGGGGGATTATGCTGATGCAAACACACTTCCTCGTACTAGAGGTCGAGGTAGAGGAAGAGGAGGAGTTATCACATGTTTTACATGTGGGAAAAATGGGCACAATTCATTTGAGTGTTTAGAGAAGAAGAAAGATGCAGGAGAAGCTCACATCACAGAAGCGCAGAGGTGTGATGCTAAGACAGAAGATGCAGACAGCGGAAGATCGCTTGGAATGCATAAAGTCCTTTTAACACCTAAGAAAGAGGTGGAAAGCGTAGTGCAGAGGAGCAGACTGTTCAGGACAGCTTGCATAGCCAAGGACAGAAAATGCAAAGTCATTGTGGACAACAGAAGCACAGATAATCTCGTCTCAACCAAGATGGTGGAAAAGTTGGAACTGGAGACAACCAAGCACCCGAGTCCATATAAAGTCTCGTGGTTACAAAAAGGACACCGGGTAAGTGTCACTAAACAATGCTTGGTTGAATTCAAGATAGAAATTATAATGATCAGATTTTATGTGATGTTATTCCCATGGATGTCTGTCATATATTGCTGGGTAGACCATGGCAGTATGACCGAAATGTGATTCATGATGGGAAGATGAACACCTATACACTGGAGAAGAATGGAAGAACCCATAAGTTGCTTCCGATAAAAGATAAGGAAGTGAAACCAGAAGTAAGCAATACCATACTTCTCATGAGTGGGAAGGAGCTTCTCATAGAGATGGAGAAGAAAGAATATCCACAATTCTTTGTGGTCAGGAAACCGAGAATTGTCCTGACTAGCACAAGAGTGGATGACTTACTGGATGAGATTCAGGAACTGCTGGGAGAGTTCACTGATATCATCGTGGATGAATTACCTCATTCGTTGCCACCGATGAGGAGTGTGAGTCATCACATCAATCTCATACCCGGAGCCAGTTTTCCGAATAAGGCTGCGTACAGGTTGACACCACAGGAAAATGAAGAGGTCAAGAACCAGGTACAAGATTTGTTGGATAAAGGACTGGTCAGGGAGAGTCTGAGTCCATGTGCTGTTCCGACAGTACTAAGTCCAAAGAAGGATGGAGGCTGGAGGATGTGTACATACTCCAGGGTGATAAATAAAATCACCATCAGGTACATATTTCCACTGCCGAGAATGGATGATCTGATGGATTTCCTGAGTGGGGAAAATTACTTTTCAAAGATTGATCTGAAGAGCGGATATCATCAGATTCGCATGAGAGAAGGTGATGAATGGAAGACAGCATTCAAAACAAACGAAGGTTTGTACGAATGGATGGTCATTCTGTTTGGCTTGACAAATGCGCTGAGCACATTCATGAGGCTGATGAATGAAGTCCTGAGGGAATTCATCAGAAAGTTTGTCATTGTATACTTGGATGATATATTGATCTTCAGTAAGACAAAGGTCGAACATTTGAAACATTTAGCCATTGTGATGAGGAAGCTACAGTAGGAGAAGCTATTGATTAACATGAAGAAGTCTTCATTCATGAAGACAGAGCTCATTTATTTGGGTTTTGTCATATCGGCGAATGAGTTGAAAATGGATCCTGAGAAGGTGGAAGTGATCAAGAAGTGGCCATCACCGAGAAATGTTTTCGAGGTGAGAAGTTTTCATGGACTGGCTAGTTTCTACAGGAAATTCATTAGAAATTTTAGTGGAATTAGCGTCACGATGATGGATACAGTTAAGAAGCGGCACAACACTTTTCATTGGACAGCAGAGGCTGAGAAAAGTTTCAATCTGTTGAAGTGAAAGATCATAGAGAAACCGATTCTGGTGTTGCCGGACTTCAATAAGACATTTCAGGTGAAATGTGATGCGAGCGGGTATGCCATAGGAGCGGTCTTGAGTCAGGAGGACATGCCAGTTGCATATTTAAGCGAGAAGCTAGATGAAGCAAAGATGAAATACTCCACGTATTATAAAGAGTTTTATGCCATCATACAGGCATTAAAGAAGTGGAGGCATTACTTGATTCCGAAAGAATTTGTATTGTACAGCGATAATCATGCATTGCAGTTTGTGAGTCAACAGGAGAAGTTGAATCAGAAACATGCAAAATGGGTAGAGTATATGCAAAGTTTCATGTTCGTGATTAAACACATTTCAGGGACTGTTAACAAAGTGGTTGATGCTTTGAGCAGGAAATGTTTGTTGCTGCAAGAGTTCCGAGTCAAGACATTGGGTTTTGAGAACCTGAGGGACATGTATGCAGGTGATGCAGATTTTGGGGAAGCATACGAAGCAGCTGAGAATCTAGTTCTCAGAGATTGGAGCCCATGGATAGATTACATGATCCAGGAGGGATTGCTATTTAGAGGCAGTCAATTGTGTATTCCAGATTGCTCCATGAGGGAGAATTTGCTAAAGAAAAAGCACAGTGGAGGTTTAGTAGGGCACTTTGGTCATGACAAAACATTCGCAAAGCTGAGCGAATCGTATTTTTGGCCGGGCATGCGAGCAGATGTTAAGAGGTTTGTTGATACATGCAAGATTTATCAACATTCGAAAGGCAGAAAGTAGAACGCAGGTCTTTATCAACCATTACCCATACCCGAGAGGCCATGGGAGGCAATAAGCATGGATTTTGTATTAGGATTGCCAAGGACACAGAGAGGGGTTGATTCCATCTTTGTGGTGGTGGACAGGTTTTCGAAGATGGCACATTTTATTCCGTGTCATAAGACCAGCGATGCGACCCACATCGCAAATTTGTTTTTCAAAGAGGTTGTTAGACTTCATGGATTGCCGAGAAGCATTGTCTCGGACAGGGATACCAAATTCATAGGTCATTTTTGGAGGACGTTATGGAAGAAGATAGGAACTAATCTGACATTTAGTTCTGCGTATCATCCACAGACAGACGGACAGACCGAGGTGGTCAACAGAAGTCTTGGAGACTTGCTGAGGAGCTTGGTGACGGAGCACCATAGCAGCTGGGACAATGTGTTGCCACAGGCAGAGTTTGCATACAATGATTCGGTGAATCGGAGTACAGGCAAAAGCCCATTTCAAATTGTGTATGGAACACAACCGAGGTGAGTTTCTGAACTCAAGGAGGCAGAGCAGACTGCGACTAGCAGTGCTAGTGCAGAAGAGTTTGCTGAGGCGATGAAGGAACTTCACGGCAGGGTGAAGCAGCGACTGATGAATTCAAATTAGGAGTACAAATGCAGGGTCGATCAACGGAAGAGACAACTTCAGTTCGAAGTTGGGGATCTTGTTCTGGAACACCTGAGGAAGGAAAGGTTCCCAAGGGGAACATATAACAAACTGAAGATGAAGAAAATTGGACCGTGCAGAGTCCTGAAGAATTTCGGAGAGAATGCTTATGAGATTGAGTTGCCAGATGGCATCGGGATATCTCCAATATTTAATATTTTAGATTTATACCCATACAGGACTGGAGAGGCAGAGACTGGAACTGAGGAACCGGTGATCCAATGGAAGAAGCAATTACAAGTAGCATAAAATCCGTAGATGGAGTGCATACTAGACAAGCGAGCATGGAAGAAGACCAGGCGGAAACAGTATTTTGAGTACCTGGTGAAATGGAAGAATCACCCAGTGGAGGACGCAAGCTGGGAGACCGAAGCGATGATACAAAAGTATGGACAAACCGTGCAGGAACTCATGGATAGGAGCCCATGAAAATTTTCAAGCCGAGGAGTATGATGCAGGAGCATCGCCCACTCATCAAGCGAGCTAGCACATTGAGAGGAAACAGCTGGACAGCGCCAGCACACATTTTGAAATACTTGGGAGTTGTTGCACCGCTCTTTAATGAAGTCATTCATAAAGAAGTGCACTTGTATTGTAAATGGACCTTGAGCCTTTAATCTCTCGTCCTTAGTAGATAGGAAGGCATTTATTAGATTTAATGCAGGTAGATAGGATATTCAAGTCTAGATTAGACAGTTTTAGAATCCGAGAGGGAAAAGGGATATAGACACCCTCCTTTGTACATTGTAACATTATTCATATTATCAAGCATTCTGAAGAGAAGAGCGTGCAGAGAAGCATATGAAGAACACCCATTTGAATTGAAATCGGTGAGAGTAATAAATTAGTTTCAATTGTTTCTCTATTCTGAATCAAGAGATTCCTGCAAGGGTGCAGTGGAATTTGTCCGCAAGGAGTGCGTGACTGCAGGATTCAGATAGAGATAACTTTTGTCCTAAGCTCTCAGAAGTGCAGAGTTGGCACCGGAGCCATGCAAGGTGTGTGTAGGCTGGACGAATACTCAGAGTTGCGATTCTGAGCAAAGGGAATCGAAGACCACCACTGCAAGAGTGCGCGAGGTCGAAAGTTTAGACACATAACGTTGTGGAGGATTTGTCGCAAGGAGTGCGGGCAAGAATTTCCTAGAGGGACTTGGAATTTTAGAACAAGCTCAGGAGGGATAGGCCTATAAGCTGACTGAAGGACAAGTCTGGGCGTTGCTGAGGAAAGCCTGAGAGAAACAAATTAGGTTGGCGAGTGGGTGAATAATCCTTCATGGAGGAAGCGTTTGATCCATCTCGCAGGGAAATATCAAAGGGAGGTCGGATGGTTGAAATCTCCTGGAGAGGTTCGCAAAAACCCGTCGACCGTCAGATCTTGGAGGAGATGCACGCAGGGTAAACAGAAGCTCGCAGAGTAGGAGTTAAGGGCCATCAAGATTTAGCTTATCGGGGTTCACGGAGACAAGAGTTTCATACTTGTTGAAATCCTGATTAGCGATTTCCCGATATAATCGGAGCCGTCGGTCACTACGGGGACACGTGGCATAGGATCTCGGAGAGTCGGGATTCGGCATTTGGGACTTCCCGGTGCATAAGAATTATGACAGGTAAAATCGTGATCCCGCAAGTCCCGATAGAGTGGAGAGAGGAGGTGACATGGTGAAGAAATAATGCACGTGCACATTGGAGTTCGAGGTTCGGGGTTTTGGTTAGCACAAGGCACACGAGCATAGAATTTGCGATATCGTGAATTTCGATTTCCTGACTGTTAAGGGAGATCATTGGAGAGTACTGTGGGTGAAGAATTCCCGACAGGGAATTAGAGGAGCTTTGACACTCTTCAGGCCAGAGATTGAGAAGGTCCTGGTGAGAGCGATCGTTCTCCAAGGAGTGGGGAAGGTTGTGTCAAAGTACCATATGTGCTTCCTAGTGAAGTCACATTTCTCTAGGTTAGAAAAGAGATTGTGGTTGTGAAGAGTGTTCAAATTGGTCATCATGGTCTTCCCATGTACTACTAAAAACCAACACATGATTAATATGAATCACAAATTTAACTATGAAAGGTTGCAGAATGATGCATGAGCATTGGTTTTGTATAAGGGAATCACCAACCACTCATACAAGTCCTCCTTAACTTCAAATGCAATATCCCAAATATCCCTAGGGTTGGCATGATCTTGGAGGTTGTTAGATTTCAATTTGATTATGGTGTACATTTCTCCCTTCATTGTGTCTAAAATACCATCAATTAAAGGAATGGAGTATTGTTCTATCATTGTGATCTTGTTGAAAGAGCAATTGTGAATGCATGCACACTAAGAACCATCTTTCTTTGACACTGTTATAGCAAGATTTACCTCACCCTATGCAAATTTTATTAGAACGCATTTTCCATTTCCCTATGCAGACTTGAAGTCCCTTTTTGCAGTTCTGAGAGATAAAAATAATATGTTTCCACATATACGTGACCTATCAGTTGTACAACATGTGTATATGCAGGTTCCACTATTACAACCTGCGTACATCGGGTTTTGGGCCCAAATTAAAAAATGGTGTCGGGTTTCCATGTCACGTCACGAGATCCATGATCCTTGACCTTCCATATACTGGAAACGTTCTAACTCAACCCTTCAGTTCCATTTGAAGGCTATAAATGGGACATATCGAAACTGTGGAAAAGAGGAGAAGAATTCAACTTTGAGAGCAAAGTTACTTTGGAGAAATTATTCACTTCATATTGAGTCTGCATCCCTTTATCCTTTTAAGTTTGAACACATTGTTCTGCCCCCAAAATCTTCCCTTCTTGATTGACAACCTCATTATCTCTCTTATATGAGCTTGCCTTTGGTGGAGGATTGAAGTGGTGGAGGCCCAGCTAGAAGGGGCTTATTTTCTTGGTTCTGAACTATGCCGACACAGAAGTTTGCAATTCACACACTTCTGTTGATTACATTTTAATAGAAATACTCTTTTCTCGTCCAATTAATGTCTTGAAAATATTTGAATTGTTATTCCATGGGCATATTTGTTATGAATATTGATGGATTATGCTATTGAATGTGATAAATTTATATATTATCACCATATGCATGCTTTTCTTGGTTGTTGAGGACAAGTTGCAGGTCTATTGCTTTGGGTCAAGTGCTCAACGATGGACTTCATTGAATGTCTAGATGAGGTAGGATATTTATCTTGTCTTGTTAGCATATTTGTTTATATAGCATACTTGAGATTAGAGTTGATTTCTTCACTCATTTCCTTATGTTGTGTTTTACCCCATTCCATAGACATATTTTTCTCGTAACAGAATTGGAGACCATACTGGGGAGAGAATCTTGTTTTTTGGGTTTGGAGTGTTTTTCTCCTTTGCTTGCTCTCTTTTATATTGAGTTTATTGTCGTCTGATTGCTTGACAGACTCTGTTCATTTTGAGTCTGAGTTTCTTAGCCGTATCCTTAACCTGGCAGTGTTTTAATACATATATATGGGTTTTTTCCTGACAGTCATGTACATACGTGTGTTGTCCTTCTTGAATAGGCGTATCTACGTGGTTTTCTCCCGAACAATTGTGTACATCATTCTTGTGTGCTTGGTTGCTGAGTTTGATGTTTGTTGGGTAAGTTTTGAGTCTTCTTAGGTCTTTGTTATGACTGTTAAGCGCATGCAGAGTGACAGGAAACCTTTCTTTTCTTTGGTTGAATTTTAGGGAGGTGCCTTTCTCATCATCCTTTTCATTGGTTGTCCTTGCATCTTTGACTAGGTTTTTTCTTCTTGATATCCTACTTGGTTTGTCTCTGATTGCATTCAGTAGAATATTTATATCAAGTTGTTGTTTAGTCCATTCATTTTCATTCTTTTATATTGAAAATACAAAAATATTGAACATTTTGCATTGTTGGAATTTGATCTTTTGGGTTCTTATTATTGATCTTAGTACATGTATGAAAATATTACATCTTATTTTGAATTGTAGAATTAAATTGATTTCATTTTGAAAGCTTATCATATTTGGAATTGAAGTTAGGAATTTGCATTTTGTTCATATTCATTTATTTTACTTGTTGAGTCATAACATCATCAGCTTCACTACCACACCTTTTTGAGTAAGCAAGGCCACTAAAAGCAACGCTAATAATTTGAAATTGATTAGAAATGATTTTATTTTCTAGAGTGCACAAACTAGATTAGGATTTAGAGTCTTGGAATAGGATTTTGTGAGTAAACTTCTCCAAGGCTATTAAATCAACATATGTGTCTAACTGAGGGAGTGGTGAAATCTATTGTATAATTGGTGACGTCATGAGGCTCTGCTTACAACGGATTTAAGAACGAGGTTGCATGAAGTTGGTTGAGGGGATATGATGTAGGAGCATCGTAAGCATCTAGCCAAGCAAGCAACGTAAAAGCGCGAGACAACTGGAAAAGCACCAACGCACATTTTGAAGTGTTTTGAGATCAATGAATGGACATTAATGTAATAGCTAAGGGAAGCGTACTTACATTTATGTCTAGATATTGTAAACAGATCTTGAGAATTGCTCTCATGTATCTAATGTAGAGGCATTTATGTGTAATTAATGCAAGTAGGTAGATTTAATTTAATAGATTAGACAGTTTAGAAGTGTAGGAGGGAAAATGGATATAGACACCCTCACCCTTGTATCATTGTAATTTTTGGGAGGATCATTCAGAATTCATAAGTTGTAGAGATGTAGTAGAGAGCTGTAGAGAAGAACCCATGTACAGGAGCACTTGATTTAATATATGAAGCTTTGACTAAATTTTCATGGTGTTATGATGCTTACTGTTTACCTTTGTTGAATGGTATGTTTACAGTTGATTTGTTTCTCTATTATGCATTTATTTCAATGTTGTATTATGTGTGTGATTTCATGTTGAATGTATGAAGTCTAAGAGAGGAGAAGAATGAGTTTCAATTGTTTCTCTTACTGAGAATTCCTACAAGGAGTGCAGTGAACATCCGCAAGGTGTGTGTTGACGAGGGTCTGAGTTTCATCTCAGAAAGCTCAGAAGAGATACTGTTGTTCTCATACCAGCTGAAGTGCAAGTGAAGCACAGAGCCGTGTAAGGTGTGCATGGGCCAATTGAAGCCTTGGATTTTATAAATCCAGAAAGAAGATTGAGAGATTTATGTTGCACAGAGTGCACAGGGTTGGAGACTCAAATAACCAGGGGTTATTTGAAGATTTTCCGCAAGGAGTGCTAGCAGGGATCCGTTTGGGAAGCTTGAGTTTACAAGTGAAAGCTCAAGAAGGATAACACCTTTGAAGCGCTCAAAGGGATACAAAGATCCAAATCGTCTCATAGAAGTCAAGTTCAAGAGGGAGAACACCGATTCGTTTGGGCAGAAGTCATTGAGGAGTGCATCTGTGGTCAGAATTCTCTGTCGAAAACTCACAAAATCGCGAGGACTGTAGGATCAGGAGGAGTTGGATGGTGTTTAGGAGTTGGATGAATCTACCACCCTGACATCAAGAGTCAATGCGATCTGTTGATCATGGTCAGTTTGAGCCGACAGATTATTTCGGGGATTCGGGGTTCGTAATTTTGGAGTGCAGGCCAAAATCCTTGGTCACTCAAATTCCCGAATCATGAAAAGGATTATCAGGTGTGGAATTTCATCATTTTGGGGTTCGACATGTCGGCAATTCCAATGACAAGGAGTCAGGGCCCTTTGCATTGCAAATCCCAAAGTCGCGAAATGTGGCGTGTCTTTGGAGTGGAATTTCAACATTTTGACATTCCGGAGTTCAGGAAGTAGAGAAGGAAGTGACTTTGGAATCGAGAATTTCAAACTCCCGGTTCGTAAAATCCCGAAGAGGTAAAGGAAAAATTCTTGAAAAGGTTGAGGGACAATAGTCGTTCGGTACCAATCGGATTTCATGGTTTTGGGGCTCAAGAAGTGGAGTTGCATCGTCAACGCAACTCCCAAGATCGCGAACAGAGAAACGCCGAAAGGTGGGTCCCAAGTATCAGTCAGAGGATACGTGCGATGAAAGTCAAAGGAGGGTTTAAGCTTCGGCCAAAATCCCGAAAGGCCATCGATCTCGCATTCCATGGGACGTTGAACCCACTTTGGCATACCGACATTTCGGAGTTCGGGGAATCATAAGGGAAGAGGAACGACTGTTGGCTGTTCGCTCAAAGTCCCAAAAGCCAAAATTAGTGGGCGTGTGTTCGACGCATTGAAGGAGTCAACCTTCATTGACAATTCAAATTTTGGCATTTGCCAAGAGTTGTGAAAATACATCAGGACTCTCCAAGTCCCGAAACCCGAATTCCTTTGTGGCTTGAACAAATGGTTCGATTAACCCTTGGCGTGGTTTTAGTGATGATCCTGTGCGGATCTCGGCCTGAGGGCAGGGGGTCTGCGTCAAATTGGTATCAGAGCACAGAACAAATTCTTTTCTTTCTGTAGCAGAGAGAAAAGAGGAAAATTTTTCAGCCATGCCGCTGAGAAGAAGAGATAGGCCAATGCTTGATCCAGCAGTGGAAAGAGAAATGCATGAGTTATGTGCCAGACTTGATGCTATGGAGACAGCACAAAGGCACACAGTCGATGCTAGGGATATCAGCGAGGCTGAAAGTGAAAATGAAGCTAGAAACAAAGGAGAAGAAGTTGCAGTTGAAGATGCTATAGACGAATTCCTATTCAAGGTTGTTGCAAGGATAGATGCCAGAGAAAAAATGGACATTCCAGTGTAAAAAGGAAACTTGGATGTTGAAGAACTTCTAGACTGGATTAGAGCTTTAGACAAATACTTCGACTATGAGGATGTTGAGGAAGACAAGAAAGTCAAACATGTCGTTACTAGACTTAAAGGACATGAAACTCTGTGGTGGGATGAACTGCAGGCTGACAGAGGCTACAAGGGCAAGCAGAAAATTAAAAACTGAGACAGAATGGTTGAAAACATGAAAGCCAAATTTATATCCAGGGATTATCAAATCACTCTGTTTCAGAGGATGCATAATTTGAGATAGAAGCTGACGTCAGTGAAAGAATACACTGAAGAATTCTATAGGATAAACATCAGAGCAGTTCATCAGGAAAACGATGATGAAAAAGTTGTCAGGTACATGAATGGCCTGCGATATGACATTGAAGATGAGATGAGCATGCTGACCATTCGAAATGTGGAAGATGCTTATCAGATAGCTCTAAAAGTTGAAGAGAAGATGAGCTGGAAGCAAGGTCAAAGAGGCCAAGGTAGAAGTCAAGCCAGAGGCAAAACAATTGCCCAAGACAAAACTCAGAAACCTAAAGAAGAGGGTAAGAAACCTCAAACTCAACCTGAGAGAGGAGGAAGATCATAGGGAAGGCAATATGTTGATAGAAATACTTTTCCTTGAGCCAGAGGAAGAGGAAGAGGCAGAGGAGGTGAAGTGAAATGCTTCGTCTGTGGAAAAATCGGACATAAATCCTATGAGTGTCCAGATAAGAATAAAGATGGTGGTGAAACTCACATTGCCAAAGCTCAAGGATGAAATGTTGAGGTAGAAGACGCTAAGGGTGAAAGATCTTTGATGATGAGGAAAGTTCTCTTGAAGCCAGAGAAGGAGGTAGAGAACCCAGCCCAAAGAAATAGTCTATTTCAGATACCTTGCAAAACTAAGGATAGGGTATGCAAGGTCATAGTGGATAGCGGTAGCACAGAAAATCTTGTATCTACATAGATGGTAGAGAAGCTAGAGCTGGAGACTGTTGTACATCCAAGCCCATACAGGGTTTCGTGGCTACAAAAGGGACATCAGGTAAATGTCACTAAACAATGTTTAGTTGAATTTAAAATAGGAGGATATAAAGATGAAATATTATGTGATGTCATTCCCATGGATGTTTGTCATCTATTGTTGGGTAGACTGTGGCAATATGATAGAAACGTGGTTCATGATGGGAGAAAGAACACGTACACCCCAGAGAAAAATGGTAGGACTCACATGTTGCTGCCAATTAAGGATAAAGAAGTGAAAACAAAAATGAGCAACACTGTACTTCTCATGAGTGGGAAGGAACTTCTTAATGAGGTTAAGAAGAAGGAAGACAAACAATTTATTGTGGTCAGGAAACCCAAAATTGTTTTGACGAGTACGAGGATAGATGATTTACCAGAAGAAATCCAGGAGTTGTTGGGAGAATTTGTTGATATAGTAGTGGAAAAACTACCTTGTTCGTTGCCACCTATTAGGATTATAAGTCATCGTATCGATCTTATACTTAAATCCAACTTACCGAACAAAGTAGCGTATAGGTTGATGCCGCAGGAAAATGAAGAAGTTAAGAGACAGGTCCAGGATTTAATGGACAAAGGATTGATTCGAGAAAGCTTGAGTCCATGCGCTGCTCCGACAGTGCTTAGCCCAAAGAAAGATGGAGGCTGGAGAATGTGTATAGACTCAAGGGAAATCAATAAGATTACCATCAGATATAGATTTCCATTGCCAAGGATCGATGACTTGATGGATTGCTTGAGTGGAGCAAAGTTTTTTTCAAAGATTGATTTGAAAAGCGGATATCATCAAATTCGAATGAGAGAAGGTGATGAATGGAAGACATCATTAAAGATGAATGAGGGGCTATATGAATGGATTTTCATGCCATTTGGCTTAACAAATGCGCCCAGTACTTTCATGAGGTTGATGAATGAAGTCTTGAAGGATTTCATAGGGAAATTTGTCATTGTATATCTTGACGATATATTAATTTTCAGCAAGACAGAAGCAGAACACTTAAAGCATTTAGTTGCAATAATGAGGAGATTACAGCAGGAGAAATTGCTGATTAATATGAAGAAATCATCATTTATGAGGACATAACTCATTTATTTTGGTTTATTTATCTTTGCAAATGAATTAAAAACGGATCCGTAAAAGATAAAGGTGATTAAGAATTGGCCATCGCCGAAGAGCGTGTTTGAAGTTCGAAGCTTCCATGGTTTGGATAGCTTCTATAGGAAATTCATCCGAAACTTTAGTGGAATTAGCACACCGATGATGGATACGGTGAAGAAGAGACATAAATCTTTTCATTGGACAGAGGAAGCAGAGAAGAGTTTCAATCTGCTGAAGAAGAAGATCACTAAGCAACCAATTCTGGTTTTGCTAGATTTTAGCAAGACATTCCAGTTTAGGTGTGACGCGAGTGGATTTGCAATTGGAGTGGTCTTGAGCCAATGCAATAGGCCAGTCGCGTACTTCAGTGAAAAACTGAATGAAGCGAAGGTTAAGTACTCCACGTATGACAAGAAATTTTATGCCTTCATACAAGCATTAAAGAAATGGAGACACTATTTGGTTCCCAAGGAGTTTGTTTTGTATAGTGATAATCATGCTTTGCAATTTGTGACTCGACAGGAGAATTTGAACCAAAAACATGTTAAATGGGTTGAATTCATGCAGAATTTTACTTTTGTGACTAAGCATATTTCTGGAATTGCTAACAAAGTTGTTGATGCTTTGAGCAGGAAATGTTTGCTTATGCAGGAATTCAGAGTCAAGACTTTGGGTTTTGATAACCTCAAGGAAATGTACAGGGATGAACCATATTTTAAAGAGGCATATGAGGCATCTGAGAATCCAATTCTCAGGTATATAAGTCAATGGACCGAATACATGATCCAGGATGGATTATTGTTCAGGGGAAATCAGCTATGTATTTTGGAATGCTCCATGAGGGAGAATTTGCTGAAGGAAAAACAAAATGGAGGATTGGCTGGACATTTTAGTCATGATAAAACGTTGTCAAAGTTGAATGGATCATATTTTTGGCCAAGGATAAGAACAGATGTCAAGAAATTTGTGGACAGGTGCAGAATTTGCCAGCACATGAAAGGAAAAAGGAAGAACACAGGGTTATACCAACCATTGCCCATACCTGAAAGGCCGTGGGATGCAGTGAGCATGGATTTTGTATTGGGACTGCCAAGGACACAGAGAAGATATGATTCAATCTTTGTGGTAGTCGACAGATTTTCAAAAATGGCATATTTCATACCATGCCAGAAAACCAATGACGCAACTCATATTGTGAACCTGTTTTTCAAGGAAGCCATCAGAATTCACAGTTTTCCAAAGAGTATCGTGTCTGATCGGGATACCAAGTTCGTAGGGCATTTCTGGAGGACCTTATGGAGGAAGTTGGGGACAAATTTGTCTTTTAGCTTAGCATATCATCCTTAGACGGATGGACAAACAAAATTAGTGAACAAGAGCTTGGGATATTTGTTAAGAAGCTTAGTGACTGAACACCACAGTCAATGGGATCACATTCTACCACAGGAGGAATTCACTTACAATGATTCACTCAATAGAAGCACAGGGCAGAGTCCATTCCAGATTGTATATGGAATGTAGCCAAGGGGAGTTTCTGAATTGAATGATTCATAACAAAATGAATTTAGGAGTGCTAGTGAAGAGGACTTTGCAGAAGCAATTAAGGAGCTTCACAGCCAAATCAAGGAGCGATTGTAGAATTCAAGTCAGGAATACAAGCAGAGAGAAGATCAACGTAGGCGAGAACTTCAATTTGAAGTTGGTGATCTGATTCTTGCACATCTGAGGAAGGAGAGGTTCCCAAGGGGACTGTATAATAAGTTGAAGATGAAAAATATTGGACCGTGCAAGGTCATAAGGAAATTTGGGGAAAACGCATATGAGATTGAATTACCCGATGGGGTTGGAATCTCACCGATATTCAATGTTGCAGATTTGTACCCTTACAGAGCTGAAGAAGCAGGAGCAGAGGAGGAATAGAAATAAATTCATTGGACAAAAAAAATTCTTGTAGTTGTAGAGCCATAGATGGAAAGCATAATTGACAAAAGGGTTAGCAAAATGACCAGGAGAAAAGAGTATTTTGAATATTTGTTCAAATGGAAGGGACATCCAGTTGAAGATGCCAGTTGGGAAGATGAAGCAACAATTCATAGGCATGGACAGACCGTGCAAGAGCTCATGAACAGGAGTTCATGAAAATTTTCAAGCGAGGAAGTATGATGCAGGAGCATAGTAAGCAGCCAACCAAGCAAGCAGCATAAAAGCGAGAGACAGTTGGAAAAGCACTAGCGCACATTTTGAAGTGTTTTGAGATCAATGAGTGGACATTAATGTAATAGCTAAGGGAAGCGTACTTACATTTATGTCTAGATATTGTAAATAGATCTTGAGCATTGCTCTCATCTATCTAATGTAGAGGCATTTATGCATAAGGAATGCAAGTAGGTAGATTTAATTTAATAGATTAGACAGTTTAGAAGCATCGGAGGGAAAATGGATATAGACACCCTCACCCTTGTATCATTGTAATTTTTGGGAGGATATTTCAAAA
The DNA here is from genome assembly GCA_009831015.1 of Picea engelmannii. Lineage (NCBI taxonomy): Eukaryota > Viridiplantae > Streptophyta > Pinopsida > Pinales > Pinaceae > Picea > Picea engelmannii. The sequence continues at coordinate 76,717 of ML787225.1, read as the reverse complement.
TTCATAAGTTGTAGATTTGTAGCAGAGAGTTGTAGAGAAGAACCCATGTACAGGAGCACTTGAGTTAATATATGAAGCTTTGACAAAATTTTCATGGTGTTATGATGCTTACAGTTTACCTTTGTTGAATGGTATGTTTACAGTTGATTTGTTTCTCTGTTATGCATTTATTTCATTGTTGTATTGTGTGTGTGATTTCATGTTGAATGTATGAAGTCTAAGAGAGGAGAAGAATGAGTTTCAATTGTTTCTCTTCCTGAGAATTCCTGCAAGGAGTGCAGTGAACGTCCGCAAGGTGTGCATTGACAAGGGTCTGAGTTTCATCTCATAAATCTCAGGAGAGATACCGTTGTTCTCATACCAACTGAAGTGCAGGTGAAGCACAAATCCATGCAAGGTGTGCATAGGCCAATTGAATCCTTGGATTTAATAAATCCAGAAAGAAGATTGAGAGATTTCTGTTGTAAAGAGTGCACAGGGTTGGAGACTCAAATAAGCAGGGGTTATTTGAAGATTTGCTGCAAGGAGTGTGAGCAGGGATCTGTTTGGGAAGATTGAGTTTACAAGTGAAATATTAGGAAGGATAACACCTTTGAAGCACTCAAAGGGAGACGAAGATCGAAATCGTCTCATAGAATTCAAGTTCAAGAGGGAGAACACTGAGTCGTTTTGGCAGAAGTCATTGAGTGCATCTGGTGGTCAGAATTCTCCGTGAAAAACTTGTGAAATCGCGAGGACCGTAGGATCAGGAGGAGATGGATGGTGGTTAGGAGTTGGATGAATCTACCACCCTAACATCAAGAGTCAACGCGAATTTTTGATCACGGTCAGTTTGAGCTGACAGATCATTTTAGAGATTCATGGTTCGTAAGTTTGGAGTGCAGGCCAAAATCCTTGGTCGCTCAAATTCTCGAATCGTGAAAAGGATTATCAGGTGTGGAATTTTAGCATTTCGGGCTTTGGCATTTTGGCAATTCTGATGATAAGGAGTCAGGGCCCTTTGCATTGAAAATCTTGAAGTCGTGAAATGCGGCGTGTCTTTGGAGTGGAATTTTAGCATTTCGGCTTTTCGGAGTTCGGGAAGTAGAGGAAACAATGACTTTGGAATTGAGAGTTTCAAACTCCCAGTTCGCAAAATCCCAAAGAGGGAAAGGAAAAATTCCCAAAAAGGTTGAGGGACAATAGTCATTGGGTACCAATCAGATTTTGGGGTTTCGGGACTCAAGAAGTGGAGTTGCATCGTCAATGCAACTCTCAAAATTGCAAAGAGAGAAACCTCGAAAGGTGGGTCCCAAGTATCAATCAAAGGATACGTGTGGCGGAAGTCAAAGGAGGGGTCAAGCTTCAGTGAAAATCCTAAAAGGCCATCGATCTCGCACTCCATGGGATGTTGAACCCATTTTGGCATACCGACATTTCGGAGTTCAGGGAATCATAAGGGAAGAGGAATGACTGTTGGTTGTTTGCTCAAAGTCCCGAAAGATGAAATTAGTGGGCGTGTGTTCAACGCATTGAAGGAGTCAACCTTCGTTGACAATTCACATTTTAGCATTTGCCAAGAGATGTGGAAATGCATCGGGACTCTCCAACTCCCGAAACCTGAAGTCCTTTGTGGCTTAAACAAAGGATTTGATTAACCCTTGGTGTGGTTTTAGTGATGATCCTGTGTGGATCTCGGCCTGAGGGCAGGGGGTCTGCGTCAGAATATCCCCCCAATACCTTCTTAGTGTGAGATATATTTATGTGGATCTATTTGTATACAGGGATCTTTCTAGTACCTTTACCTCTGTGAGAGGCAGTGCTTTCGAGGTTTCAGGCTTTGTTACCCTGGCCATATGGTGGACCTAACTTATGCCTGCTCCCCTACGCATCGGTTATATTGTGGTTGCTTAGTTTCTTGACATAGGTACCACATAGTTTACCTGCAGGGGTTATTCAGCAGGTACCTTGGGTCAGATAAGGATCAAACAACACACAACCTTTATGGAGGATTACGTCTCCGGGGGGATCTAATCGACTAGTTGTTAAGCCCATGAGGGTCCTTCTAACTGATTCTGATACTTCTGTTATTTTGCAGGGAGTCTCAAGCCCCTCTTGGGAGAGGCATACCTACTTGAGGGACTGATGCAGCGGCACACCACCCAGGCACATCCGCTCTCACAGGACCTTCTTCTTCTCGGCCCGAAGAACTCGAAGGTCCTTCTATTTCCCTATCGGGGAATCTGCACCCACAGCAATCTTCCTCTGAGGTCTCCCCTTTACCACCGGGAGATCAGCTAAATCTTGCTATCTCGCGAGTTCGGGACTTAAAACCTCCAACTCTTCCCTTCAAATCTTGTGATACCCGATCTGGTGATACGGGTATAGCTCCTTCCTCATGCAACCATGGGCTAAGCTTAATATTAGCACCTCTTGCAACCTCACAACCTCGTGAGTTTGTGAGCCGAACTCTTGTGCCTCCCATTGCGATCCTCCGAGATGTGATCGGTCAACTCCCAGTTGACTCCTCCCTCACCGGATTTCACTACTCGCAACCTCGCAACCTTGCAGGTTGAACCATCGAGCTTTTCCCCTCCTATTCCGCGAATTGTCGAGATGTGAGAATTCAACGGAGTGCTGACTCCTGTCTTCAGGAAACACGTGTCCACCCTTCGGTTGCGCGGTCCCACCTTATGCTCTGCCATGCATCCACATGAACCTCGGCTCCTCGGCACTTCGCAACTCGGCGTCCACACGAGTCTCGGCTCCTCAGCACTTCGCGACTCGGCGTCCACACGAACCTTGGCTCCTCGGCACTTCGCGACTCGCGAATCCTAACGCCAATATTTTGGGACTTCTAGCGGCGAGGTACTGATGACTTTTGTGCCACCTGTACTCCACTCATCGACTCTGCTATGGCCCACACTATCCTCCAGCTATCGGGATATCGCCTTCTCGCAACCTCGTGATCCCCGCACCCAAAATCTCGAACCTTTTCTTGCGAGGTCCCGATACACAATCCCACGTATGGATCCAATGGTCCTCTTACGATCTAGATCCAACGGCTGTCCTTCTCTCGCTACCTCGCGACCTCACAACTTGGAGTACCCAATGCTTGGGCTCTCACCTTGTGAACTCCCGAGTTCACGAGATCTCTTGATCTCTCGCCACCTGTCCTCCTCAGATGAATGACTACGATCTTCTCGCCACTTTGCCGCTTCGCGTCCTCGCGCCTTGCGACTCTGAATACCCAATACTCGGGCTTTCACTCTTCGAACTCCCGAGTTCGCGAGATCTCTTGATCTTTGCCACCTGTCCTCCTCCGATGGATGGCTACAGTCCTCTCGCCACTTTGCTACTCACGAAGCTAAAGGACTTCCCTTTCGGTCCTCCAATGCCCGAGTCTGCGAGATGAGAATCTCCTTACACGCATCCTCCTCAACGAACGACTCTGATGTTGCAAGGATATCACGTCTCATGATATCGTTGTTCTTGCTACACAACTTTTGGGGCTTCAACTCCCGAGTCCCCGATACACGATACCACGTGTAGATCCTACGACTCCTATGACTCGGAATCGACGGCTCTTCTCCTCCTGAGCTTCAACCTCTTCGAAATATTCTCGCTGTAACCTCCTTGCACCTCTGCAAGATCTAACGATCCTCGGAACTTCACAAAATCTCTTTAGAAGATTTCGACCGTTCGTCCTTCCTTGGTTAATCCACTAAATGAAAAAGAGTATCTCTCCACGAGATTCCTTCGCCGTTTCTCCAAACTGCGACGTTTCTCCCCGACTTCAAATCACACTTGTCTATGCTGATATTCAGCGACTCAGAGGCCTATCCTTCTTGAGATTTTTCTAAATTACTTCAACCTCAATGAGGTTCTTTGCACGCACTCCTTGTGGCAAGCCTGCGAACACTTCAACTGTTTGAGCTTCCTTGACTCTGCGTATGCCCGTAGCAGTAGTCCTTCAATACTTATGCTCAGTTTCACATATGAGGCTTTCTCCCTTAGCCTGCGCACTCCTTGCATGCCTTGTATAACCCAATCTCACTCCTGGTGGTATGAGAACAAGAGTTAACTCTCTGAGCCTTCTGTCAACGCACTCCTTGCAGACGACTTCAACTGCACTCCTTGCAGGAATCCTTTCTCAAGAGAGAAACAATTGTAACTCACCTCACTTCCTCTCAGATTTCAATCTCGACACATGAAATCATACACATAGTATAATAGCGAATGCATAACAGGAACTAATATTCATAAGTAGAGCATTCAACACACATACACAGAGAATAACACAACAGCCATGAATCTGAATCAACTTCTTCTATTAATTCAAGATCTATACATGGGTGTTTTCTACAACTCTCTGCTATTCTCCTATGCTCTAGACTCTTCTTTCTCCTGTTGCTAATGTTACAATGCACAATGAGGGTGTCTATATCCCATTTTCCCTCTTTTCTTCTAGAACTGTCTAATCTAAGAATTCAATTCTATCTACCTGCAACTACTACTATAAATGCCTCTGTCTATCTCAGACGAGAGCGTATGGCTTGAGGTCTGATTACATTTTTACCAAGGCACCTAAATTAAATGATCTCATTTATGTTTAGCACATCAACTTCAAGAGAAAATTTAAAAATTCAAAAACTTGCGCTGGACGTCTTCCAGCTAGCTTCTGCCTCCACGTTGGTTTTGCTTGTCATGAGGGATGCTCCTGCATCATACTCCCTCTCTTGGAAATTTGCATGGGCTCTTGTCCATGAGCTCCTACACAGTATGTCCATGCTTCAAAATTTCTACTTCAATCTCCCAGCTGGCATCTTCAACTGGGTGTCCCTTCCACTTGACCAAATATTCAAAATATTCTTTCCTCCCAGTTTTCTTACCCACTCTTTTATTGAGTATCTGCTCCATCTGTGGATTTTCTGCAACTGGCATCTACTTCTACCACTGGATCTCTGGTTGATCATCACCTTCTACTCCTGCTTCATCAGCTTTATATGGATATAAATCTGAAACATTAAATATCGGAGAAATTCCGATCCCATCTGGTAACTCAATCTCATAAGCATTCTGTCCCATTTTCTTCAAGACCTTGCATGGCCCAATTTTCTTCATCTTCAGCTTGTTGTATGTTCCTCTTGGGAACTTTCCTTCCTCAAGTGTGCTAGAACTAGATCACCAACTTCAAACTGAAGTTGTCTCCGATGTTGATCTGCTCTGCGCTTGTACTCCTGACTTGACTTCAATAGTCGCTCCTTCACCTAGCTGTGAAGTTCCTTCATCGCTTCAGTGAGTTCTCTTGCACTAGCGCTGCTAGTATCAGTCTGTTCTGAATCCCTCAGTTTAGAAACTCCTCTTGGCTGCATTCCATATACAATCTGAAATGGAATTTTTCCTGTGCTCCTATTCACTGAATCATTGTAAGCAAACTCTGCCTACGGTAATATGCTATCCCAGCTGCTATGGTGCTCTATTACCAAGCTCCTCAACAAGTCTCCTAGACTTCTGTTGACCACCTCTGTCTTCCCATCTGTCTGAGGATGATAAGCAGAACTAAACATAAAATTAGTTCCTAGTTTCTTCCATAATGTTCTCCAGAAATTCCCTATGAATTTTGTGTCTCTGTCCGAAACTATGATTTTCGGCAATCCATGAAGTCGAACAATCTCTTTGAAAAACAAATTTGCGATGTGAGTCGCATCGTTGGTCTTCTGGCATGGAATGAAGTGTACCATCTTAGAAAACCTGTCAACTACCAAAAAGATGGAATCAACACCTCTTTGTGTCCTTGGCAATCCCAATACAAAATCCATGCTAATTTCATCCCACGACTTCTCAAGTGTGGGTAATGGCTGATAAAATCCTGCATACTGCTTCCTTCCTTTTGAATGCTGGAAAATCCTACATCTGTCTACAAACATCTTGAACTTTGACCGCATCCCTAGCCAAAAGTATGACTCGCTCATCTTTGCAAATGTCTTATCATGGCCAAAATGTCCTGCCAATCCACCGCTGTGCTTCTCTTTCAACAAGTTCTCCCTCATGGAGAAATTTGGAATACACAATTGATTGCCTTTGAACAACAAACCGTCCTGGATCACATATTCTATCCACTGGCTTCTGTCTCTGAGAACTGGATTCTCAGCTGCTTCATAATCTTCCTTAATGTCTGAATCATTTGCATACATGTCCTTAAGATCATCAAAGCCTAACGTCCTGACTTTGAACTCCTGCAACAGCAAACACTTCCTGCTCAAAGCATCAACAACTTTGTTAGCAGTACTAGAAATATGTTTTATCACAAAAGTGAAATTCTGCATCTATTCAACCCATTTAACATGCCTCTGATTCAACTTTTCATGTTGGGTCACATATTCTAATGCATGGTTATCACTATATAAAACAAATTCCTTTGGAATCAAATAGTGCCTCCATTTCTTCAATGCCTGTATGATGGCATAGAATTCTTTATCATACGTGGAGTACTTTTCTTTTTCCTCATTCAACTTCTAACTGAAATATGCAATCAACCTGTCTTCCTGACTCAAGACCGCTCCTATGGCAAACCCGCTTGCATCACATTTCACCTGAAATGTCTTTTGAAAATCCAGCAACACCAAAAGTGGTTGCTCTGTAATCTTTCGTTTCAATAAATTGAAACTCTTCTCAGCCTCTTCTATCCAGTGAAAAGATTTATGTCTTTTCTTCACTGTATCCATCATTGCTGCACTAATTCCACTGAAATTTCTAATGAATTTCCGGTAGAAGCTAGCCAGTCCATGAAAACTTCTCACCTCAAATATGTTCCTCGGTGATGGCCAATTCTTGATTACCTCCACCTTATCTGGATCCATCCTCAACTCATTTGCAGATATGACAAACCCCAAGTAAATGAGTTATGTCTTCATGAATGAGGACTTCTTCATGTTTATCAACAGCTTCTCTTGCTGTAATCTCTTCATCACAATAGCCAAATGCTTCAAATGTTCAGCCTTTGTCTTGCTGAAAACCAGTATGTCATCTAGATACACAATGACAAATTTCCTGATGAAATCCTTCAGGACTTCATTCATCAACCTCATAAAGGTACTTGGTGCATTTTTCAAGCCAAACGGCATGAAAAGCCATTCATACAAACCTTTATTTGTCTTGAATGTTGTTTTCCATTCATCACCTTCTCTCATACGAATCTGATGATATCCACTCTTCAAATCTATCTTTGAAAAAAATTTTGCCCCACTTAAGCAATCCATCAGATCATCTATCCTTGGAAATGGGAATCTATATCTGATATTTATCTTATTAATGGCTCTTGAATCAGTGCACATCCTCCAGCCTTCATCTTTCTTTGGACTGAGTACTGTTGGAACAACACATGGACTCAAGCTTTCCCTGACCAAACCTTTGTCCAACAACTCCTGGACCTGTCTTTTAACCTCCTCATTCTCCTGCCCCATCAATCTGTATGTGGATTTGTTTGGAAAACTAGCTCCTGGTATGAGGTCTATCTGATAACTCATGCTCCTCATCGGTGGCAATGAACGAGGTAATTCGTCCACCACAATATCGACGACCTCTTCCAGTAGTTCCTGAACTTCTTCTGGCAAATCTCCACTCTTGTGCTAGTCAGAACAATTCTCGGTTTTCTGACCACAAAGAATTGTTGATCCTCCTCCTTCTTAAATTCTGTAAGAAGTTCCTTCCCACTCATGAGAAGTACTCTCTTCCTTACTTCCGGCTTCGCCTCTTTATCTTCAATTGGACACAACATGTGAGTCCTCCCATTCCTTTTCAGGGTATAGGTGTTCATCCTCCCATCATGAATTACATTTCTATCATATTGCCATGGTATACCCAACAATAAATGATAGACATCCATAGGGATAACATCACATAAAATTTTATCATTATATCCTCCTATCTTAATGTCAACTAAGCATTGTTTAGTGACATTTACCTGATGTCCCTTCTGTAGCCATGAAACTTTGTATGGACTTGGATGATCGGTTGTCTCCATCTCCAGCTTTTCTACCATCTCGGTTGAAACGAGATTATCGGTGCTTCCACTGTCCATGATGACCTTGCACACCCAACCCTTGGTCTTGCAAGCAATCCTAAAAAGATTGTTCCTCTGTGCTGGATTCTCCATCTCTTTCTCTGGCGTCAAAAGAACTTTCCGCATCACTAGCGATCTTCCACCTTCAGCGTATTCTATCTCAACATCTCGCCTCTGTGCCTCAGCGATGTGAGTCTCTCCAGTTTCTTTCTTCTTCTCTGGACACTCAAATGACCTGTACCCATTCTTTCCACACGTGAAGCATGTAATTACTCCACCTCTTCCTCTTCCTCTACCTTTGGTACGAGGAAACCTATCATTATCAGCATATCCTCCTCTTTGTTCAATTTGTTGTCCTCGCTGCTCAACATATGGTATTGTTTGTGAGGTTCCACCTCTTTCAACCTTTCCCTGAGGTTTCTTCCATTCCTCCTTGGGCTTCTGGTATTTATCTTGGGAAACTACTTTGCCTCTGGGCCGACTTCTGCCTCGGCCTCTCTGACTTTGTTTACGGCTCAACTTCTCCTCATCTTTTAGAGCCAATTGGTAAGCATCCTCCACCGTTTGGATGGTTTCCATATTTAATTCATCCTGAATTTCATACCTCAGGCCATTCAGATACCTGCCCACCTTTTCATCATTGCTTTCACGATGACCTACCCTGATATTCAACATGTAAAATTTCTCAGTATACTCCTTCACTGTCATCAGCTTTTGTCTCAGGTTCTGCATCCTCCTGAACAGAGAAATTTGATAATCCCTGGGAATGAATTTTTCCTTCATATTCGCAATCATCCTATCCCAACTCTTTATCTTTTGTTTTCCTTGGCAACGCCTATTAGCTTGCAGATCATCCCACCACAAGGATGCATGTCCCTTTAATCTTGTGACGACATGTCTGACCTTCTTATCATCTTCGATATCTTCATAATCGAAGTAAGTGTCAAGAGATCTAATCCAATCTAGAAGCTCTTCTGCATCCAGATTTCCTTCATAAGCTGGAATGTCCATTTTTGTTTTCTAACTCATCCGAGCGATAGCCTTAATTAAACGCTCATTGGATGCATCTTCTGCTGGGATTTCTTCTTCTTCATGTCCAGCATCACCTTCATCCTCGGATTCACTGATATCTCCTGCATTAGCGTTTCGCCTTTGTGATATCTCCATGTCCTCCATTCTAGCACGAAGATTTCGCACTTCTCTCTCCATGTCTGGATTCTTCACTTGCCTACCTCTTTCTCTGGACATTTCCCTTTCCTCCTCTGGATCGGGTGATTGTCTACCTCTTCTCCTTGGTGGCATGGTGAATTCTCCTTTTTCTCTGCTACAGAAAGCAAAGAAGCTTTTCTAAGCTCTGATACCACTTGACGCAGGGGTGTGCCACCCAAGCACGTCCGCTCTCACAGGACCTTCTTCTTCTCGACCCGAAGAACTCGAAGGTTCTTCTCTTTCCCTATCGGGAAATCTGCACCCACAACAATCTTCCCCCGAGGTCTCCCCTTTACCATCGGGAGATTAGCTAAATCTCTCTATCTTGTGAGTTCGGGACTTAAAACCTCCAACTCTTCCCTTCAAATCTTGCGACACCCGATCTGGTGATATGGGTATAGCTCCTTCCTCATGCAACCCTGGGCTAAGCTAAATATTAGCGCCTCTCGCAACCTCGTGAGTTTATGAGCCGAACTCTTGTGCCTCCCATTGAAATCCTCCGAGACGCGATCGATCAACCCCGAGTTGACTCCTCCCTCGCCGAATTTCACTACTCGCAACCTCGCAACCTCATGGGTTGAACCGTCGGGCTTTCCCCCTCCTATTCTACGAATCCCCGAGATGCGAGAATTCAACGAAGTGCTGACTCCTATCTTTAGGAAACACATGTCCACCCTTCGGCCGCGCGGTCCCACCTTATGCTCTGCCATGCGTCCACACAAACCTTCACTCCTCAGCACTTTGCGACTCGACGTCCACATGAGTCTCGGCTCCTCGGCACTTTGTGACTCTGCGTCCACACGAACCTCGGCTCCTCGGCACTTCGTGACTCGCGAATCCTAACGCCAATATTTCAGGACTTCTAGCGGTGAGGTCCCGATGAATTTTGTGCCACCTGTACTCCACTCGTCGACTCTGCTATGGCCCACACTATCCTCTAGCTGTTGGGATATCTCCTTCTCGCAACCTCGCGATCCCCGTGCCCAAAATTTTGGACCTTTTCTTGCGAGGTCCCGATACAAGATCCCACATGCAGATCCAATGGTCCTCTTACGATCTGGATCCAACGACTGTCCTTCTCTCGCTACCTCGCGACCTCACGACTTGGAGTACCCAATGCTTGGGCTCTCACCTTGCGAACTCCCGAGTTCACGAGATCTCTTGATCTCTCGCCACCTGTCCTCCTCAGATGAATGGCTACGATCTTCTCGCCACTTCGCCGCTTCGCGTCCTCGCGCCTCACGACTCTGAATACCCAATACTCGGGCTTTCACTCTATGAACTCCCAAGTTCGTGAGATCTCTTGATCTCTGCCACCTGTCCCCCTCCGATGGACGACTACAGTCCTCTCGCCACTTTGCTACTCACGAAGCTAAAGGACTTCCCTTTTGGTCCTCCAATGCCCGAGTCTACGAGATGAGAATCTCCTTACACGCGTCCTCCTCAACGAACGACTCTAATCTTGCAGGGATATCGCGTCTCACAATATCGTTGTTCTTGCTACACAAATTTTGGGGCTTCAACTCCTGAGTCACCGATACACGATACCACGTGTAGATCCTACGACTCCTGTGACTCGAAATCGACGACTCTGCTCCTCCTAAGCTTCAAACTCTTCGGAATCTTCTCATCTTAACCTCCTTGCACCTCTGCAAAATCTAATGATCCTCGGAACTTCGCGAAATCTCTTCAGAAGATTTTGATCATCTGTCCTTCCTTGGTTAATCCACGAAATGAAAAAGAGTATCTCTCCACGAGATTCCTTCACCGTTTCGCCAACCTGCAACGTTTCTCCCCGACTTCAAATCACACTTGTCCATGCTAATCTTCAGCGACTCAGAGGCCTATCCTTCCTAAGATTTTTCTAAATTACTTCAACCTCAACGAGGTTCTTTGTACGCACTCCTTGCAGCAAGCCTGCGAACCCTTCAATTGTTCGAGATTCCTTGACTCTGCGTATGCCCGTATCAGTAGTCCTTCAATACTTCTGCTCAGTTTCACGACTGAGGCTTTCTCCCTTAGCCTGCACACTCCTTACACAGCTTATATAACCCAATCTCACTCCTGGTGGTATGAGAACAAGAGTTAACTCTCTGAGCCTTCTATCAACGCACTCCTTGCGGACGACTTCAATTGTACTCCTTGCAAGAATCCTTGCTCAAGAGAGAAACAATTGTAACTCACCTCACTTCCTCTCAGATTTCAATCTCGACACATGAAATCATACACACAACATAATAGCGAATGCATAACAGGAAGTAATATTCATAAGTAGAGCATTCAACACACATACAAAGAGAATAACACAACAACCATGAATCTGAATCAACTTCTTCTATTAATTCAAGATCTATACATGGGTGTTTTCTACAACTCTCTGCTATTCTCCTATGCTCTAGACTCTTCTTTCTCCTGTTGCTAATGTTACAATGCACAATGAGGGTGTCTATATCCCGTTTTCCCTCTTTTCTTCTAGAACTGTCTAATCTAAGAATTCAATTCTATCTACCTGCAACTACTACTATAAATGCCTATGTCTATCTCAGACGAGAGCGTATGGCTCGAGGTCTGATTACATTTTTACCAAGGCACCTAAATTAAATGATCTCATTTATGTTTAGCGCATCAACTTCAAGAGAAAATTTAAAAATTCAAAAACTTGCGCTGGACGTCTTCCAGCTGGCTTCTACCTCCATGTTGGTTTTCCTTTTCATGAGGGAAGATCTTGCATTAGGGACGAAGGCCCCTTTCATCCACTTTATCATATTTGTGTTCATATTGGCCTTTTCTTTATTTTGGTGTGCTCTTTGATTACTAGTTGGCCTTAGGATTTTTTTTTCTCAAGTCTTGAGTCATCATGGAGCCAGACTAGCTTCCCTACATGTCTCTCCACTTGTTACGATTACCACCGCATCTTGAGTCTTTGCCTTCTAAAATGCATAAAGTTATCAAACATGGTACACACGTGTCCACTTACCAAACTTGTGATCATACAAGGATGAGTACTGAATTGAGTCATAAATATACTGGGATTCCATCAAATCCCATACTCACTATAGTTAATGGCACTCCTTTGACACCTTCAACCACAATGATTGTAGTGTCGGAGGTTCCTATCATCACTCATGTTCATGTTAAGGTTTAAGTTGTTATTAGGTTTCTTTTCAATTTACTAGATAACCATAGCATAGATAGGATCACTGAGAGAAACACAATCACAAGATACAAAACATTTATCCTAGGAAACCCTCATGGGGGAGAAAACCCAAAAAAAAATTCCTTAATATAGATAGCCAATACAATGCCAAGAAAATAAACCAAACACTAGAGAGTATCCTCTACTGAGCAATGCGTCTCTCTCTCTTCCTTCTTCTGACAACTGGAAACTGCAAATTCCTTCAAAATTGCGCACTAGATGAGTGAGTTGAGTGAATGAACAAATGAGGCCTTGGATTCCTTTATTTATACAAACTGGTAGGTGTTGAAAATGTGTCTCTTTGCTGGGAAGGGTCGAATTGTCTTCTGAGTGGTTAAAACCACTTTAATTTTCTGGGGGCTGACTTCTCAATTTGCATAATATGTTTAGGGTTTGACCAATCTGCAAAAGGGGATTTGGTCAATTACAATGCCTGACATGATAAATAAACAAAAGGGGATTGATGTAATGAATAATAACTCAATAATAGATAGAATACTCTTTGTAGTTACAATATTTCAACACTCCCCCTTAACAAGAAGGGTATTCTACAACATCATCAGGAGAGAGCGAGGGAAGCAACATCAACAACATCTGGAACATTGATTGGCATATCTATAAATCATTAGAAGTTTTTCTCATCATCATCATTCACAACATGGAGCTAGATTAGCATCATCATCCTTGTCAACATGAGGCTAAAGTAACATTGTCATGTTCTTTAGCTGAGGCTAAAGTAACATCGTCATCATCTTCAATAAGAAGCTGAAGTGGCATCATCATTATCTGCATCAACATGGATTAGTATAACACTAATACATCATCATCATCAATAACATCACAAGTTCTATACAACATCAACAACAATAGTATCACAACACGAGGGCTGGAGCATCATCAACATCAAAACTAGGTCGATAATCTTCAACATGAAGGTGACATCTCAACAACATCAACACGAAACTAGAAATATTCAGCATGAGGCTGGCATCAACAACATCAACATGAAGTTGGAAATCTTTAGCACTAGGCTAGCATCAACAACATCAACACGAAGATGGAAATATTCAGGACCAGGCTAGCATCAACAACATCAGCACGAAGCTGGAAATCTTCAGCACTAGGTTGGCATCAACAACATCAGTAAGAAGCTGGAAATTTTTAGATCAAATATTCTCATTACATTGTACCAATTTGGTACACTTGCTCAACTGCAACTCAATCTACACAATCAGGTGCTAGCTCTATGTGCTTTCTGCATAGAAATATCTGTCTCACTTATTGAGAGTATGTCCTCTACTCTTTCTGTAACTTTTCCCTCTGGAACTGGGAATATTCACCTGCAACTTCTTTGAAGTTGAGAATGGCTTCTCCATTCTCACTGTGATTGCTGAAATATGAAATTAACTCCTCTACTTCATCATGGAAACAACTTCATCTGAAACTGAGAGTGGCTCAATAATTGAGACTGAAGGTATCTCTTCTTCTTTCATGGAGGTAACTCTATCTTTCATTATAGTCACGTCTCCATGACCCAACTAATGTAATGCACCAACTTCCACTCAATTTCTAATATGGGGATTTCTCCCCTTGCATCTCATACTATATATGAATCATGGTTGTTCTGGTTTTCTTCATAAATATTGGAACTATTTCTTCAACTACTAGAGTAAGTGTCTCATCATAGTCTTCTCCCTCTTGTTGGGAGAATCCTCTAGACACACATCAGGCTTTGTAAATATGAAACATGCTTGATCTGTATATATCAATATTGGAAGTCAATAATGACTTCTCTTCTAGTCTCACGGTAGAATCCATATCCTAGTCTTTTTTACTAGCTTCCTTCTTTGTTACTGAAACAAGGGAATCTTCCCAAGAGATTTCATATCTCCTAGAAGTTTCTAAAGCTACAATCTATTATTCTCATGACATCTGTATCCCAGTCCCGGAAGTTGTTTCTTCATTTGATCCTTTATGATATCATGCTTACTCTTGATTTTTTTTGAGTCTACAAGGACTTCATCATCTGTTATGGGGAATACTTGGTGTTGAATACTGAATCTAAATATGAAAATTTGAGCCAGACTTCAAGTGAATTCTTCTTCCTGTCAAGGTGGCTTCATTATCTTTTGACCAAGTATTCTATGAGTTCTAATGTTTCATCATCTTTGGAGCCTTCTACTCCTTACAATCAATCTCCATATGAGATACTCTAGATCTCAAAAGATAGCTTCTTCTTCATCTTCTTTGGTACATGAATGTATATGGTCATGTACATAGTCTGCTTCATGTCTCATCTAATATGTTTCCTTCTTCAACCTTCACTATTGATCTGAAAATAGAAGGCTGACTTGTTATGCTATGCAAGCACCCCTACTTCATTAAAATAAACTTTACAGGACCTTGCTTCATGTGTATAAAAATATGCAATGTAAACTTATGTGTTAAGTTTATTCTTCTTCCTTTAAATGTGCATGTATCTTCTTGTAATTGCTTATGTATGAGAATATGTTATTTTGAATGGTTAAATATGTGCTTGAAATGAAAACACATCAACAGTACTTGCAACAAACAAACCATCAAACGCACAACAAGAACAACATGATAAAGGAGTTCACCCCCCTCCGGGCTACATCTCCTTGAGCCTCCAAAATGGACTTGGCTCTCTGGGATTAATTAGTCAAAAGTTCTTTTACAAGCTGCTGCTCAACTCCAATGGAAAAACAAACTGTACCATTGAGATCAGAACACATAAAAACCCCAAAAATGACTAATACAACTCTGAAAACAGATCATGGCTCATCCGGGCATAAACTCTTCTACATGTGGCCATAAGCTTCCCTGAGCTTCTCTTTGGCAAAAACACCTGTAAAAGTCCTCAAAAGCCTCTGAAACCTGTCCCAATGTGTTCAGAGAATAGCAATTAGCCAAACATGATATTTAAATCACATAAAACAGACATAGGCTCACCAAACCATGTCCTCGATCAAAGAGGGCTGAAAGCTCCCTGGAGCATCCTGGAACTTCAATGGTGAAAAAATTGTTGAAGAAGTCTTCAAATGGCTGTGAAAAAGGCACCAATGGATCCAGCACGTCCAAAAACCCCTGGCTGGGCTTTTACGGCACCTCAATCGTCCAAATAATGAAGAAGATATGCCTCCTCCATTTTCCTCCTTCAAGCTTTGTTGGAATTGGTTCTACAATTCGCACTCTGGTGCCCATGAACCTGGAACACGCTCCAAGACGCGCGTATAAACCCAACACCGAACGGTTCCGAAAATGGTCCAAACTGTAGGACGGTTAGGGCGCCTCCAGCCCCTAACCGCCTCAGCACTGGGCCACATGGTCATAAGACCAAAGGCTGGGCGCAAAATAGGAGTTTAACTGTCCAACCGTTCAAACTTCCATTTAAAAATCGCGCGCCAATGTAAAACGTGGGTTGAAGGTTCAAACCACACGCAACACAATAAACATATAGCAAATACATTGAAATTGCAATGTATTTCAATGCAACATATATTATATATATAACGCATGCGCGCCAATATACAATCTGATACAATATGGGTCATATGCGTTTGTAATAAAACCAAGGGTCGGGGCGTAAGCCCCGGCCCGCCCCTTTTCCCATACCACATACAAACAAGTTTAAATATATGTTAATTGATATGGTAATCAAGTACCATTGGGCGGCCCAATGGCTATTGGAGTGTTGTCAAATCTTTGTGTTGTGGGAGGTCCCGGGTTCAAACTCGCCGGCTTCCAATATTTTTTACAAAGAAATATAAACCAACAAAGGAGGGACACGTGGCGCCCAAGCATTGGGCCATGTGTCCTCTTCTCATTCGTTCCCAATACAACACGTGTCAACGCCTCATTGGTCAACAATCAACCAACCGATATGAGCCATGTCATCAAGCTGCCACGTCAGCAATATGGTACGGCCCTCCACGTGGTCGTACGGACTGTACGGACAGGTACAGTCAGCACCCCTATTTTGACCTGTTTGACTTGGTGATAAAATCGCGATATCTCCTCCATACGGACTCCATTCGCGAAAATAAATATACCGCCGGAATCAGGAAAACGAGACGGACGCAATGGCACTATTTTCGTCCTAATCCGAGCACTTTGAAAATTGAGCAAATTTTTGCCCCCTGGTCCAGATTTTGATCAACTATAGATTCTACAAGTTTATCACCTGTCACCTGAAACAAGGTCAACAAAACAACAAGCAAGAATAATACTCTTTTGATAATAGTAATAAAACAATAGCACGAACAATAATCACAATAGATCCTTTAGAGATTTCATTTGTGATCTGCCTAAAACAAGGATCAAAAGTAAGAAATATAGTACGAAATGAGATCAACACTCTTATAGTGTTGTGATCAAACATTTATCCAAGGTAACCTTGAATCAACACAAGAAGTTTCTCCTAAAGGAGATGTTAGTTGTATCTGGTAAATGATTACATTAAGAATTTATCTCAATATGCTCACATGATACCAAGAATAATGCTTTTCAAAGACTGCTACATCAACTATAGTGTTTACCTGTAATGGGGTTGTTATCAACTTGTCATGTAAAACTTTGAATCTTATCAACTTAATTAATCAAACCTGGAACTTGGAGTCTTGTCCTCAAGAATGAATGTGTTTCTTTTCTTCCAAGTGTCCTTCACTCAATATGACAAGTTCTTTCTTCAACCTATCCTCTGTACTAAGACATTATGCTATCTTGATAGAAAGTTGGGTTAGAGAATAAACTCTATGATCTCAACTTTTTTTTTTTTATTATTTTTTTTTACTGGGGGAATCGGAAACTCGCGGTTCTCGTACTCACGTGACATGGGGTCGATCCCCATTGGCTACCACTATAACCCCAGGTGCAACCACCCAGCCCACAAGAATGGCACACGAGTAAATCCGGGTGAGAATCGAACATGAGACTTCATTTTACAAATTTCCTTCCATTTACACTGCACTTGCCAATCCGTCTACACCCGTGTGGGCCTATGATCTCAACTTTAATCCATATAATACCTTGACTTTAATTTTGACCAAACGTTAGTATGATGGTCATAGCTTCAACATGCAACCTAGATCAAAATAATGTCATAACAAATAGATGCATATCAAAATAATCAAACCTAAGTTTCATTATTCCTTTGAATGTGTTGGATATTGAAATCCTTCTGGATCTATGGAAAGAGATACCTTCTCCTGCAAATACCCTTTAAATCCTAGCAGTTTATATATATGTGAATACATACCTCTGATAGTATTTGTAGGTAGTGGCACCATCTAGTAGAAATGGTAATAATTACAACCTCTTAAAAACATTAAGGGAGACTACAACTGGTATTGCAACTGATACTTCAACTGATACTGCAACTGCAATTGATATTGCAACTGATTCTGAAACTACAACTGTAACTACAACTTAGGGTTTTATGAGGAAACCCTAATTTTTCAAACTTCAAATTTGAAATTTTGATCCAGGGATAGATGCGCTGAGCTGAGGCGAGTAAGCTAGTGCACTCAGATTTATAAAAATCCTAATTTTACCCCTTGAAATTGAGCTTGCGAAAATCTGGACTGGTACTTCTGGTATTGGTTCTAGTTTTCTAGTACCATTCAAAACTAGGGTTTGAATTTCTAGAGTATCTGACCACTGAAAAGGTGAGCTCAACGTGCAAAAAATTTCCCTAGGCTAGGGTGCAGTTTTGTAGATGGTTTTTAGGTTGATATTCCTCTTCAAAAAAAATCCCTAATTTTGTTGTACGACAACAATGGCATTTTTCATTATCCATTGAAAGATGCTCTTTGATTGCTTGGCTCTGAAACCATGTTAAGTTTTAATATATTATTAGGTTTCTTTTCAATTTACTAGATAACCATAGCATAGATAGGATCACTGAGAGAAACAAAATCACAAGATACATAATATTTATCCTGGGAAACACTCATGGGGGAGAAAACCCAACAAAAACTTCCTTAATATAGATAGCCAATACAATGCCAAGACAATAAATCAAACACTAGAGAATATCCTCTACTGAGCAATGTGCCTCTCTCTCTTCCTTTTTCCGGCAACTAGCAACTGCAGCTTCCTTCAAACTTGCACACTAGATGAGTGAGTTGAGTGAGTGAATAAATGAGGCACTGGCTTCCTTTATTTATACAACTTGGCAGGTGCTGAAAAGGTGTCTCTTCGTTGGGCAAGGCCGACTTGTCTTATGAGTGGTTAAAACCACTTTAATTGCCTGGGGTTCGACTTCTCAATTTTCATAATATGTTTAGGGTTTGACCAATCCACAAAAGGGGATTTGGTCAATTACAATGCCTGATATGATCAATCCACAAAAGGGGATTTATCTAATGAATAATAACTCAATAATAAATAGAATAATCTTTGCAGTTACAATATTTCAATAGTCCTTCATATAGTGAATACTCAACCTATAGCCACGAAACCTTTTGGGTCCCTTTTTCACTCGTCGGGATACAATATTCAGTCCATCCCTATAGCCTCTAGCCCTTTTTCTTATGGTATGCCGAATTTCACATTGCAATTTTCATCCTCTATCCCAGCATCTAATCCAAATACTAGTATTGGAATTTGGGGCATGGCTCCTTCACATACTCCATTTTCATTTGGTGAGGCTCATATCCCACAAACAACTCCTACAGTTGGAGGCCTTCCTCCTTTTAACCCTGGGTCTAATCCTAGTCCTCATGCTCCTGGATGGAGTGGTCAACCTGGCGGACAAGATGTTGCTTACGGTCCATCCTTTACACCTACCTTCTATGCATCGATTCCAACCAACATGTTTGGAATGACGAATCCACCTCTCTCCTTTGGATTCACACCCAGTGGAGGTTAGTTTCATACCTTGGGAAACCCCAAACCTGGAGCTACTCCAGATGGGGGAAATTTTTACAACCCTGATAATAACATTCCTATTGGAATGGTGCCCATCCAACCCTTCATGAACCAGTTTGGAGGAGGGTCTTACAATCCTAGAAAGGGCCATGGTGCATACCAGAACCCTGAATGGCCTGCGATTCCTCAACAACAATATTTCCCGAAATCTTGGGGCCAAATGTCGCAATCTCATCTCCCTTTTCTAGCCATGCTCAATCTTTCATACTTGTCTATATTAATGAATGACCCTATGCGTCATGATCCGACATGCCCCCTCGTCCCCACCAAGCTTCTTTCGGATATTTTGAAATTTGAAGGCAAGACTAGTGAGGATCCTGGTGATCACGTCACTACTTTTCATCTTTGGTGCTCTTCAAATTCCCTTAACAACGATTCTATTTGTTTAAGATTGTTTCAATGCACCCTCATGGGGGTCACCATAAAATGGTATATATAGCTATGAGAGGGGACGTACGTAACTTTTAATTAGATGGTTTTAGTCTTACTCAACCACTTCCAATTGTCTATTCGTTACGATTCTAACATAGAACTTCTGTCAGCCTTCCGTCAAGACAAAGCCACCCATATCTTGGATCACATCCAAGAGTGGCATAGACGGAAGAGGTTGATCAAGGATTACATACCTTTGGAATTATAGCTAGAGTGGTTCCTTAAATCTCTACAACCTTATATTTTGAAGGATGTTTCTACATTTGGGGTTACATCTGAGGAAGAAGCAATTTTTAAATCCCAACAGTTAGATATTATCTATGCTCAGTCTGGGATGTTATACGAGATTCTTATAGATGCACCGAGGTCAAAATATGACCCTAGACAAATTTTGAGACCTCATGTCGATGGCATTGTAGGCTCCGCCAATGTGAAATATGCAAACTTGGTGACAAGCCATTTGAAAGAGTTTTCTCTAAACCAGTCTGTAGGAGGGAAAACTTTGTATGTGTCCTCCACTCCCTCTCAGTCAATGGATGTACATTCTTTGCAATCATCAACCAACCTGAATGGTAACCAACAACCAAGAGGGAATAAAAAGAAAGGACGTGGTAACAATCGTAAGGGTGGGAAAAATAATAATAAACCCAAGGACAACTGTAATAATGAGAAGTGAAATAATAATGTTGGTGAGGGCATGAAAGAAAGGTGGAAGGTGAAGTTTCCTTGCAAGATTTGTACAAACAATCACCTTAACCACTTGTGCCCCAAACTTGCAGAAGCTACTAGGATTTTATCCCTCCCACTTGTTGCAATGACTAATCCTTTTCCACATAATCAAAATCAACCGATGCAAGATGGTGACTATATATGCATCAATATGGGTAATTATGAGGTTAATGTAGCCACTATATCTCACGATTACAGTTCTTCACAAATTGTACCTGGTCTAGAGTCTCCCTCTCCTCTGGAGATTCCTTTACCGATTGAAAAACTAGAACCCCCACCTCTTATTCCAAAAGGAGTACTCAAGCATGTTAGAAATAATAGGTGTGCTCGTTTAACCATAGACAATATAGAAATATTGTCACCCAACCATAAGCCGAAGACACCAACAAGCACCTTAACCTTGACAGAGAGAATAATTCCGGAAGAAAAAACTAGATCCAAAATCCAATAAAGGTAGTGTACCACTCTCCAGAGCTAGCATACAAACAAAAAATTCCAAACCATAACTAAGAGAAAGTCCAAGCCTAAAACCGAAAGTACTAGTTGCAGTAGTTGCAGTTGCAGCTACTCTCCAAACTTGCGCACTTTGTGAATTTCTGCAGTTGTGAGCTATGTGTGTACAAATGAGCTCTGGCATCTTGTATTTATACATTTGTTTCTTAGTTGTCTGGGCTGACTACTCTTTCTAGAGGATAAATACTCAATATTAATTATTATTTTTAGCTGACTTGTCTTCTAGGGTTATGTACAAGGATTTAGGGTTTCTTCTTGCTTTCCAGAATATTCTATTATTGTTAGGGTTACACATGGAGGCTAATACCTCCTGTAGCTACCATAATATCAACAGTCCCTCCTAGCTAGGGAGGTATTGAAAACAATGGTATTGAGCACAAACATACCATTCAACTGGTAACATCATCAAAGCCACACAGGATATCTCATGATCAAATCATGAGCACCATTATCACTATCAGTATCATCTAATAGCATCAACTACATCATTTCTTGAAGCCATACTCCATCAGAGTAATCATGCATAATGTTGAATAAGTCACTCAATCCATAGAGTGATACAAGAACTATTCTTCTAATCCATACATATGTCTTAGAAGAATAATTGTTCCAACATATGTTGGATGCCACGCCATGGGCTACAAGGACTATTCTTCTAATCCAGACATATGTCCTAGAAGAATAACTATCCTGGACCATTTTTCGCCTGGAGAATATCTATCCATCAACACACTAACTATCCATCTGGCTAGTAATATTTTCCAACACTACTGATAGTCTTCAATTAGAAAAATTCCATTCAATAGAAAACAACTGTGTCTATCCATAGTAGTACACAACTACTATCCAATGGTACACAGCCATGCCAATTAGCAAATTTCTATTTAACCAACGACACATAGTCACAACTAGTGGAACACATCCACCACAGTGACATACAAATATTGTACAGAGGCATACGGTCTCCACAGTAATCATATCATCTGATATCAACCTGCATAACAATATCATGATACAAACTAAGTCATTTGGGCCATTCTTCCACTCACATCTGTGAGATATGGAAGATCATATTCCCTTAGGAGGAAAAGAATCAACCATGGGCTATCTGGACTATTCTTCTTAAGCAAAGAAGAATAATTTTCCCTAATTTATGAGCCTAGACCATTCACCTAACTAGGCCATTCCTCCAACACTAATCATTGTGCAACCTGGAGAGAATGAGTCTGCCCTAGGGAATGCATGTCCCTGATTGCTGAACCTAGACCATTCACCTAACTGGGCCATTCCTCTGGCACTAATCATAGTGCAACCTGGATAAAATGAGTTTCCCTAGGTAATGACTGTCTGGACCATTTCCTAATGGAAATGACTGTCCTGCACCAACCTCCAAAACGGACCATTCTTCAAAATTTCTCACAACTGTGAACTTTGAAAGAATGATTGCCCGACGAGGCAGAACATTCTACTTTACCACTACTTAGAGTAACTGCCAAGAAGAATGATTGTCCTAGACCATTCCCCCACACTGGACACACGAGGAATCATTGTCTATGGTACATCAACAATCTATCAGATCATTTTCATTATGAAAATGACTATCTGATCTGGACCATTTTCTGAACTGGAAAATTCTTGTCCGTCAGAAATATCAAACCACTTTCTAAAATGGAATGGAACTTATCATCCTGGACCATTTTTTGAACTAAAAAATGATTGCCCATAAATCAATAACACATTAGTGATACCTCCCAAACTAGGAGTAATCTCTTCCTTTTTCGATCAAGAAGTCACCTCCACTAGCCCCAACTTGTTTCTTAAGTACGCAAAATTTTCATCTTGGACAAAGGATTTACCAAAATATCTGCTATCTTCTCATCTATGGAGATATATTGGAGAACCACTTCTCTTTTTTGGACTTCATCATAGATAATATAATTCTTGATCTCAATGTACTTTGGTCTGTCATGGAACACTGGTTTTCTCACAAGGCTTCATATAGCTATGATCATTACAATATATCATGGTCGAGTTCAACACTTTTGTTTCCTGCTAGCTCATGACATCATGGAAAATATCAAACTAAAACATATCCAAGTAGCACTTCTTCTATCATCTTGATAGTTTTCCATGGATTAGTAATCCATCATCTCATACTTCTGAGTAACTATTCTGATACACTATCTTTGTTATAGAAAGTTTTCACCATGCTTTTGTTGTATATGAGATACTCTGCATCAAGTTGTTTGTATCCATATAAGGTCTTCTTATATCTACATACATGGGTCTCCTTTCGGTATAAGCTTCTTTCTCACTTGCTTTATTTGGGAAGAACAATCTTTTACATGTAAATTCCAATCCATGGATGCTGGTGGGATGTCGTTATAGTTTTTCTCCCCCCTTCTGGAAGAACCTATGAATATCACACTTCTTCTTAAATACACTGTTCTTTATCATAACTTCCATTTCTTCTACTTGATTTGTTCTAGTGGGTTCAAACCAAGGTGGTAGTCTTGTGATTCTGGGTATAATAACTGGTTGTTCTGGCTTTTCTTTCTTTCTTGGAATCTTCTTGTTCTTCCTCATGTCTCTCTTTAGCTCTTGGGTCCATGGGTTCTTCTATATGCCTTGAAAATTCCAACTTCTTCCTTTCATCATAGAATCATGGATGTAGATGGAAAATCAAGGGCACTTGAAGACTTCTTTTCGAAGAAGACTTATTCTAGAGTCAAATCGAACATGTGCTACTTATCACGGTTGTTACTTTCAATTGGAACATGGACATATACTTCATAATCCTCCGTGGATCATATCATTTAGGATTATCTCCCTCCTCATCCTTGATTTATGTATGAATGCATTCTCTTCCTTTGGAATTTTGTAATCAACTGCCTCCATCTAAGAGAGTCACGACTTTTGTCTACATCATTATTTCCTTCTGCAAAGTGTCACAAGTATTTTTTTAATTTCCTCTTGATTGCTGACTTCTTTCTGTTTTGACTTCTTCTGGGTCTCTTCAAGTTTGATTATGATTTCGTCTTATCTGGCAGTTGTTACAAATATATTATCTTCCAAATAAATTGTTACCAAGGGTTGTCAGCATACTTCATCTTTTCATGTGTATTGATTGACTTGTGGTCATCGTGATAGCAATCCTTATCTTGTTATTCTTCCATAGGTATTGTTTTACTTGAAAATCTTATCTTCTAAGAAATAAATATGCCAGATATTTATAGAAACTATGTAAACATGGTATTTACAAGAACTTTGAAGACTATTGTTACCTTCACTTGGAAGAAGAAGTTTGTTTTATCCTGCTTTCCCTTCTTTGAGGGTTCCCTTTCTTCGACAATTGATGTTTCGTTTGTTTCCTTCCTTAATCCAAACTTCCTCTTATTCCTGAAATTCTTGAATTTTGTTGTGAAGGCTTGATCATCGTATTTCTTTTAGGATTTCTCTTTTGTTCTAATCCTTGATTCTTCTTGTGCACAACAAGTCCAAATTTCTTAAAATATGAGATACTTATTTCCTGTGTTCATTCTTGTGATAAACGCATCCCATGTCTTGGGAAGTGTTGGTGCAATTATATGCATATTATATTACCAAACATAAATTATCAACTGAGATTCGTAATCAACAGAGTTGTTGCACTATATGTGATAGCAATATCTGGTTTATATAAATATGATGAGTATAGCATAAAGAAGAAACATTCAATAACAAAACACTATGTTTCACACCTTTCAAATAACACTCCACACATACAATTCAAAATCCAAAAAGAAAAATTGATCAACAAATGTATAAATCATAATTCTTGTTCAAGGGATGGATATGCTCATTATAGGATAGAGATGGGTCGTGATTCTATCTTCGGGAACAACCACACAATCAATCATTAACATTTTGGAAACCTAACTGAGCTAAAATAACTACCAGGCAGGGTGGACACACTCCATTATAAGCGCATGTAAGTTGAGAGATGGAGGTCTTGATTGTGCATGTGTTTGCAAGGGTAACCTAATTAATTTGGGAAGAAACTCTAGGTATGTTGAGATACTCAATTATAGGCTCATGTAGGTTGAAATATGGAGATCTTAAACCGTTCATGTACTGCCACACCTTGCAAGATAAAAGATGAGATTAAAATGACACAATTCATAAACAAATGATCACACACATAAATTATAAATTATTATAAATATACCACTAGATTATTGCTCATAGTTTTTGATACATCCACACTTATACTATATTGTAGCTCACAAATTTCTCACATCAACCATTTATACTGAATCAAACCAGAAATTGAATTAAACTAAGTACAAGATAATCAATTGTTAGGTACAAAATCACACCACACACATACTTAAAAAAATTAGATCCTCATTGCAATTACAATAATCTTTCCAAGTTGGACTGATGGGCCCTTGCCGATGCCAATGAGGCAATTTAGAGGGAACTCACAGAATAATAAACTTTAAATAACACATGGATTCAATGAACTTAATTTCATATTAATTATTCAAAAAGTTTAGAAAAATAATATGTTCAGAAATCCAGTCTGCAGCATAACAATTCCTCCCCTTGGCTTAGAGTCATAACTCAATTTATATACTTTTTACATTACAAAATTGGATCTAGACAAGACAATCCATGAAAAATCAGATAAAAACTATTTTCCATCAATGGAGTTTGAGCACAACCATTATCTAATCAAGAAATACATTTTCCACAAATCTAGGCATGATCCTAGAATTTTTGAAAAAATGGCAATTTAGGCAAATTGGCCTCAAAGAACCCTTCGTATCTTCCAGGTAGTAGTTGAATTTTCCAAACCATTTTTTGGTATTCAATATGGTTGGGTTATATAAAAACCCATTTGGATGTTTTGAAATATCATCTCCCATCCTTACACAACTTGAGGCGCAATATGGCACTTTAGAAATATCTTCTGCTAAAATTCTGGAAAATTTGTGTATTTTTAATAAATTTTCCTCAAAGAAATTTATTTATTTCCAAAACCATGGAAAATATTTCAAAACAACCCTTGTTGTACTCAAGAGGATATACTGGGAGAAAAACCCATATCCCATAATTTTGAGATTCATCTTTATCTGCACGAAAATCGAGGTGCAAATCGGGTACCAAAATCCTGTAGGATGTTGGTACCAGAATCCTGTAGGATGTTGGTATCGGACTAGCACAATTGGTACCAAACTATCACAGTAACAGATCGAAGTATTGGATTATCGCAATAGTGGTACCAGAATAGGCGCAAAGTTGATACCTGATCAGGTGGAGGTGGTACCAGATCACTGCAGTGTTGGTACTGGATTAAGAGGAGTATTGGAATAGAACAATTGGTTTTTGCAGTACCAGGCCAACGGAAGTACCGGACGAATCCTGAAGATGAGTACTTGATGAGGTGATGCTTGATCATGAAGCTGCTTAAATTAATCAAATTAATTAGAAATCATTTGAACATTAATTATTCAATTCTAACCATTAATAAACCACATAAATCATGAATAAATGAATATTACCTCATGTACATGTAAAAGTAGCTAAATGATGTAACAATGAGGATAATAGGTAAGGGGTTCATGCATCTATGGAAAAAATGATCAATATATGGGACACGATAAGGAAATTGGAGGTGACAAAAAGGACACTCAACATTTCCCCCATGCCTTATCCATTGCATGTCCTCATGCAACAATGATCTTCAAAATTTCAAAATTGATTGTACTCCTCACTCGATTAAGCATTCCCTGAATTTCCACCTTTCTTCAACTCCTTAAGTTATCTTTTAAGTAATCGTATATACAATATAAACTTCCTAGCCTATGCTTCACACTTCTTATCCATGGAAAAGTAGTTATGATGGAAAAGTGGAGTCATGAGTAATAGATTAGATCTGTTATTGATTTGACGTTAAGTCTTATCCAATCTATTATGGATCATAGTTAGGAGAAAGGGTTGTAAGTGACTCTAATATGATTATAGGATAGTGGCCAAGATTTTTCATAACGACTTTGACTAATAGGCCCCCTGGCTAGATTACCTTTAAAATAAAGGTGATATAAGCATAGTTTAGATCTCATTTGAAGAGAGGAACACATAAAAGAATACATCCCAAGATTATTAACTCATTTATTATCCAAGTTTTTAGAGATGAAGTTCTTCTTTCTTAGGTGAGGTAAATTACATATACTAAGGGTCTCAATTTCATGCAAACCTATTTATTTTAAAGATAGAACCCTAAAGTGGATACTTTAAGGTTCTTAAGAGCACCTTTCGAGAGATATAAAGGTCATCTCCTAGCCTTGATTTGATAATGATTTCTTTAGAATGAGACCCAAGGGTTTTTGTTTAGTTTTAGGTGTGCCACTTTATGTTTTTCAACTCCCTTTATCCGGCATAGCCTCATTGCCAAAAGGCATGTTCAGTACCCCAACAGGTTTACCTTAGTACCATACAAGCATGGCCCCGCTTCCAGCAGGCCTGTTTAATACCTCGGCGGGTTTACTTATACTTCCTGATACTTCCTTTTTATTATATTACTCAAAATATTTAGAATGATGTATAATGTTCATTGACGGCTTTAGAGTATAAAGAAGGAAGGTGGTACGAGAGTTTTTTAGAGTTATTAGGCACATAATTAAATGTTTGTAGTTATCCCAAGGGTGAAATCATCCACATTAGACTTAAATCTCAACTATTCAATGTATAATGGAACATCTTGGATAATGACTAAGAGATCCCTCTAGTTAATCCTATTAGGGTTCTCATGAAAGTTCATTGAGGTTTTGCAAGGGCGGTCCACAACATCAGGTTTTCATCAATACCTCCCAAGAGAAACTTGTAAAGATAAACTTGGATAAGAACTTGTTAAATCAACTAGGTTAGTATTAGACATAATGGTTCCACCACTTTTCAATGGATATTTCAATTATTAATCACGTTTTCGTAATGATGAGGTAATAAGACATGTGCACCCATTATCATATAGAAATAAATGTGAAAATATCTTCTTAAATGATAGCAAGGATTATTCATTTAGGGGTGAGTGTAACAATGTAGGAGGAAGATGTATATGAGAGTAAAGAACATTTCAACACAAGACTTAAATGATCCTTGATAAAAAGAACATGAAAAGATTAGCTCATACCTCCAATTACCTGAAGTGAAAAAAATGTTAAGCACATGACAAAGATCATATAACTTTGGAATCAGTGCCAGACAAGTAACGAAGCAGGTTTTTGCAGTACCAGAATAGATAGTATAGGAACAAGATAGTAATGCAACAAGATTATGCAATACCGTAACATGACAATACCATAACAAGATTCTGCAATACCAGAATAGATAGTATTAGAACAGGATAGTATCGGAACAAAGAATTACTAAAACATAATTATGCAATACCAGAACAGAGTAGTACCAAAAACGAATTCTGCAGTACCAAAATAGAGAAGTACTAGAACAAAATTCTGTAGTATCAAAACAAAATTCTGTAGTACCAAACAAAATTCTATAGCACCGGAATAGAGCAATACTAGAAAAGAGCAGTACTAGAACATAGCAGTACCGGAACATAATTTTGCAGTACCAGAATAGAGCAGTACTGAAACAAAATTATGTAGTACCAGAATAGAGTAGTACTGGAACAAAGCAGTACCAGAACATAATTCTGCAGTACCGAAACATAACGGTACCAGAATTATGGAAATGACTATCAAATTCCAGCACTGAACAAGTTTATTTGGCCTTGACGATGGAAGTTGCAAAAGAATATGAAGGTCTCAGCAGCCACTCCCCCATGCCTAAGGTTTTTCATGGTCTCATGCAAACAATGTGAGACTCTAAAAAATGGTTTCTCCGAGGGTTGCGAACATCTGCTAAAAACAAACCAATAGAACTAATTAAAACTAGATTTGTATTCATGCTTACAAATAGAAAATTCAGGGAAAATGTCAAAAGTTGAATTATTAGCTATGAAAAAAATAGTTTGGAATTAACATTCAGTTTTGATTTCTATTAAGAAGATCACTTAATCGATCATCCTTATGAAATAGTGGTCTTAAAATAGATAGATATGTTAAAGCACGAATGCATATTTTTTAACAACTTAAGGAATTTTTTTTTTTTTTTTAAGAAATAGGTCATGAAGCACTCCCTTAAGTGTTATCTTCCGTTGACAAGGATTCCTTCTCTGCTTTTGAAACCCTTCCAGTATTATGCATTCATTCGGAGGATGAAGAGAATACCTTCTCATAAAATCCCAAACAAAATTATCATAACTTTTAGAAAAAAAATCTACTATAGGAACAAAAGATCTTAAACCGATTGCTTTATTATCTTTTGACATTGTCATTTATGAAAAGTATGAAATATATGCCTCATTTCACTTATGTGCAACATTTATTTATTTATTTACTTATCCTACTCTAATTGAACAAAAGAAAATTCCCTTCAAGTATAGGAATACTTCCAGTGAAGCCATGTGTGTAACAGGGTTAGAAATATATCCATAATCGGGTTTAAAAGATAAACTTTAATGCATACCAGACTATGAAGGACCAACTTCTTTGATGATGAGATCAAACAATAATGAAAAGTAAAAGAGTAGTGTGACCTAATAGCTATTTGAAACCATATTTCAATAGGATCACAATATTCTTGTTTCTCTTCTTTGTTTAGGTCACACTGAATGTCTTCCTCTCCCATGACATGCAGATTATCCTCTTCAAGATGATTTGTCTTTGGAGTACATATTGGATCTGTTGTGAGACATGCTAAAAAATCCTCAATCTCAAGTTCTAACGGTTTCTCTCCATTGAATTCTATCCATGATTATTTAGTCTCCTCAACAAATTGACAAGAGGAATCTGAAGTGACTTCTAAATATTCTTGTGGAGAGATAAATAAATTATTTACTGCTGTCAAGATATTCTCTTCCTGAGAGGCGAATATCCCAGTGTTGCTAGAATGTGAGAAAGTTCTTAGAGGAACATTCTTCAAGATATTGATCATCCATGAATTTCTCTAGCTGGATGATGATTCCTGCCTCACAACACAAAAAAGTACTCATGGGTTCTTAAAGTACCCCAAAAATGATTTATCATCAAATATTTGAATTTTAAAACTAAGAAATTAAAACTATTTGCAAAAATAAAACACACCAAACTTGAACTCCTTGTGTTACCGGGACCCTGCTATCACCAGGTTATTGGTTTGCACAAGTCATCTCATCATAAATAAAACTAAATTTGCATAAATAAAAAATCACTTTTGGATAAAATAAGGAAAAGCACACTTGCATTAAAAGAAAAACACTTATGCATGAAAGGGAGAGGACAACCTGATTTTGGAGCAACCCCACTAAAGTGGATGTGTGGGCTCTTCCCTCACATCTTACCATCTTCTCTCCACCCTTAGTTCATCCATAAAACCTATCCAAAACCATTAAAACAATCTAATTCAAATACTTCCTATTATTGTTTACAACTCCCCGACAACGACGCCAAAATGTTGGTGCAATTATATGCATAATATATTACCAAACATAAATTATCAACTGTGATTCATAATCAACAGAGTTGTTACACTATATGTGTCGGAAACAAGTGGTTTATCTACATCTGATGAGCATAGCGGAAAGAAGAAACATTCAATAACAAAATACTCTGTTTCACACCTTTCAAATAACACTCCACACATACAATTCAAATTCCAGAAAGAAAAATTAATCAACAAATGTATAACTCATAATTCTTGTTCAGGGGATGGATCTACTCATTATAGGCTCATGAAAGATAGAGATGGGCTATGATTCTATCTCCTGGAACAACCACACAATCAATCATTAAAATTCTGGAAACCTAACTGAGCTAAAAGAACTACCAGGAAGGGTGCAAACACTACATTGTAAGCGCATGTAAGGTGAGAGATGGAGGTCTTGAATGTGCAT